>JAYESA010000004.1:279807550-280290659 GCA_036927795.1 Iris macrosiphon | reverse complement strand
TTCTAAGTATATTTTAATTTAGCTTGGTTCTGGGTTTCTTACCTCTTAACTGGTTTAAAATAAGTCGCATAATTGTGGTTATGTGCCCAACCTTTCTTCTTAATTCACTTCTCATAATATTGAATTTAATACATTGTTGAAGTAATTATCTGTATCTTTAACATGTTTGACTTACTAAAAAGATGGGCTGCAAAAGTTTCAGTAAATTTTCTTGCTACGGAGTCTACAGCAACCACAAAAGGAAAGCTAACTTATCCGATTTTTTTGCATCAGCTGCATGAATTGTTCTCTTGGATACTAGTGTCATAAAATTTTGCTTTTAATTATCTGGTCATCAATGTTATTCCTTATATTTAACTATATCTGTATGTAATATTATCGTATGCTACGCTCTTCAGAGCGCAGATAGTCATCCATATTTCCATTACAGCTTGCAGGTTTCAAAATGGAAGTAGTCAAAACTACTTCTGCAGGTCATGCAAGGAAACTTGCTTCAAACGTTGATTCACTACGTGCCCTGACGGTATACACATCGCAGTCAAATGTTGTACCTGTATTCATTCTTTGTGTTATAACATTTACTTCCTATGTTTCTTCTACAGGAATTGTATGTGTCGGTGGTGATGGAATAATAAACGAGGTTAGTTATTTCTCCTTTACTTTTTCTTCCACTTTTTACTAGAACAAATTACAAATCTGTCAATAATATTTTAATATAAATGTAATTCTGTGCAACCTAGGGATATGATGCACTTTGAATGAGTTTGTCACTTTCTATCAATGGTATGGCCTAAAATGGAATAGCTTTTATAGCAAATTTCTGTTCTCATTGTTGTGAAGGATGTTCAGTTGTGCTCAATATTCCTGCAATTACAGAGGAAAATAAGCTGTTGGTATCATTTTGATGAGCACATGTAAAACTTCCTCTTGCTCTTACTTACCTTGCCAAGGAATTTGCACTAATAGGCCTCCAATAGATCCTTCTTGACATCCATTTTAAATAGGCCTCCAATAGATCCTTCTTTGACTTTCAGTTTTGTGCTCTTTGATCAACCTTATTTTGAATATGTTTGCTTAAGTAACGAGCAATTTATTTTCATGTCAATTCTTCTGGTTTAGTAACAAAATGAACCTGGAATAGTATGTTGACTAAAGAAAGTGGTTTAGATAAGAAAATGACTCAGTAACATAGTAGCATTAGGAATTCCATTCTGGTGTTATTCCACTACTTTTACTTGATGATTGATATAGAGCTTATTATTTACTATTTCCATAATCCATGTTCCTATTTGATATATTCTTTGAGATAAGGCCAGTCATTGATGACCGTCCCTGTCCTGGCTGCTATCACCAAGACCCCCTCCCATTTAATTAAATTTTGCCCAGGCAAGGATTGGAACCCACTTCCACTCCTATTTTATTCCATTGTGTAGAGATCCTGAGAGGATAATCCTTCCATTGTAAAATATTCTGGAGAACAAGTTTTGAGATTTGACCGTCTCTTTATATTTTTGAGAAGCAGGGTATATACAGTTTCCATCATATTACAAACAGTTGATGGTTTCCTACAAGAATTTATATAACCATCTAGTTTAAAACTTCGCAGAGAATTCCCCTCTCTATCTGAATAATCATGACCGATCAACACCAACCAAATGATTTGCACAAACTTGTTAGAATTGTTTTTCACAAGCATCCACTCTTCAGTAATGTATCTGGATAGTCAGTGGCTGTCATTTTTTTACTAGAGAAATAGAATCATGATGGCGTGACTTGATACCATAGTAAGGATTGGTGCCAATTGGAGGATGTGGGTTCGATTCCTTGAAACAGCCTCCACATTTAATAGCGTATTTCCTTCCATCCGTCTAACTTGTGTTGGTAATCAGATTCCGGAATTTCATCCCCTTCCAACCCTACCTACGTTCAGTCTGGTGTACTTCCTCATATTACAGATTGCATTCAAAAGCTAATGCAAGTGTGCAGTCTTTGAACATTCATACTCAGCACTGTTTTCTAGGAACCTTTAGGAGGTGATTACTTGGTTATTTTCCATCATGCTGATTTTTTCCAGTTGTGTAAGGCAAAATTTCCGATCAATCTCATCTTAATTTAATTCATATGCGTAAGACGAAACATTCATTGTTTTTTTCTATATACCTCTTACTGCAGTTTAGGACTTTAGGTTCTACCCCAAAATTTGATTATCTTATCACTTCTACTATGAACTGATAAGAAATAGATGCAGGAATCTTTCTAGGTGAAATAAAAGAAAGATGATAAGAAGGCTCAAAAAGCTGCAAGTTCGACTGTAATTTTATTCTAGTCTAAGGGATCAGGGGGATGGGGATAAATTTATGGTACCTAAAACTGTTACTTTAGCAACTCTATTTGGTAGTCATGATCTGTCTCATTTGCTATGCCCTAGGAAACATGGGCACTACAAATATCTTGCTGTGTCCATGTTAGTCATGCCACTCATGTATTGGACACGATATAACACTCCAAAATGCACTCGGACTCACCAAAAAAGATGGCGAGTCCAAGCCACCATGTCTGTATCATGTCATATTTGTGTCTGTGCAACGTAGGCTATACTTTAAAGTTTAAACTGGAACAAGAACAGCTGAAGAGTCAAAATATGATGGGTTTTTTTTTTCCACACTTGAATGCTATTATGGTAATTTAAAGTGCTAATCTCCCTCCTTGCATAACTCTAATCTTTCACCCTTCTTTTGATGTTTCCTTCTCATAACTTAGCATCCTTTCTTTGTATATTTTCTTCAACTTGTCCTTTTAGTTTTAAGGTCTTTTTGGGTAATCTTGCCTTGTTGCACACTGAATATAAACTTTCTTAAACTTTATGTAAAATTACTTTTGCAAGAACTTCTAGTCAATAATATTGTTTCTCTATTATATATAATGATGCAGGTTCTAAATGGTTTACTTAGTAGAGATAATCAGAAAGAAGCAGTTTCCATTCCAATTGGCATAATACCTGCTGGTTCTGACAATTCACTAGTTTGGACTATTCTGGGAGTGCGAGATCCAATTTCTGCTGCATTAACTATTGTGAAGGTACTATTTTTCTTTTCTTGTATGCTCATGGAAGTGGATATTGTACAAGTGTTACTATTGTCAGATGTGGTGGTTGTTTTATGCTTTCATGCTGGTTCTATGGCTTCCAACTTTATTGATCTATAATGATTGAGTTGGGACAATGCTTGTATATCCTGTCTAAGCATAGAAAAATGTCAATTTGGTCAACAATCAGTGTTGATATTTGTTAGAGTTATTTTATTTTGTTATTTATCATATGAGGGTATAATAGTAATTGTGGGTGTATTGCATATCAATATAAATAGACATGAGATGCAACCTAGGGTTAAAAGGCCCTTGCAATCTCCTTTCTCATATTCTCTCTTCCCTTACTTCCCCTTCTCCTCTTTATCTCTAAACTTAACTTGGTATCAGAGCATATATTTGTGAGTACTGTACATCCCATCCCCGACAGGGCTGATCGAACTTAAAACTAAAAGGTTCGTTGTGAGATCTAGGGTTTCTACAGATCTCCGTTGGTTATTCGTCGTCGGTTGAGGTTCGTTGTGAGATCTAGGGTTTCAAAGATCTCGTCTTTCTGTTGCATCTGCAAGTATGGTGGGGACCGAATCTTCTAGCGAGGTTAATAGTGGTGGTGGTAGCGGAGGTGGTTCTCCTTTTACTGTTATTCATAATGATGAATTGGGAAAGTCGATTACAGCGGTGAAACTCAATGGTGCGAACTATCTTGCCTGGTCCAAGTCTATCAAAGTGGTGTTAAGGGCGAAGAAGAAGTTGAAGTTTTTGACCGAAGAACCCCTGTCTGAAACGTCCGCTGAGTATGAAGATTGGATGAGTGCAGATGCATACGTTATGTCGTGGTTGTGGCATAGTATAGAACCACATATCGCTGCTAATGTTCAGTGGTGTGAATCAAGCAAACAGATTTGGGCATCTCTGGAAGAATCTTATTCGCAGAAGCGAAACGTTGCCCGTATCTATGAGTTGTACGAGTTATTGTTCAATACAAAGCAAAATGGGAAGCCTGTGAATGAATATCTGGCTTCAAAGAAGGCTTTGTGGGAGGAACTGCTTCAATATCATCATGTTACTACTGATTTGAAGGAAGCTCGGAGACAGAAGGAAGAGTTTCATGTTTCACTCATCCTAGCCGGCTTGGATCCTGCGCTCGAACCTTATAAAGCTCAAATCCTTGCTGGAGAGCAGTTACCTACGGTGGCAGATACTTTCTCCCGTCTCAATCGTTCCTTTCTGGGACAGAGTTCTGTGGTGCCGAGTACTGACTTTTCTGCCCTAGTTTCTAATGCTGTTGGTCGTGGTGGTGGACGTGGTATTGGACGTGGCGGTAGAGATGGTGGTCGTAGTTTTGGCCGAGGAGGAGGCCGTGGTGGTAGAGACAATGGTCGTGGTGGTGGCCGCGGTGGTGGTGGTGGCCGTGGTCAACCACGAAAGTGTAACTATTGTGGAATGCTCGGTCATGTAGAAGACTATTGTTGGGACAAATGGGGCAAACCAGAATATGCACATCAAGTGCATGATGAAAATATGCAGTCCCAGGACACCACTTCTGCTCCCAGAGATGATACTTCGGATTTCAATCAGACTTCAACGTCCGATACCTCATCTCCATTTCAACAGATCCTCCAGAAGTTGAACGCGCTTGCTAGTACCACCTCCCAACCTACTGCAACCATGGCACATATAGGTAATCCTGCTTTTGTGGCAAACCATCCACCATCTACCTCTTGGGTCATCGACTCAGGAGCAAGCTCTCACATGTCTGGTATAACATCTATCTTTCATAATCGTAGTTCCATGAAACATAATATTATCTTGGCTGATGGGTCTACTCGTCCTGTGCTTGGGAAAGGTGTCATTCACCCTACTCAATCACTATCATTATTTGATTCATTATATGTGCCTAATTTTTCATTTAATTTGTTATCTGTGAGCCAGTTAACCAAATCTCTTCAATATTCTGTGACATTTTCTCCCAATTCGTGTATTTTTCAGGACCTCAGGACGAAGAAGACGATTGGTTCGGGGCATGAAAAAGATGGACTGTACTACTTGGATCTACCTGGAAAGGCCTTCACTTCTGTTTCTACTTCTCCGTTGCAGTGGCATTATCGTTTGGGACATCCGTCTTTGGCTAAGTTGCGTCAAGTTGTTCCTAATTTGAGTCATGTTTCTAGTCTTGAATGTGAGGCTTGTCAGTTAGGCAAGCATCACCGTAGTTCCTTTCCTCGTCGTAAAGAGAGTCGTCAATTAGAGTCTTTTGATCTTGTTCATTCTGATATTTGGGATCCGTCTAGAGTCAAAAGTCCGAAAGGATTTCAGTATTTTGTTATTTTTATTGATGATTATTCCAGAATGACTTGGTGTTATTTAATGAAAGAAAGATCTGAGTTTTCAAATGTATTATCTGTCTTTTATAATGAAGTCTATGTTCAGTTTAATAAACGTATCAAAATTCTGCGTTCTGATAATGCTTTGGAGTATACTCAATCTTCTGTGAACAGTTTCTGTGTTGATCGTGGTATGATTCATCAAACCAGTTGTGTCCACACCTCTCAACAAAATGGTATAGCCGAACGCAAACATCGACACATTTTAGATGTGGCTCAAACTCTCATGTTCAATATGCATGTCCCCAAACAGTATTGGGCAGATGCCGTTCTTACTGCATATTATCTTATTAATCGCATGCCATCATCTGTATTAAATAACAAAGTTCCATTTACTTTATTACATACAGATGTCGCACCCTTTTCCTTATCTCCTCGAGTGTTTGGCTGTGTCGCTTTTATTCATAACTTGGAACCTAATCGAGATAAGTTGGCTCCTAGATCTCTGAAGTGTGTCTTTCTTGGTTATTCCCGTACTCAAAAAGGTTATCGTTGTTACAGTCCACAGTCACGCAAATATTATGTCAGTGCGGATGTTACATTCTTTGAGTCTACCCCTTTCTTTCCTCCAGGAGACCGTTGTATTCCTTTTACAACAGATTTGATATCTTCCATACCACTTCCGGTCATTCCTGAATCAATTTCTGTCTCCATTCCCCATTTACAGGTTTATCAGAGATCCAAGGACAGGCCAGTGGTTCTGCAAAATTCAGCCTTCAACCAATCATCTTCCGTGCCTGAGGTTTCTGCTCCCATCACCACAGATCCAGATGATCTTCCTATTGCTCTCAGAAAAAGACAACGTCTTTGTACCACAAAGAATAAGCATCCCATTTCTAACTATGTTTCATTACACCGTGCTTCATCATCTTTTCATGCATTTGCTGTTTCATTGTCTTCTACTTTTATTCCCAAAACTTACAAGCAGGCTATGTCATCTTCTGGTTGGAAAAGTGCAATGGATGAGGAGATGTATGCTTTACATCAAAATCAGACTTGGGAGCTTACATTACTTCCTGTTGGAAAACAAACAGTGGGTTGTAGATGGGTGTACACTGTTAAGTATCATCCTGATGGTTCTGTTGAGCGCCTCAAGGCACGGTTGGTTGCCAAAGGGTATATTCAGACATATGGCGTGGATTATATGGAGACTTTCTCTCCAGTGGCTCGGCTGAATTCAGTTCGGATTCTTATTTCTGTGGCAGTTAATCACCGATGGCCTATATATCAGCTGGACATAAAGAATGCTTTCTTGCATGGTGACTTACAGGAGGAGGTTTATATGGATCAACCACCGGGATATGTTGTAGCAGAAAATAAAAGACTCGTATGTCGATTGAAGAAAGCATTATATGGACTGAAACAGTCACCTCGTGCTTGGTTTGATAAGTTCAGTTCAGTTCTCATTCAGTATGGTTTTCGGCGTACCACATCAGATCATTCAGTGTTTTGCCATTCTTCCTCAGCAGGTATTATCGTGTTGATTGTTTATGTTGATATCATTATATCTGGGAGTGATCATGCTGGAATTGCGGACTTGAAGGCCTACCTTAGTCGTCAGTTTCATACTAAGGATTTGGGTCTTCTTCGATATTTTCTTGGAATCGAGGTTGCTCGATCTAAGAAGGGGGTGTATCTGTCACAACGCAAGTATGTTCTAGACTTGTTTTCCGAGACTGGGATGTTGGAGTGTCGGCCAGTTGAGACTCCTATGGATTATCATGACAAGCTTGATGCTGACAGGGGAGAGTTATTTGAGGATGTTGGATATTATAGACGTTTGGTTGGCAAACTTATATATCTTACTGTTACTCGACCAGACATCACATATGCAGTTGGAGTAGTTAGTCAGTTTATGCATGCCCCTCGGCAACCACATTGGGAGGCTATCTCTTGCATTCTTCGATACTTGAAGGGTGCACCTGGAAAGGGTTTGTTGTACAAACCTTCCCAGTTGCTTACGGTGACTGGGTTCAGTGATGCTGATTGGGCAGGCAGTCACAGTGATAGGAGGTCTACTTCTGGCTATTGTACGTTTGTGGGTGACAATCTTGTCACGTGGCGTAGTAAGAAGCAGAATGTTGTGGCTCGTTCTAGTGCAGAGGCAGAGTACCTTGCGATGGCTCATACAGCTTCTGAGATGATGTGGGTGCAGTCTCTTCTTCATGAAATGGGAATTTTGATTCCTATTCCGATGGAGATGTATTGTGATAATCAGTCGGCAATGTTTATCGCAAGTAATCCGGTGTTTCATGAACGCACGAAGCATATCGAGGTGGATTGTCATTTTGTTCGTGATTTGTTGCTGAAGAAACAGATTGTCACTCCTTATGTTCGGTCAGAGGATCAATTAGGTGATATCCTCACCAAACCACTTGCTCGCGGTCCATTTTCTGATTTATGTAGCAAGCTGGGCATGTCTGATCTATATGCTCCTGCTTGAGGGAGGGTGTTAGAGTTATTTTATTTTGTTATTTATCATATGAGGGTATAATAGTAATTGTGGGTGTATTGCATATCAATATAAATAGACATGAGATGCAACCTAGGGTTAAAAGACCCTTGCAATCTCCTTTCTCATATTCTCTCTTCCCTTACTTCCCCTTCTCCTCTCTATCTCTAAACTTAACTATATTTAATTATTTATAGTGCTTTTCTAATTTCTAATGATTTTGTATCTGTCTTTGCTTTTAACACCTTTCTAGTGTCATTTGTTTAGCATGAACTCCAAGGGTATCTAGGTATGCCATCCAAATTATAGAATTTGAACCTTTTGCTTCTCCACAGACCATGGGATTAAGTGCAGTTTTTACCCCCCAAAAGTACTATAGTGGCTAAATATGACACTGCACCCTAACCCTTATCCCAAACTAACTCGAATACTAAAAACTAACCATAAGTATGGACCCTAACACGAAACCATACTTGGTGATCACAAGCCACATAATGAAACTTAAAGAGTAATGTTTTATTCCCCATTGTTAGCTTTGTCCTTTAACTTACCTTACCCTTACCCTTACCCTAAGAAGCATAGACACTAAAACTCATGACGTGTCCATGCCGTGTGACACACGTCATGGACACACAACATAAACTCCAAAATACACTAGGACACAAAAATAGGTGCCAAATCTGTGTCGCCATGTCTAAAACGTTTAGTGTCAAATCTGTGTCC
Source organism: Iris macrosiphon (assembly GCA_036927795.1). NCBI lineage: Eukaryota > Viridiplantae > Streptophyta > Magnoliopsida > Asparagales > Iridaceae > Iris > Iris macrosiphon. The sequence goes on along the minus strand of JAYESA010000004.1, from coordinate 280,282,016 downwards.
GTGCAACATAGCCCTTACCTTATCATCACCACCAATTTGTGTTGATTAGGGTATTGAAGAAGCGATTTGTCATTGTTGACAAGAAGTTCGAAGTTGTTTAACAACAAATCAAAGGTGAAAGTGGGGTGAAGTTGGAGAAGAGTTGATAGGCTAGGGAACTCTTTTGTGTAAGATAGGATTGACCCCACGACATCACAGTTATCTTAATGTTGTTGACTTGTACTTGAAAGGATCAAATTAATATCACTACCTCTTCAGTTTCTATTTTCATAAAAGTTACTCTGAAGACAATTTATTGTGGAGAAGTATAAAAGATGGAATGCTCCAATATGGTTTCAGTTAGTACTTTAGTAGAATTTGCTTAAATTTCATTTTGCATCTGTTACAAGCATGGTTCTTGCTATATATATTTTATTATAAAGAGCCATCTCCTTTGATGAGCCCACACACACACACACACACACACACACACACAAACCACCACCACCACACACACACACACACACTTAGATTGACCACCTTGTTCCTGGGATCTTATTATGCACCCCTCTCTTCTTTGTGTCTGCCTCTGACTGTGCCCATGCAATGGGACACGTGCAGAGGCCAGCGTGCCCAAGCACTAGCACAATCACTTCTTCCTTTTGGCCATTTGATCATATGTTGGGTGGTTGGATTTAGCGAGAGGCACAGATTGAACGAGCATGAGTGACGGTTCCAGATGGTTAGGACAAAGAGTCCCAAGATATTAAGGTTAGGAATGTGTTAAGTTAAAAACATAGAGGTATATTTACGTCATTTGACGATATGTTAGAGTGTCTCCTCACCCAACATCTAATGAAGACCTCGGGGCTTCATAGCTTGTTTTTATTGAGGTACTGTTACTGGAAGTTCAATATCCCACTTCATGACATAGCTGGAGGGTGGGCCTATAAAAAGCCAAGTAACCTTAGCCGACTACCCATGTTTTAAATGAATCAGGACTTCCCTAAACTAGTCGCAGTATGTTTCAGTTAAGCAGAGTTATCTGTAAGCCTTTAATCAAATCAAACCTAGTCAAGTTGGGTGAGGGACAGTCTAAATTTGACTTATCCTAAATACAAATATTTAATCCTAACAAAGTGCATCTAGTTTAAGTCTAACCTAACCCCGTCACGTCCCGATCCCGTAAGGGCCTATCGTCCTCGCTTGGTCCTTACGGAACCGATCATCCTCGCTTGGACGCGATGCCATGCAAGCCTAAGTTGCGCTTGCACAAGACATAGTACCTGCACAAGATACAAGTTAGTCAAAAATATACATATATAGAGGCACATAATTTAAATACAGAGAACCAAAGTTGAACACATTTGATAGGAACACAAAATACTTTCTTTATTGAATACTTTAAGATTGGATTACAAAGTACTTGCTTGGCTGATTACAAAATATGCCATAGATGGCTACATTCCCTTTTTATAAATCCAAAAACTAGCAACAACGCCCATACATCATGTTCTTGTAGTAGGAGTGTAGGACCAAAAATCGGAACAACTAGTAGAAGAAGAGCTTGCACACAGGAGAGGAAAGCTTTGGAAAGCAGTACGAGCACGGTTCTGCTTGAAGGGATGCGCTCCTAAAGCTTCAAAATGCTTGTCAAACTCTCGCTATCAGAACATGGAGATTTGCCCACAAACGTGGGTTAGTACTATAACATGTACTGGTGAACGACCGTGGCCAAACTCACCTTGAAATCCACACTAAGTATACAAGCTAGCATTACTATTATGTGATCTTTCTAGTTGTCTAATTTTTTTTAACAATTTATGCAAGAAACATGAACGATAGATTGAAATATGCATATGATAATTTCTTACCCACGGCCGAACGGTTATCTCTGCAGCAGACACACAAGTTAGCAATAATTTGCATATATGTGTCTAACTTATGAATCAATTTTGGCATCAAATATTAGGTATGCAAGAAGGTAAACCTAGCATGCGACCTAACTACATGATGGTCCATGGGTTGTCCCATCATGGGTTGTCCCATGATTAGCAGCGGTGGCTCAAGGTTCAGCTCTGCACTAGCACACACGAATACTAGCAGATAAGACACTGCAATGCACAGGTGAACAACAAACACACGATTTTATCTCTCTTTCTTATCCCACAAATTATGTTCAAAACATAAGGACTTGCTATAGATCGGGTTGCACAACATAGGAATGAGGGACATGCAACATAATTGATAGTAAAGCAAAATTCTAATACTTCAAGCATGCAGTTCATTTCTTTTAACTTATCTTGTTAGTGAGGTATCATTTGAAACATTTGAAATATGCAATTCAAGTGAACTAGAGATTATTTTATTAGGCGTGCAGACTAAGGATTCATCGAATGGCCGAAGCCACTCACGAACGAATCAACGAGAGGATGGGGAAGCCTTATGCAACGATCACTCCTTGGTTATGCATCCTGAATTGCAACAACACTTGGTTAGCATCCTTCGATCTCTTTCTCTTACGATTCGAAAAGAATGCGCAAGCGAGAAAAGCGAATCATGAAAACCAAGTAATCGAAAGCAAGACAAAACACAAAACAACACAAAACCAAGCAGCAAAACAACCAACGAAAACTCTTGGACTCATTTCAATATAAACTGTTCCATCAGTTTGAAGGGTCCACTGTATTTCGTCCGTGTTGATTTGGCAGTAAGTTTTTTCCGAGACTTGATTCTCAACCAAGTCAAAGTAACAAGTGTTCCATAACTAAACCGCTAGAAGCGGGACATTATATAATACTCCACTGAGAAGAAGTTTCGTTCTCGAAACTTAAGATATCAAGGAGTCGAAGATCAAGGCATCAAGAGGTCAAAAGAATCAGACTCACCAACATCGTGCCCGCTCGCATCACGCTTAATATTCAGCTGATACACTCAATCCCTTCTCGTCTGATCATTTTGTCCATTAGCTTGAGCTGGAGCTGACATGGGATTCTGATTCTCATTCTGACCAGTGTTGTCGTTGCGGTGCCAAAGTCCTAATGCTTGGACAATCTCGGATCATATGACCATGCTGTCCACATTTGAAGCACCCCTTAAGAAAGTAACGACAAATTTCCTTAGTGTGACCCGGACGGCCGCAGAAGATGCATTCCTTCCCGCGGTACTCATCTGTATCGGTCTTCTTCTCAGTATCGGCCTTCTTCTCACCGTTGTGGTATCTTTTAGCAGGAGGATTTCGAGTAGCCGATGCCTTTTCTGGAGCACTTAGTGGTATGAACTGCTCATTCTGCACCGTTGCCTCAAAAGCTTGTATGTACGATTTACACTCTCGGTTCAAAATATCCTTTCTCAGGTTGTCATTCAGGCCTTTTATGAACCGATGTGTACGGGCCCCCTCATTAGGAATCATTGAGCTAGCGAACTTAGCAAGCTTGGAGAATTCTGACTCATAGTCTTCAACGGACATGTTCCCTTGCTTAAGTTCGGTAAACTCATCTTCTTTTCTCTGTCTGACAGCTGGCGGGAGATATTGTGCAAGGAATGCATCCTTGAACATTCCCCAAGTGATCTTACCATCCTGATGCTTATTGGCGAGATCTAGCTTCTTGATTTGCCACCAGTCGTATGCACGTAACCGCAGCTGTATGACTGCACACGCCACCCTCTTGTTCGCAGGTATCGAAGCAAACTCAAACAAGCCTTCCAACTTGGCGACCCAGTCCATCACCTTATCAGGTGCGGTCCTGCCTTCGAACTCAGGAGGGTTCAACTTCAGGTAAGGGCCGATCGTCCTCGCTTGGTCCTTACGGAACCGATCGGGACGTGACACCCCCAGTATTCTAAGTGGGTTTCATACAGTCTATTATAAGTCTGATCCTAAGCCAAAATCAAGACAAGTAATTTCAGACACAGGTTTGAAATAAATGCCAAAATAAAAATAAACAAATAAAGTAATAAAGGTGTAGCAAATCAAAATTGCCAAAACGTCGAGCATGAAAGATATGCTTAGTTAAGCAATGATACTATTAAAGTGACATCAATGGCATTAGATTGGTGTCTTCTTGTCTTGAGTGCAGGAAGATTTAATCGTTTCAAGAGTGAGCTTAACGACGTTACAGGGTGAAGAGTAAACAGCTGACTTATTGAATCAATAACCAATACTCTGGGGCTATGATTAATGAAGGTAAACCAAATTTAGCCAAGGACAATTTATACCCTTCTCCTCTCTTCCAGAGGGAAGCAATAGAAAGCATGTATTATAGGAAGTGCAGAAGGATCTATAATCGTAGAATAGAGATTTTAGTTACTTGCTTATATGTTGGTTTGAACCGATTCCATGAAGATAAGTGGAGTATGATGAAGGTAACTTCTGTAACACTAGTGGCCTAGCAGGTTCTTGGTATGGAACCTATAAGAAGAGAAGTACAAATGAAAACAAATACGAACAACAATTAACTAACTGACACGGATGTGGGATTATAAAACATGTTTGTCTAACAATGTGATGCACTGAAAAGTGCAGGTAGGCTATGAAGAGTGGAAAGGCTTTACTAAGGACCATGGAGAGGGAATTTTGGCATAAATTACGTAATGCATTGACAAAGTGACATCATGTAAGGAAGATTAGGAAACTATTAGTATTACTATTAAAGAATGATAGGGGCTCAGATTTGTATGATATACGATAGAAAAATCAGTGAATCCTTTTTAATGTTTACAATATGCTTGTAAAAAGACTTTTTATATAAGAGTTCTCTATATCTGGATGCACAATGATGGAGAATGCTTGATTTGGCTTATGCAAGAACACACACTGACTAGGGCTTATTGTCATAGACTAATACTTCCACACTCGGTGCTCATTTACCTTCAAGGAAACCCCTCAGTTGATGACATGCATCTTTCCCGATCGAAGTTGGCCCATATTATGTTGTCACTGGGTATATGATGGAAAAACGTGTTGCAGTTTAAAAAGTATACTTCATCATAGCATACTTATTAGCATGTGATGTTATTGGAAGATGTAGAATGAACTTAGCTTATTGTCCAATTATCTTATTCCTGTATATATACCTCGTTCACATATATTCTCAGTTCGAACACTCAAATCTGCTGCAGGGGGGGCTCACAGCTACAGATGTTTTTGCTGCTGAATGGATCCAGACTGGGATTGTTCACTATGGAACAACGGTTTCATATTTTGGTTTCCTTAGTGATGGTAAACTGATATACTTGACATCAATAGTATTCTTTTTCGTCCAAAATTTACTGGTACTTAATCACGTATCATATTCTTAAAATTGGGGTTCAGCAATATCTTTAGGCTTTACATGTTAATGGCTGTATATGCACATTTTAAGTGATACTAGATCATTTAACATGAGAAAAGCTTTAAGGCTGATTCTTTCATGAGTCATAATTAATAAATATTGGCTGTTTATGCTATCAATTGGCTTCTAGTAGTCCAAACTTACTTGTGTAGTGTATATTTCCTTACAACACGTTATGGAACAGGGGCATCAAAGAGATTACCGAATACCTTAATTCTTCTTTGAACTCCCTTTCTTTTTAAATAATACTTCAGAATTAAGCATTTGGATGTTTAGATAGAAGAGTGTATATAATATGAACATTTTTTCATCAAGGGCAATTTATTGCTTTGATGCGTAAAAGCTTAAAGAAATCGAGTAATTATAAATGGACATTGAGACGATTTAATTTTTTACTCTTGGTCATTTGACTATACTTGCTTTTATTTGAGCTTGGAGTGCACCACAGTGAAATATGGAAATTTTGTCGTCGTTTGTTTAATATTGCAGCATCTTTCCCCTTAGCCTTAGCTAGTTCCCACTTCAAGGAATTTTAGGTTTGCTCATCATATGAAGGCATTGCTGGGACAATAATTCTTTTCGCCCACCAACTGCGTTTTGGGATAACCCCTCTCTTGTATATGCTTGCCTTGGCCCAGAGCATGCCATTCTGAGATGCTTAAGTAGGTTGACAATCATTTTCAATTCTTTCCATGGTTTCTTCAAATTTTGTACTTTTACTTGCACTTTTTTGATAGATGCTGCTGCTTGTATCATTGTTAATTTGATAGATGAAGCATTTTGTATCTTGTTAATTTTATATCTGCACTGATAACCTGTTAGATGCAACATCTTGTATCATTGTTAATTTGACTGATCATTTGAAAGTAATCCCAATACTTTTGTTTTTTTACTTTTTGGTATTGGTGATAAAAATGTAATAACACAGTGTACTACTTTGGATAACTGGTTCTTAGCATCGAGAAGTGCAACACGTACTTATTGAATCATATTCGTCTGTTCAATATATAAAGTTTATAGACCTTACAAGTTATTTGAAACAAGTGACCAACTTTCAGTCCTTGCCTTTAAAATCCATTCTTGTAGATCACAGAAAATAACTTGGATTCAATTTATAAGTTGCATGCACAAACTTAAATATGGTCAACATATGTTTGTAAGGTATTTTCCCCTGTGGATGTGTGCATGTACACCCTACTCATGCATGTCCACAGGGCCGGCCCTGGTCCAGGGCAGCCAGGGCGACCGTCCAGGGCCCACGGAGCAGGAGGGTCCCAAAAAATCAGTTTAAACATTTATATATTAATAATCTTGTATCTAATATAGAACTAGTATGTACCATGGACCATTTTCAACACAATAATTGTGGTGTAGTGGTTAGTGTGTTAGACCTCTACATTAGAGCTCTAGTTCTTAGTTTGAGTCTTAGTGGCAACTTTTTTTTAGTTTTAGTTTTTTTTTTTTTTTCAGTTTTTATATTTTTTAATATTATATATGGGGGGCCCATTTTGAATGTTCGCCTAGGGCCCCCATCAACTCAGGGCCGGCCATGCATGTCCATGACTTGGTCAGCTGATAAATGTCTGAAGAAGTTTTTTCATAGCTTTAATTGGTTGAGTTGACATAATATTTGCTTTCTTGAAGACATTCTCTTACATATTGAGAACAGATAGTTTTTTTTTTAAGTCATAATAGTCAGGAGCGACTTTAGGAGCTACATTAGAGCTCTAGTTCTTAGTTCGAGTCTTAGTGGCAACTTTTTTGTAGTTTACTTTTTTTTTTTTTCAGTTTTTTTATATTTTTTTATATTATATATGAGGGGCCCATTTTGAATGTTCGCCTAGGGCCCCCATCAACTCAGGGCGGGCCATGCATGTTCATGACTTGGTCAGCTGATAAATGTCAGAAGAAGTTTTTTCATAGCTTTAATTGGTTGAGTTGACATAATATTTGCTTTCTTGAAGACATTCTCTTACATATTGAGAACAGATAGTTTTTTTTTAAGTCATAATAGTCAGGAGCGACTTTAGGAGCTACTTTACGAGGGAATCACGGGGCTTCCCCCTTGAGACCATAAAGTTAATTTCGTTATTCTTATGGTAGCTTGCCTAAAGATTGTTACCGATTAGATCATCTGGTTGATTCCTTTTAGGAGAGTCTTCAACAAATGGGAAAGGTGGATAGATTGTACCGGCTTGAGTTACATACTTCATTAAGCAATATTCCATTCTCTCTTTGGTCAATAAATATGAGTATAGTTGTTCAAGTGACAGGTAGTGAGTTTTCTTAATAACTAGTAAATATTCAGTGCCCTTGCATGTTACTGCTCCATTTTGTCCGCGTGGAGGATTATATGTGAAGCTTATCTGTCATGTTTCATTGTGTGCTTGTAGGGAGGATGTAACCTTTTTGATAGCTGGATATATTATAAGATTCTAAAGTCAATTTTACTTTTCTTGCTGCAGTCTTGGAACTTTCTGAGAAATATCAGAAACGTTTTGGGCCTCTTCGCTATTTCGTTGCTGGTTTTCTCAAATTTTTATGCTTGCCTAAGTACAGCTTTGAGTTAGAATATCTTCCCATCTTGAAAGAGGCATCAGATAATGAAAAAGTTAAGGAAGATAAAGATAAGGGTGATATGTCAGACCTTTATACGGACATAATGAGGTCAAACAGGGAAGGACTCCCTAGGGCTTCCAGTTTATCTAGTATTGACTCAATTATGTCTCCTAGCAGAACGACTGGGGGTCACTTGGACACAACTGGTAGCACATTAGCAAGTAGCGAGCCATCTGAGTATGTCCGTGGTCTTGATCCTAAATCAAAACGTCTATCCTTAGGGAGAAGCAATATAGTGGAAGAACAGGAAAAAGTTATACACCCTCAGCCCCATCTTTCAACCACCCCTAACTGGCCAAGGACCAGATCAAAATCACGGACTGATAAAGGTTGGTCTGGCCTGAATACTACAAACGAGTCTACGTCTTCGTGGGCTGCAACAGCAATGAATGACAGAGAGGATATTTCCTCAACAATCTCTGATCCAGGCCCAATATGGGACACAGAGCCTAAATGGGACACTGACCTGAACTGGGATAATCAGCCTAACTGGGAACCCGAGAATCCTATTCATCTGCCAGGACCACCTGACGACATGGAACAGGATATAGCCAGAGAACGTGTTCCCAATTTAGATGAGAAGTGGGTTGTCAAGAAGGGGCCATTTGTCGGCGTCCTCATATGCAACCATTCATGCAGGACTGTCCAGAGTTTAAGTTCTCAGGTTATTGCTCCAAAAGCTCAGCATGATGATAATAGTTTAGACTTGTTATTAGTCCATGGAAGCGGGAGGCTACAGCTACTGAGATTTTTGGTCTGTTTGCAATTTGGTCGGCACCTTTCACTGCCCTATGTTGAATATGTTAAGGTATGATTTGTTTTTATGCCGTTATTCTGAATCATGATTATATGTTAGCAGCCATGGATGAGCAGGTGCATCATTCTTGTATTTTGAATTTTCAAACTCTTGAATACTTTAATTATTCGAATAGAAGGATTTGTATTTCTTTCATTTTCCTTGTTGAAATAAATAAATATACCACTATACCCTCGCACAATTCTGGAGTTTTGGTGAAGTGGTAGGATCTGCTAACATGATAATAAAGCAACCCGGGTCCAAATCCTTGTGGCGCTCATTTTAATCGAATATTGTGAAAAGTTATATCATCGCGTGAATCCAGCTCTCACCCCATAATATGGGCAGCGGTGTAGCCCTCTCCACGACACTGGAATTCCGTTGTAGTCAAGAACAAGTATTTTCTTGTTGATTGATAACTCCCATTCAAAGATTTGAGTTTTTATGCAATGTGATCCCGTGTTTCCTCCACTGAAGCTTCCCAATAAATTTGTCCGGTACTGCTTCCTCAAAGCCCATCATGACACTAAGTCTTGTTGCTTATATTTTGGAGAGTACATGTTCGAGTCACGGAAAGAGCCTATCCATATATAAGGAAGTAAGGTTACGTACATCTTGACCCTCACTAGATCCTGTTAAAGCAGGAGTCCCCTATTTAAGCGGGAGCCTCGTGGCACTAGGACACCCTTTCTACTTCTTCAAAGCATGTTGGGGAACTGACTCTTCTTTCTTGAAATGTGGAACTATTGGGACACTGGTCGAGATAGAAGTGGTTGTAATTACAGAGTAGAAAAGAAAGATCTGTAGATAAAATAAGAAAGAAAACCTGTAAAATATGTAATGTACTTCCACGAGCCAATTATCTCATGTTTACTTGCACATTGATACTTATATTTTACAACCATTCTTATATTTTACATACTCTGTTGTGTGAACAAAGTGGCTGGAATTTTTTATAAGCAGCCTTTGTAACTCTAAGCTATAACTTAGGCCTTTCATACTTTTCATTTCAGACTACATCTGGAGATTCAAATCTACTGTTTTCCATGTCAGTTTATTGATATATACCTGGAGCATTTCTGTGTGTCCATTTCCACATCTTTTAGTCTAAAAGTCTAAAAATACAAGGAAATAGATGTGTGGAATTTAATGTTCTCCCATGATTTCGAATATTCTCCTCAATTCTTTGGCTCAATATGTTTTGATGCTATACTATTACCATCCTAGTTTTGTAACAGAGGACATGGCCCTTAACAGAGGTGAATGGAAGAAAAGGTTTCAAACAGTTGACCCCAAAAAATTGGGATGAAGGCTTTGTTGTTGCTATTGTATCTTACCAGCCTAGTTTTGGTAGTACCTTGAGTGTGAATTTGGTTATTGGACTTCGGCTACGAGGATATAGAGATTGGTGACTTTTTCAATTATCAGCATCATTTTTGCTTGTTCAGTTGGTTACTTAATATTATCGTTTCAGGTGAAGTCAGTGAAGCTCAGGGCGAGCAGAAACGGTCAGAATGGGTGTGGAATTGATGGGGAACTCATAAAGATGAATGGCCAAGTCATGTGTTCTTTGCTTCCTGAGCAATGCAGATTGATTGGCCGACCTGCAAGATGTCGTATATAGTATATAGGTTTTGTATGTTGCAAGTCAGCATCTTGGAAACTTGATGTTCATATAGTAGGTGGGTGCCTTCTTTCACTTATATGCCACCACCTGTTTTGTAAGATATGGCACTTGACAAAGCCCCCCATGTTGAAGCAATCAATCATAACCATCTTCAGGTTCTTATTTCTGAGGTTTCTGTACATTTACATGCATATGATTTGCGGTTGATTTTTCATCCTTCATTTCGTGAGTTGTGTTGATTCCTGTGATTGCTCAATTTCTTGTGGACTATTGGGAGATTTCTTTGTTCTTCTAATGAGGACACATGTACTAAAGAGGTGAAACTTCCTTGTGAATGTGACTCTACCTAATGCTCCTATATCCACCAAACCCTTTGACAGTTTCAGAGGTTAATCTCAATATATGTTTTGAATGACCCCCTGTTTATGCAAAGTAATTTTGATATACAGTCAATATATTTTTGTACTGGTTATTGTTTGTTGTTCTTTGCCCGCTCTATTATACAGTGAAAGGATGAAAGCTTGAAATTTCGGTTCTAGTACCTGAGACAACAAATTACAAATGAAACCATCTTCATGTACAAAGCAGCTTGTTCCAAGGGGTGTGTGATATTGAAACAGGGGTGGCCTTAGCCTAGGACAGGCAGGACGACGCCTAGGATTCGAAGATTAAAGGGGCACAGATATAATTGTATCTAAAATAGTAGTATTATGAATTATGGGTCACTTAATACAAAACAATTGTGATATTGTGGTTAACATATTAGTGTAGCATACTAGAGATCATTAGTTCAAATCTTGGTGGTAACAATATTTTTTTGTTATATTTACTTCTTTTTTACATTATGTATGGGGTCTATTTTGAAAGTTTGTTTTGGGTCCGCATGAGCTCAGTGTCGGTCCTGCAATAAAACACAGGGCTGCGTTTTGCAGGTGTTGTGTAGGCAAGGCAAGGCTGAAATGTCAACGAAGCGATGGCATCTAGGCTTCTAGCTAAGGGTGCATCAAGAAATGGGCTCTCTCCTTGGCTATATCTGTTGGGTGCATCAAGAAATGGGCTCTCCTTGGCTATATCTGTTTTTCGTTATAACGAATATGGATAACGGATATTGTAAGAAAATAAAATTTAATAACCATTTTCGGAAGAAAAAAAAGAAGGATATGAATTTGGATTGGATAGTAAAAAACCTAGGTAAAAAAAAAGTGAATGCGAATAGGAATTAGATATATCTAGATATATTTTGAATGCGAATACGAATCAAAGTAGGATTTTGATTGATTGAAGTTGGAATTTTTAAGAAAAGTGCTTATTTCATATAGGTTTAGTTACATAATAATTAGCTCATATGTGTGTGACTGTCGAATATCTCCATGCTTCACACACACACACACAAATTATAATATTCTTAAAAAATTTGATATAAATTTAAATTATATTAAAATATTTTAAATATAATTTGAATATATTTGAATTATAATTTATTATAGATATGTTTTTATAAATGTATTAAGTTAGATTATACCATTACTTAGTTTAAATATTATTTAAATATCGAATATATTTTACGATTATTATATGTTAAGGTAGTTAGAAGGATTTAGAATTTTTTATTTTTAACTATATGAGGAGGTACATGTGCGGTTAGAAAGATTTTTGAATTTTTCTAAATTTTTTTGAACTTAGGATGTTTTGTTAAGGATGGTCAAATAGCATGAGCCGATCATAGGGGATTTAGTGCAATTTATAAAGTCATTCCAATTTGGAATAGGTCGGATCTCAATCTACTTGGGTCGGGTCCTGATTAAAAAACAAACATCATAATGTGACCAACATACAATAAACTAGGGGTGAGCATAAATTGTTTAAGATCAAAAATCCATTAGAACCAAAGTGAATAAGCAATTCACTTCGGTTGGAAAAGAAATCAGTTCAGGTTCGATTTTAGAAAAGATAAAGTCAGTTTTCGGTTTGGGTTCCGAGTCGAAGATTCAATTTGGGTCTAAAATAAAAATCGACTAAGAATGATAAACGGTCAAAATACCCTCCATGAAATGTCCTAGTATAAAGAACCAAAGTTAATCCTATATATATATATATATATATATATATATATATATATATATATATATATTCGTTTTTCAGTCGTCGGTTCGACTCTCCCCTGAATATCTGAAGAGAAATCCTAACCTTATTGGAGACGACGGAGAGGAGAAACCATGTAGCATTGTTTCCTAGATTAGGAATTGGGTAGAATCTTTTTTCATTTTTATTTGTTTGGGAACCATAATTAGACAATTAACAATATATGAAACAGGTTATAAGGTATGTTTGATAAACAGAGTACCGGAACGACGTTTCCAAGCATATAACTAACAACCGGAACTACAGGTTATAAATTATATATTAGTTAATTTTATGATTTGTAGAATTTTTATAACTAATTTGTACAATTTTGCCCTAAGTGATTTTGGGTACTGATAGACGTCCAACAAATTGATGAGTAATACTTTTCCATGACTCATGACACGTACCAGGTATATGGCCGCCGAGGATAACGAGTGAATTTTCTTCTTCCCTGCTTGTCATTGTACATTTTATCTCTTGGACATTTAGTCACCGACACCTATTAGCCAACAAGTCTGGACATTTAGTTTTCTTACATGATTGTATTAAATCAGACTGCAGCTGATTATTGTCATGTACTTTTGTTACTCTACCAGCTTCTTATTTTGTGCAGCTGGTCTCCAGAACATTTTGATGAAAGCATTTGGGATGCCTTATTGCTTTATCATATATGCTCTATGATTACTGTTTCTTGTTTGATTAATTGAGACATAGATGTTCGTGTGACCCTAAGTGACCTGATTGTAGCATGCACCCCTTGTCTAGTTACAACCGTGATAGTCGTACGATGTATAGTACCTTGTATGGGGTAGCTGGCAATGTCCGTCTCCGAATTCTGATACTAGGACGTGACATTTTCGGAGCATTGCATGGTAACGGACAACCTGTGCACACATGGTTTGATTTTCTCGAACGGGATAGGCACCGGGGCACCAGGACCGTTCGGCCTAGGAGAAAACATCGGTAACGTGCTTTGGAAGAACGAGTATTGCGAACCCACTGTTGGGTCATGCTTCCTCGGACAGATCGGGAAACTCACAATACTTGTAGTTCGAGACAACCAGGCGGACTTGCAACTCAGCGCTGGATCGTGTCGAAATACCTCAGAATAGTCTATTATGGCTTTGCCAGCCACTTTCATATAGATTGGTGCATCGGTTGGAGAGTATCTTGGTTTCTTGTAGGTGATGATAGCATAGTTGGTTTCTGGAACGGTTGATTGTATCGTATTCGTATCTTAAGTTGGTGTATATCGTTGGTTTCACTAGGCGCGTTGTGTTGTAACACACTTGTAGGCTCACGCAATTTTGAGTATAACCTATTGCATGCTTAGTTACTTGTGTGAATAGGAGATTGCATGCTAGTGTGTTTACTGCTTTCAATACTTACATGCAGAACATGCTTTACTGCTTTTATTATATATATGCCTTGCCATGAAATCAATCTAGATTCAAAGTAGAAATATCACTTTGTAACAATTGTATGCTTCACATGACTACTTAGTGTTGGTTTAGGCGAGTAGGTTACCTCGCTCACCAGTACAGCTGTGTACTGACCCACGTTTGTGGATATATCTTTCAGGTACGCAGCTGCAGTGGCTCAGCTTGGATATACGGGACATGATGTATGAAACGGTAAGTAACTTTGCAGGCAAGAGGGAGAGCAAGAGTGTTGTAAGCCTTCATGGCATCTTCATTTGTACTCTTTGAGAGCTTCCCTTCATATGCTCTGATGTGTGCTTGTCGTAAAATTGCTTGTCTTTCACTACAACATGGTCGTTTCGATGATAACCATAACGTTTGACGTCATTGCCTTGTGTGAGCGCAACTCCAGGCTCGTACGACATCACGTCACGATGAAAACGATTATCCCGCGGGAGCGTTGGCGTGGTGATCTCATGTCCAGCGGGGACGATCGAACTTGCGGGTGATTGGGACGTGACAAATAGTACTACATTTTCTTTAGAATTTTAGTTAATTACTATAATTTTTTAGATAATTAAAACCTAGAAGATTTATTTTTAGAAGCTTCTATGAATTATTGTAGGAACCCACAATAGTAGAATAACCTCAAACTTTATTTTTTTGTTCCTAACGACCGAATATAATTTTTTGTAATTTTTGGAGTTTTTAAAATTTATTTTAACTTTTTACTAATTAAATCAAGTAAAAAAAAATTTCAAATAAAAATCTAAATTATTTAGAAATTTTTATCTGGGGGGAATAAGTTTTATAAAATTGAGTGTGGAGGGAAGAGTTTAGAAAAAAAATTAGTTCAAGGGATAACTCGTCAAAATATTTGATGAGTTGGAATAAATCGTCAACTCAAATGGAAAGTTATATGTGGAGATGGGACTAACCGCCAAAAAAATAGCAAGATGCTAGTGGGTCGCCAAAACAACTCGCTAATAAAAAAATGGTGAGTTACATTTCTTCAAATCTTATCAACAACACTCCATTTAATTAACGGAGAATTAGACTCAAAGCATCAAAATTTAATTTTATTGTGTAAAATATATAATGTTTGAAAAAATTTCAAACAGAGCATAAGATCGTCCTAAATTAGGACATAAAAATAAAGACCGGGATTAAAAAAATTGTATAAACAAATTACGTCCTTTTTTTAGGGCGTAAGTTAAAGATTTACGCCCAAATTTAGGGCATAAATTACTAATAATATATTTAAGTAAAAACTAATCCCCCGCCGCTGCTAATTAATGAATGTCGATGTAATTAACAAAAAAAGGAATATTTATAACTTATGCTCTAATTTAGGGCGTAAGTTTGGGATTTACGTCCTAATTTTGTGCTTGAATTTAGAAATCTTTTTGACTACTCATTTTTGACCGGACTGGACTGTTGAGCGGTGGGGGTTGTTTTGGTGGATTTTAATGATGAAGTAAATGGTGAGCGGTTATATATGGGTGAGAGTGAAAAAATTTTACACAGAGAAAGAGAGAAGAAGAAAAGAAGGAGGAGGCAGTCGAAAGTAGGAGGGAGAAGAAGGCAGCGGCGACAATATAGTTATGTGAGGTAATGTATAGAAGAATTTTTTTAATACTTAATATGATAGATAAATGAAGTAGTTTTTTGATATATCTGGATTTGTATGTTATATAATGTTGAACTTTAAAGTGTAAAAAAAATGAAATAATCTCTCTCTCTCTCTCTCTCTCTCTCTCTATATATATATATATATATATATATATATATATATATATATATAATTGTTAGTAAATAGAAAAACCAAAAAAAATAATCCTAGAAAAAGAAAAAAACAAACTAATTGTAAGAAAATATGAAAGCAAAAGTTAGGGAAAAAAGAAACCTCATTAGAAAATAAAATAAAAACAAAACCAAAAAAGAAAAGAAAAAAAGTAAAAATTAAAATAAAGAAAAAATACCTTAGAAAGAGAGGAAAAAATATAAATAATGGTAAAAAAAAAAAGAGATAAGGAAAAAACCCTAGAGAGTAAAATTAAAAAACGTTGTTTTTACAGCAGTCATTTTATAGATGGCGGCTCAAAACGGTCGCATACTATAGGTGGATCGACTACACATGCTATTATCCAGGAGCGAGTGTCTCATGTCTCGAGTCTGGTATTTGGAGGAGAGGTAATTTTTCTTAAAATAAATTATCATTATTAGCGTTGATAATATTAATACACACTAACAAAATTTATATATTATAATTATTTGATTATGATGAGGTAAAATTACGTGAGTATGAAAACTGGCGCCATGGATGGGAGCTCACAGTAAGTCAAAAGGAACTTATGGAATATTTTGGCTTTAACTATGTCGACGTTATCTGTGTTAGGCGTCACGATAGAGATTTGTTGCTGAGTTTGATCGAGCGATGGTGGCCAGGACGGAACACATTTCAGCTATCCGTGGGTAAAATAATGATCACGTTGGAGGATGTGTCCTTGATTTTAGGGTTACCAATTACTGGTATCCCTATATATGTTGATGAGAAGACAAGTGTTGATGATCTTATCATGACATATCTTGGTATTGAGAAGCCATCAGATTAATGCACTAATTTTGGTATCAAAATGACTTGGCTCCGAGAGAATTTTACGCATGTTCATCGGATCGGCACTACATCAGTTTTTGTAGATGATCACCGCGTAAGTCATCTAGTTTTTATATTAATTATTATAGTATTTATGTATTATATCTGATATTAATATTTATTCATGTTTTCAGCTCATCTGTTGTACTAGGGCTTATTTACTAAGCTTATACGGTGGATTATTATTTCCTGACGAGACAGGAATAGGGTCAATGCGACCCTTCTGCCATTTTTTGAAGACTTGGGAACCTTCACACAGCACGCATGGGGTGCGGCCGTGTTAGTCCATGTCTATCATTCGATGACTACTTTTATTAATCTTCGACCAGGACGTGGTCTACACAAAAATATATGTGGCTGGTAATGAATATTAACTTTTGGTTTTAATTTTGCAGTGTATGGTAGTGATTATTTTATACGTTGGTAAGGGATCCCACTCATGCAAAACTGACACTATCATTATGAAGTGCCTCGATTTTCATACCGAGCTCTCGATGATGCTAGTTTGTATGTGAGTACACACAAGTAAATGTAATGGTATGTGTCTAAATTTTATTTAGATAAACTATGACCTGTATGTGTGTCATTGAGTATAGATATAATTTTAGCTGCAAAATTAGGAAGACATGTCCCATGACCCAAGTGTAAACCCATGTGAGTTGCTAGGAGTATCTGTACAATTTCTGATCCAACCCCACATAGGCCCCCTGTGCTACCATTGGAGATCCCTGAGGATCAACCTGTAGGCCATGTCAAACAAAGATTTGCACCTCCCCGTAGGCCACGCTAGCGACAGACCGATCGACAGGTAGGGGAGGGGACGTCACAAGACATGTCATATTGTGCTGGATCTCATATTGATCGAGAGGCGGGCGAGGGCACATCACAGCCTGGTCGTTCACAATATGCTGTGGATGACTGTGACTGTGATTCTTATATCCAAAGCGGTTGCTCATTATTTGGCAATCCCAACCTCCATCTACTCAGATACATATGACACCAACAACGCCAATTCCTACACAAAAATATGAGGATTATGGTTTTCAGCCATTGCCAGGGGAGACACCGGAGCAAACGGAGGCTAGAAGATTGAGACTAGGTCTTAGGCTAGTTCCCCGTAAGCATTATGACATGATGGATAGAGGTGAACGATGAAAGGCTTGTAGTGAACATATTTTGGGGGTGTAGCACATATTTTGGACATGTTTAGTGAATTATTTTTTGGGAGGTAGCACATGTTTTGGACATGTTAATTATACAATTTACTTATATGGTTCTTGTTTGTTTATATTAGCTTACATTGCTTAAAATGTTCAGTGATTGCATACTATATTGCATAAATATATTCATTTTGTGAGACCACTTAGTTTAGACTTGATAGATGCTTTGAAGTATATATATATAATTTATTTTTCCTTATATTTAAAAAATTTTAATTACAATAACTAAAATAATAGTTTGTAATCTCATGTGAGAAAGATACAAAGTAAAGTAATTACAAATAAATACAACAACATTTACTGTGTCGGTTGTCTTGTATTTTTTTTTTCTGTTATGTCCAAACCCGCCACAATTGCTGCAATGAAGATCTCTGGTTGCCAGCTCCCTTATCATAAAATAATTCTTTTTAGGTCTGCCAGCTCTCCGTCCATCATCTGGTAGACCAATTTCACCTCTTACCAATTCACTTGAGGAGTGTATGGGAATGTAATTGGTTCCATACATGGCGTATATACAATTTTAAGTATTTTAATAGAAAATTGAGCAGGATAATAATTTTCAATTTGTAAGTTAGTAGACTGACATAAAAAGTAACAATGTACACATAGTAAAAGTGTGTGTTGTCAACGAAAACATGTACAAGTTTTATTTTCTAAATCTACCACATAGCATCTACTAGTTTTATGATCAAATATTTCAAATTTATATCCTTCAACATGCAGCATATGAAAATGATGTGTCTCTCTTTTGTGGAATGTCATAATCTTAAGCATCATTGGACAAAAGCTCTATCCATATTTTTAACATTTTGTCGATGCTTATCATGAATTGTTATGATTTTGACTCTAATACCATCAAGCAATGTTGTTATTGGTTTATCACACAAATTCTTAATCCAATTATTACAATTCTCTGCAATATTCGATGTGTTAATATCGTGTCTAAAACATGGTGCATATGCTGCGATCCAATTTGAAAAATTATGATTTTTATCGTTTGTACCAACAATCCAATTAAAGACCCTAATATTTGTCGATTTAATCTTTTCAAACTATTCTGTCGCATCCACAACATTATAAGACCGAACAAGTTTATCTAACATTCATGATATTCTTTCGTTCTTTCCAAATGTACCAAACTATTGAACTAAACAAGTATTTTCTGGGGAGATCTCCAAGCGAGCGAGGTCGAGTGCTAAGGTCTTCACCTCCAACCAATCTTAACGGGGTATTCAAAGAAAATATAGCTGCTTCTAGATATGCGCCTATTTCTTCTTATTTCTTGTTGTATTCCTACGATATTGACTTCTCATAATTTGTTTAAAATGCTGAATACAAAAAAATATGGAGAGTATGAAAAAGTATTACGCATTCCACGAATTAATACTTTTTGCTTATCTGATATAAATGGAGTACTATCCCAACGATCAAATAAATTTTAAAAAAATAATTCAAATTATTTAAAAACCATGTCCAGAATAATGAATTCTCATTTTCAGCAATACAATAAGCAATAGGATATAATTGATATTTAGGATCATGAGCACAAACCACAAATATATTACCTTGATATCTAGATGTCAAAAAAGTTACATCAATACTAATTATAGGTAAACAACTACGTAAAAAATAATCGATACATGCCTTGAAACAAATAAATATTCTTTGAAATACATTATTTTTTACTGCCTTTAAAAAATATTTGCTACTAGGATTTGTTTCCATAATTTTAAGACAATATTTTTCAAGACTACCATATGCATCAATATAACTACCGTTAATTTCAGATAATGCAAGTTCTTTTGCTCTTCAAGCTTTAGAATACGTAATATGTACTCGATAATCTCTAAGTATATTATTTATAATATATGATGCACTATAAGAGTGGTTATCTCTAATTTTACCATTATTTTTTACTAATCCATGTAGTAGTAGCTTGTCGATGACATCCTCTTGGTAATACACCAGTACATGAATGTCGAGATTCAAATATATGAATCTCAAATATTGCACTGTTACCAATTGCATGTGCGTACACTCTCCAACGACAATGTAGAGCGTCGCAAACATATAAAATTCTTTGAGAATTTTTATGTGTAGCTCTATAACTAAAATTACGAAGAATTGTTATATCATTAATAAAATTTTAAAATGCATAAGAAGAAGCAAATTCTCTTCCAACAAATAATTCGGGGGTGCTACCATCTAAATTATCAACATTGGGTAAATAATAGTCTAAATCTTCGACTAAGTTATCACTATCTTCATCATCAATGTTCTCTTCGACTAAATTCATTTGGTTTGAAGTGCTAGGACCAAATGAAAATTTTGACTATTAAAAATAGTTTGACTAGTAGATGTTATATTTGTGCTAATATTTGGTAATACTTGATTAATATAGATCTTTATACAAGATGCACCTAAATTACTTTGAATAATAAATTTTTATGCTTCTTCACTATTTTTTACTAAAAAAGTATCCGTAAAAAACTACCTTATTACGAATTCATAAGTAATAGAAAACTTTCTACAATAATATTTTGTATATTTTCTAAAGAGATATTCCGATATGTAAAAATTAGATTAGTTGTACTTTCCTCATAAGATAATCCGTTTAGTGTACCTCCATGATAGCAAATCACTGTTAGGATTTGATTCATGACTAAAAACTTGGAGATTGAAACAAAAATTATCGGCTAAGATTTTCTTGAAGAATTTCTTCTGGCTAAGAACTTGTACAAAAGCCTCATGGATGAGAGTTAATATGATGAATATTGGAAGAGTGAGAGTATATAAGGCTATGATAAATAATGGAGGGTTGGGAGTATGTGAAGTTTGAAAGTGTTGGCTAACATGTATATATAATCCATATGACCGTTAACATTATTACCGTTTGTAATATGAACGTTTGAAATCTAGCCTTTAAAATTCTTATTCTACAGCCTAAAAAATCATAATAAATAAATAAAGTAGCCGTTGAAATTTTGTGAGAACTGAAAAAGGGAAAAAATATACATGACCAAAAAATGTCCAAAATTAGGGCGTAAAAACCCAACTTACGTCCTTATTTAGGGCGTAAGTCACTAAATCATTTATTAATGAGAAGTTTAATAAGAAGTTTAAGAGCTGGGTAAAAATAAAGAAAAAAGGAATTACGCCCTTTTTTAGGGCGTAAAAAAAATTATGTCCTAATTTAGGACGATCTTATGCTCTGTTTGAAATTTTCCCAAATATTATGACTTTTACGCAATAAGGTTAAATTTAAATGCTTTAAGTGCAATTTTATCTCTAATTAAATTATTCATCCACTACAAAAATACAATGTTTTAGCGACGAAATTATCCGTCGCAAAAATATATTTTTCCATCGCTATTTGCATTTAGCGACTGATTAGAGACGAAAATGTTCCGTCAGAATAACTAACGTCACTATAGAAATTTTGTCGCAAATATGTCGCTTTATCAACGGATTAGCAACGGAATGAGCGACATAAAACCAGCGACAGATCAGTGACGTATAAATTTTGACGCTAAACTTTCTGACTATTTATCGACGGATTAGCGACGGATTATGTAAGCCAAAATTTGCCAAATTTTTCCGAAGGTTTTGCATATTCAGGGCTCACAGATTTTGTCGCTAATCCGCCGCTAAATCGTCATTCTTAGATGGACTCTGATACATGTTTGGCACATTTGTGTGTATCTGACGTTTTAGCGACGGAATAGTCCGTCGCTAGGTAGTCGCTGGCCTGAGATTTTTCTTCAAAAATCCGTCGCTGAACTAAGATTTTTTAGATTTTTCGTTGCTATTACGTCGCCAGTTCGTCGCTAAAGGTAATATTTTTTCCAGAAATCAATTTCTGCTGAGCATATACCTGTTATACATTCACCAATTTTTACACAAATAAATTCCACACAAACTAATAAATTCCACACAAACTAATAAAACCCACACAAATATGTACAAATATTATATATACAATAAAACAATAAATTAGAGTAATCCAAACATGTACAAATAATTGTTATACAATCCCACAAAGTAAAATAAATACAATCAAGTCAAAAAATACAGCCAACTAAAAAAATTCCACAAACTCAAAAAATCCATCAAGTCGACGGTGGAGGCGGGGGCGGCTGTCGGATGTTGGCTAGCCATGTACTGCGCCACAACCATCAGGAGCAACGACAGGCAGAGTAGTGATAGGAGCCGTCGAAAGAGCTGGATGACCCATCGATGCCGTCGGAGGAGCTGGAGCCATCGGAGTAGCTGGAGGACCCAACGTAGTAGCATACGGAGGAGCCGTCGTAGTAGCCGTCGGAGGAGCAGGTTATACAGCATCACGCGTGTATATCAATTGTTGGACCAGCCCATATAGCTCATGCACAGTCGTCGTGAGCTATTCCATAGCCATCGCACCAGAAGGAACGCTGGAGCCGAGTACTGATGGAGCTGGAGTAGCCGTCGGAGGAGCTCTGGAAAGAACCGACGGTTAGGATGCCAACGATCCGATACCGTATACGCTGTCGCCTTTCCCTCTCGTGACAGCTTGTACCCACCGATCGTTTCTCTCAGTCGGCGTACTGCTCTCATCGCCCCCCTCTAACGTCTCATACGTCTCCTATATTTATTTATATAAGTAGGTTTAGAGTTAAGGATTTTAGAGTTATATGTGCTATATTTGATTTTGGTTCAATAAGGTAAGTCCCAAAAGATACTCTACTTCGTTCAATTATGCCTATGTCTGAACCCTTCAAAGTGATCGACCAATATTAGATCTTCCATCACAGTCGGCAATCCATCTACCTCTTACCAAACTTTGTCTCATGTCAGTCTCAACGAGGGAGAAGATAGTTCTTGTTTACCAGCTCTAAAGGCATCTATGTTCCTTCTTCACGTATGCGACGTTGGAAGAAACTGACGATGACAATAAAAAAGCATATTTTTTCTCTATTCTGGAGACGGAATATCTTACTCTTTTTTATACATATCGGACACGATAAAGTACCATGAGTACTCCACCCCGATAATATCCCATATGCTGGAAAATCGTTGATGGTCCACATGAGAGATGCTCTCATATGAAAGTTCTGCTACTTCGATATATCATATGTCCGAACACCGAATTGCCATAATTATTTCAACTCATCCACCAACGGCTGCAAGTAGATATCGATGTTCTTCTTTGGATTTTTTGGACTGGGTATGATAAGTGTCAAGAACATGTAAGGAGTCTTCATACACATCCATTGTGATAGATTATAAGGAGTCAAAATCACCGGCCAACAAGAGTACTGAGATCTCGATTATCCGAAAGGAGTGAATCTATCAGAACATAAACCCAACCGGACATTCCTGGGCTCCGCAGCAAATTCAGGATAACACAGATCAAAATGTTTCCATGCCTCTCCATCGAAAAGATGAGATAATTCTCCTACATCCATCTTTTGTTCCTTGCTATGCCATGTCATGTGTTGTGTTATATTTACGGATATATACATCCTCTTCAGCCCTTTTATGATCGGAAAAAACTGTATGTACTTGTAGGGACGCAACCTTGCTCGGGCAGTTGACTTTCCTTTGTCCCGAATTAACTTGTACCGGTCCGCATGACAGAAAATACATTTATTTTTATCATTGTTCTCCTCGTAGTAAAACATGCAACCATTTTGACAATAATTTATCTTTTCGTAGCCTAATCCGAGTTTTCGTATCATAATCTTCGACTTGTCAAAGTTTTCAGGCAACTCCTTCGATCCTTTTGGCAATAACTCTCTAACAAACTGAATTATCTGGTCGTAGCATTCCTACGGCAAGTTAAAATTAGACTTTAGGTTCAACAGCCGCAGCACCACCGATATGGCATAATGAGAATCATAACCCGGGTATAACAGAGTATCGACATTCTTGAACATATTATAGAATTTTTTTGCATCGGGATTAGGATCCTCCAGATCAAAACTTGGACCGGCCGCGTCAAATACCAACTCATGCGCTAGGTTTCACGGTCGATATTCAAATTTATCTCCGAGAGTGGACTCTTCTACCTTCGTATTGAAGGAGGAATGACGATATTGCAAAAACAAAGGTTCTCCTTGAGCCGTCCACTTCTTGTAGTTTGGTACGAAACCCTTCTTGTAGAGATGCTCCCTCACGAGATCCACCTCTTTGAATGGTATATTACGACATTTGACACAAGGACACTTGATGAGCCTTCTATCCATGAAATGAGGTTGACTACGGGCATATTTGAGAAATTTCTCAACGTCCACCATGAAATCATTTGTCAAGCCAATCTTACTCTCATGTCGCCGATTGTACATCCATAATCGATCAACTAAGTATGGACTCATTGATTCTACATGTACCATATATATATATATTAATTCAAACAATATAGATTAATTAGATTCAAGATGAGTTAAAATATTTGCTAAAAGATTAGTTTGTTAGGATACTTGATGAAGAAGTCTCATAAAGAACTAAATATTGTAAAATCTAGAGTTAGGATACTTGTTTTACACGTATCCAAAATTATACTTCCTCGACACTCATCCGAATATGGCCGATACATGCCTTAGCATAGTAAGGTTGTAAAAGCAAGTAAAAAATAAACTTATCTATCACATGTAAACTAATCGGCAAGGGTGACTACTATTTTATTCAATTTCAAAACTACTAAGAAACAACACTAGAAATACTAAAAATTATGCCTAAATGTATGAAATATATTTTCTAAATTATTATTTATTTATTAATAATCATTTATTTTCCCATACCAAAATTTTGATACTCTGATCCGTAACTGACGATATGGTCGATACTCTGAATCGTAATTCTATATCTACTTTTAAGTACTTAGTCCCTAATTATAGTAACTAAATATACTTTTAAGTACTTCGATCCGTAACCGACGATATGGCTGATACTTCGATCGGTTTATTTGTGCTTTTTTTGCTAATATATATAGTAACTAAATATACTATTTTTTTAAACCGAACCGAATAATGCTCACCCCTAACTCTGGCTGTGTCCGTGCCAAAATCCAGATACAACAAACCCAAATCGTGTCCATGTCTGTATCGAGAAGAAAATTTTGGTAATCAACACTATGTTTGTGTCATGTGTCCGTGTTTGTGTCTCATGTTGGTAAACCTAATTCAATTTCAAAACTACTAAAAAAATTAACCTAAATTAAAAATATCCAAAGCATGTCATGTCATATATATATATATATCAGAATATGCTTTAGAGATATTGTGTTTTCATATATCAGAATGTATTATCTCATATCTTTTCAATCCTGGCTCTTTTCTAGTATAGAAAACTTCTAATTATAACTAACAAAACTCAAATCCGGCGTCCGATATTAACCCAGTGCAGAATTGTAGTCCCTTCTTCTTACAAATACACAGGTCATGGTCTGCTCAGCTCCAACTCAACTGTGTACTCCCCTATCTAACTCTCCCAAATACCCGAGCACCCTGAACTAACTCACTACCCAGTTGTCACGCCCCAGTCCCAAAATACGTAGGACTAGGAACACGTAAGCATGTCAGCCATATGTATATGTTTACTCCAATATATGGATACCATAATACACACGTGCGCTGTAAAATGAATATAAATTCACATGTGGTATATTTATAAATACAAGTCACAGATATGCTAATCTCATCCACACAACAAGTCATAGAAAAGAAATACTAAACGAGAATAAGGAGTCTGAAATATCCAAAATAATAGTCGGGTGGAGACAAATCCACTACCAAAGACTATATCCAAAAATGAGAGAGGAGTATAAAATCTTCAATATAAAATAATATGAAGACAGAAGTGTATCAGCTAAAAGAATCCATCGCTAGATGTAATCAAAGATGCTCAGAAGGTAAGACCTCCTCGGCAGAAAGGAATGCGTCAGGTCCAGGCCCGTACTCCTGCGGATACTCCTGGTCGTCTATACCTGGCAAGGGACCAGGTCCTCAGAGGGACGTAACAAGATACATAGAAGCAAGCCAATTTGAATACAGTGAACATGCATAACGTTTGAAAATAAATAAGTACGCTGTACAAGACAATCTATATGAATACAAATGAGGACAACTTTCGACGTATGGGCAAGGGTAGGCTACTCAATCTAATCCTTACAACTCACACACACGTCAGTGGACATCATCAGCCGACATACCTCGGGGGTAGCGACCCTCGTGACTCCATCAATCGACATACCTCGGGGGTAGTGACCATCGGACATGACCACCATAGTGCGTGCTAGTTACTACGGTTTACCAGAGTGGTTAAAGCCTATACGTCTACTGATTGTCCTCTATGATACTAAGTGTCAAGTGTGTGTCAACATATCTAATATATAGTAATGACTGAAAGAAACTACACATGCAATGAATAAACAGAAATACAATAAATATATAGAAATAAAATAAGCATACAAAATACTGTAAGCAATTTGGCAAGGTATCTTGCCTGGCAAGAAAGCTGCAAAATGTAGTATCCCGATGTCAACACCAAGAGTCAGAAGCTACGGCCTCAGAATGAACGTCTCCGGATGCTGAAATAAACATCACCAACGTTCCCAGAATAAGCAAAATAGCTAAAAAGTACTTTTTTTTCGTCCAATTTGAACACAGGGGCAAAACGATAATTTCGGGTAAAAGTGGAGTTCACGTGTGGCCCACTTTACACCAAAAAATGTGCCAAGGGTAACAGTCTCTAAATGGGACAAATTATAGGTCAAACAAACTCTAAATGTCAATACGAACCCAACGGTATGTCCAAATATGGATTCCGATGGGCCGAACACAAATTTACCTAAAAAGTCAACCGTAGAGCCCGCCAAATGGTGACTTGGTCAACTGTCTCAGAATTACGTGAAAATTGGGTCACAGGACCAGCGCGTTACCACGAGTCCAGTGGCGCAAGTTTCGTCGTAATCTGACGAGCGTGCACAAAATGCGCACAACTTTCGCAAAAGTTGTAACATGGGATTTGTCCGTAAATACGGGCTGATTTCGGCGCTCACACGTGTCCGAATCAGTTTTCGTAAACTCTTACATGTCCGGTTACGCTGTGCGCACCGTTTGGTATACTTGGTACACAGAGGGGCGGTTCCGTTTGGCGGGGTGCGCTCTATTTCACAACTTTTGAAAATCTGGAAAAGTGTGTTCGCGGGGTTTTCCAACAAATTTAATTCTGTCTACAGCAGTTAATAATCTAGGGTTATTTGACAGAAATTAAACTAGGTCAAGTGGTCTACGCATACCAAAAAGAATCATCAAATTCAGATCTCTGTGGTGGGAGATACGAACTCGAAAACATGGGTGATCACCGCAGTTTTCTGCGATCCCAGAATTTGGTCTATTTCTGCCAACTTTGGCGCTGTTTTTGCCTATGGTTTCGTATTATTCGAGGTCTACTATTATACAGATATGGAAGAGGGTTAAGGGGTGAGCATACCGGTGAAGGAGGGGTGGCGTTTGGTTGAGCGAGGCGACGGAAAACAACTTCGGAACACAGGTACCTCGCTGCAGAAATCTGCAGTGGGCGGGGTCGCGGTCGTCGGGATTGGTTTGGACGGCCTGGCAGGGTTCTCCGACTGCGGTGGCGGCGCTCTCTAGGTCTAGATGGGAAAAGAAAAGACTTGGATGATTTAGGTTTAGGGTTTTAGATGAATTAATGATAATATATATATATATATATATATATATATATATATATATATATATATATATATATATATATATAAAAGAGAAGAAGGGGGGTTGGTTAACACGCGACTAAGGAGTCGTGGGGTTTGGGTTGGCTCACAGTGGGTTGGTAGAAAGTTAATAGTAATGGGTTGGATAGTTTGCTACTATGGCAAAGGGCTGCTGAAATTGCAAGCGTGAGTGGTAGGAATGGTTGCTAATAGTTTATTAAGGGATAGTAATAGTATTAGTATTTAATAGTTTTCTTTAATAGCTTTTCTTTTCTTTTCTTTTCTTTTCTAAATTCGTTTAAAATATATATATATATATATATATATATATATATATATATATATATATATATATATATATATATATATATATATATATATATTTATTTATATATACGTATATACTCATAGGAAAAATCTAGAATTACACTAATACATAACATTAAGCTAGCAACTGCTCAAGGGGTCTCCTACATGGAATAAATTCGGAAAAATTCCTAATGGTCCCATAAATCTCCCAAATGCACGGACACCTAAAATAAAATAAAATAAAAATCTATTTCTCCTAATTAGCCACTAATTACTATAATTAAATTAATAATCAATAATAAAAAAATAATAAATACGATTTCTAGGAATAGAGATTTTACATTCTACCCAACTTATAAAAATTTTGTCCTCGAAATTGACACTAACTCATATTCATAATGATAGCTATGACTATTACACTACATTGGTATCTAGTAGGACTCCTAAAACTCATGGTCTGCCATTCTAACACTTTCTCATATATTGTCCATACACTATTCTATCATCCTCTAACTCGTCTACACTACCCAACTTACAAGAATTCTACCAGTGGTCACCTTCTTTGAAGCTATTGTCTAGATTGTAAGGCAATTATATTTATTGGGTCGAGAATCTTGGAATACCTGTCTGGAATCTCATAACTATGACTTTTTCCCATAATCGTCAAGTAGCATAGTCTAATACTACTACGCCACCTGGCCAGTATGGCTGCAAGTAATTCGACTACTCTACCAAAATCGTCTGGCTGTAACTGTCGCTACCTCGCCAGCGATTTGTCATAGTCATCAGTTCGTAACAAGTGCATTCAACTCTTTCCTAGGCATAGTCTAAGTTTTTAGGGAAACACTTAAGGTCTTGACTAACTATTAGGGGTATAATTTATTTCCAATGGTCTAACAAATTTCTATTAGGCTACATAGTGCTACTTAAGGGTTAAACTAATAAAGAATACAGATATTGCTATACTGCATATACATATTAAGAACTCATCCTTAGTTATCAAGCATTACTAACACATTTATGTTTTAACTAACAAAATAGGGGTGAGGTTGATATGAATCAAATAATTCATAATGGCACGAAAGATACAACTATGATAGGAAGAGTTAAGCACGAGATAATGAATGAATATAAAAGGAGGAGATGAGTCACCCAAGAGGGCGAGATAAGGATAGGGGAAGAATACTACTACTGCTACGCACGTCATCCATTAGCATCGCGTGTATGCCACCTGGGTAAAATAGAAATATATCCTCATAACTGCTAAACTACCATACATATAATTCTACATCTATTTGTACATCTAAGATCTTGTGTCACGATAGGGTTATGAGTATGCAAAGACAATTATAACTAAAAGGTCATACCTGTATCTATGGCTTCTTGTGTCTACTCTCCCATACTTGTCATAATGAGTGCTTGGCCTTGTCCTTGGTTGTTCAACTGGGGTCTAGTCTCCTCCATTTGTGCAGACTGTAGAAGCAATGGTGGGTCCCTTTGGTCTCCTATACTTGAGGGTGTATGCGGTATTCCTGATTCTAATGCCATAGGTCCCTGGTTCTGTTTAGGACATTCTCGAGTTTGATGGTGACTTGATCCACATATCATGCACAGCCCCAATCGACGATGACAGTCTCTTAGAATATGACCTGTCCTACCACAATAGTGACAAGTACGGAGCTCCTTGGTTGGATATGGTGCAGCACTATCTGGTTGCTGGCGTGTCAAAGGGTGTCTAATGGGTCCTCCTTGCTGTGTCCTTACTGGTCCTTTATAAATTCTTTGTTGAATTCGGTTTCCCTTGCTGATGGCCTTCTGAATCCTGGCCTCTGTCTATAACTCGGCATAAGAGATCCGGGACTGTGAGCTAGTGTAGTGCTGGAGCTCCTGAGTCAGCCCACGGTGAAACCTCTTAGCCTTCTCCAAGTCATTAGGTATTAGGACTATGCCATACTTACTGAGACGGCTAAACTCTGTGTCATACTCATCAACCGTCTTGTCCCCTTGCTCTAGATGGAGGAACTGATCGTACAATACGTCCCTCACAGTATCCGGAAAGTACTTTCTCTCAAAGCACTCCAAGAATTGTTCCCAAGTCTGACGCGTACCCAACTGGCGCTCCATTGATTCCCACCAGTGATGCGCGTTGCCTTCTAACTGAGTCCTTACTCCTATCATCCATAGGTCAGAAGGTAATTGTGATGCCTCTAACAACTTCTTGGTATTGGCAATCCAGTTCGTGGTCTCCTCTGGACTCTCATCGCCCTTATACGGCTTAGGGACCATCTGCACAAAGTCCTTGACTGAACCAACCCGAGCTTGTGGTACTGAAACTAGTGCCTGGGTTGGTGTAGGGGCTAGCACAGCCATTCTCT
Source organism: Iris macrosiphon (assembly GCA_036927795.1). NCBI lineage: Eukaryota > Viridiplantae > Streptophyta > Magnoliopsida > Asparagales > Iridaceae > Iris > Iris macrosiphon. The sequence goes on along the minus strand of JAYESA010000004.1, from coordinate 280,251,845 downwards.
CAAGTGTTGTCAGAAATTCTAGCCTCTGCTCTGCTGTTTGCTGTATTTGTTCCTGTATTATCATCTGAAAGAATTGGAACAGCTGTGTCTGGACATCCTGCGGTGCTAGTGGAGCTGGAAAAGTCCTATTAGGTATTATGGAAGGGGTTGATAGAATTGGATTGCTAGTCAGTCTATCCAGTCCGGGAAGAAGAGGTGTCGATGAGGTCACTCCTGGTGATTGGTCGTTGTCCCCTGGAGACGTGTTGTCCCCGGTGGCGGCATGCCCGTTATGCAAATTCATCTCTCTGCAAGAGATGGACGAAGGATTAAGAAGAGTACATGAATCAAGCAGTATGCAAGCACTTAAGTAGGACATGTTGGAAGGAAGGTAAGTTATAGTCAAGTGTGGATGAGTTCGAAAATTCTAATCCTAGGTGCAGGTCCGCTCGGTACAGTTACGTAACCGAAATGGCTAACTCGACCTGCATGGGCCACTACAAAAATATGTCACGCCCCAGCCCCAAAATACGTAGGACTAGGAACACGTAAGCATGCCAGCCGTATGTATATGACAACTCCAATATATGGATACCATAATACACACGTGCGTTATAAAATGAATATAAATTCACATGTGGTATATTTATAAATACAAGTCACAGATATGCTAATCTCATCCACACAACAAGTCATAGAAAAGAAATACTAAACGAGAATAAGGAGTCTGAAATATCCAAAATAATAGTCGGGTGGAGAGAAATCCACTACCAAAGACTATATCCAAAAATGAGAGAGGAGTATAAAATCTCCAATATAAAATAATGTGAAGACAGAAGTGTATCAGCTAAAAGAATCCATCGCTAGATGTAATCAAAGATGCTCAGAAGGTAAGACCTCCTCGGCAGAAAGGAATGCGTCAGGTCCAGGCCCGTACTCCTGCGGATACTCCTGGTCGTCTATACCTGGCAAGGGACCAGGTCCTCAGAGGGACGTAACAAGATACATAGAAGCAAGCCAATTTGAATACAGTGAACATGCATAACGTTTGAAAATAAATAAGTACGCTGTACAAGACAATCTATATGAATACAAATGAGGACAACTTTCGACGTATGGGCAAGGGTAGGCTACTCAATCTAATCCTTACAACTCACACACACGTCAGTGGACATCATCAGCCGACATACCTCGGGGGTAGCGACCCTCGTTGTAGTGCCCCGCTCCGCGTAGGCACTATGTACAAGTGAGAACGCCTTGCTTGCTCGAACGGAAGTCTTCTCGGAGAGTTCCCGACCGATTAATCAATGTGAGTAGGCAGAACTGCATTCTCTGATTCTTGCATGACTTAATAATAAATCTGAGTTTTTGGAATGCTTGTTGCTTAATAAGATTGTTTCATAAGAAGAAAGATAGAACCGACTCAGCATGCTAATAAGAGAACTCCCATAGCTTGTCATTAAAACGAATCTGCTTGCTTGCCTAATAAGAGGACTAGAAATGCTTGTCTGAAATGAGATAGAACCTTGCCATGCTAATAACAAGAGTAAAGAGGATTGCTTGCACTTATATCGTATGCTAGACTGGAATACTAGAATGCTTGTCCACAAGAGATAGAATTTGCATGCTAGAGTTATAAGAACTGTTCTTGCTTGTTACTTGTTTAAGAGTTAGCTTGCTTGAATATGTTTTATTGTTGGCTTGTGAAGAGATGGAACTTGGAGAATAGCGTGAACTTGTGAATCTAGACTAATAGCCCACCCTGAGGCTTAAAAACCTTACGGGGGAGATATGGCTATTAGGCAATGTGCATTAAGAGAGTGAGCTTCGGCTATCTGGACTTGATAGATGTGTTTGCTTGCTTGTTCTGGATTAAGTGCATAATCTTGCATCGATAGGAGCTTGCATTCTCGCATTTGGTCAGGACAACTTGTGCACAAGGATTATCTCTCGAGCGGTTCCTGGGGCACTGGGGATCGTTCGGCCCGGGAAGAGATCTAGATACCTAAGGCTTGTACGTCCTTGGGTAGCCACGACTCGTCTATTAGTGAGATGGGCTTGTACGTCCCAACTGCTAATCCCGATGAGGGGACCATCATATAGTTAGGGCGCATGCTAGGCTAGCCTTCTTGCATACCTAACTGTTTGATGCAGGGACGGACAAGAAACTAGAGAACTGTATACTTTATGTTATGCAAATTGTTGCTAACTTGTGTGTCTGCTGCAGGGATAACCGTTCGGCAATGGGGTAAGAAATATGAGTATATATATATAGCCTGCTTATTCATTTAGTCTGCATCGTGATTTATCTGATAGTGACTCATGCATCAAACATCGGTTGGACAATGGCTATTAGTGCAGAGCTGAACCTCAGTCACAGCTGCTAATAGTACCAGTATGTGAGTCATTGGATTAGCTAGGATTACCGCTGCCAATCCTGAGTTTCTCGGGGACCGAAATCATATAGATGTGCTACCTCAATCACTTGATAGAATGATAGTCTACTTGATATGCTTGCCTTGATTCGATATTATCAGTCTGCTAGATTAACTTGCCCCAAACGAGATAGATTGTGATGCACAATACATGCTGCACACTGCACGATAGAGCACTGTCCCGAATCGTATGCTTGAGTATTCGTATATGCAAAATTGGTTTCTAACTTGTATTTTCAAAAAGATGTAATCTGACTATAGTTTCGAGCTGCATGAAAACAACTTAGGTAAAACTAGCAAGATCACTAGTAATGCAATATTTTGCCACAAGTTTACTTAGTGTGGGTTTCAGGGGGTGTAGCTTCTGTTCAGTTGTTTATATCTCACCAGTACTTGCATAAAGTGCTGACCCACCAACAGTTTGCTTGTTCTCAGGTGTCTGTTCGTGCGAGGAAGCGATAGCCATGCCTCATCCCAAGGAGCCGAAAATCTGGAGTCGATGCTTGGAGCCGCATCGATTTGTGCCTACTTTGAGTTGCTTTTGTATAAAGGGACATAATGTATGGAACAGTGTTATTGTAATCGAGAGAAGAGTGCTTGAGCGATCTGTAACCTCGGCCATGCGCCGCTTGTAACAATTTCGATTATCAATAAAAGAGCTTGTTTTTATTATGCCATTGTGATCTTCACTTTTCTGCAATATGTGTGCCGCTGCTTCAGTATTGAATAGCTTACTTGCCCTTGTATCAAAGCTTTGGCCTTGTGCAAGCGCACTTTAGGCTTGTACGGCATCACGCCCGTGCGAGGACGATCGTTCCGTAGGGACCAAAGCGAGGACGAACGGCCCTGCGGGACCGGGGCATGACACTCGTGACTCCATCAATCGACATACCTCGGGGGTAGCGACCATCGGACATGACCACCATAGTGCGTGCTAGTTACTATGGTTTACCAGAGTGGTTAAAGCCTATACGTCTACTGATTGTCCTCTATGATACTAAGTGTCAAGTGTGTGTCAACATATCTAATATATAGTAATGACTGAAAGAAACTACACATGCAATGAATAAACAGAAATACAATAAATATACAAAAATAAAATAAGCATACAAAATACTGTAAGCAATTTGGCAAGGTATCTTGCCTGGCAAGAAAGCTGCAAAATGTAGTGTCCCGATGTCAACACCAAGAGTCAGAAGCTACGGCCTCAGAATGAACGTCTCCGGATGCTGAAATAAACATCACCAACATTCTCAGAATAAGCAAAATAGCTAAAAAGCATTTTCTTTTCGTCCAATTTGGACACAGGGGCAAAACGGTAATTTCGGATAAAAGTGGGGTCCACGTGTGGCCCACTTTGCACCGAAAAATGTGTCAAAGATAACAGTCTCTAAATGGGGCAAATTATAGGTCAAACAAACTCTAAATGTCAATACGAACCCAACAGTATATCCAAATATGGATTCCGATAGGCCGAACACAAATTCACCCAAAAAGTCAACCGTGGGGCCCGCCAATTGGCGACTTGGTCAACTGTCACAGAATTGCGTGAAAATTGGGTCACAGGACCAGCGCGTTACCACGAGTCCAGTGGTGCAAGTTTTATCGTAATCTGACGAGCGTGCATAACATGCGCGCAACTTTCGCAAAAGTTGTGACACGAGGTTTGTCCGCTGATACGGGCTGATTCCGGCGCGCACACGTGTCCGAATCAGTTTTCGCAAACTCTCACGTGTCCGGTTACGCTGCGCGCACCGTTTGGTACACTTGGTACACGGAGGGGCGGTCCCGTTTGGCGGGGCGCGCTCCGTTTCACAACTTTTAAAAATATGGAAAAGTGTGTTCACGGGGTTTTTCAACGAATTTAATTCTGTCTACAATAATTAATAATCTAGGGTTATTTAACAAAAATTAAACTAGGTCAAGTGGTCTACGCATTCCAAAAATAATCATCAAATTCGGATCTCTGTGATGGGAGATACAAACTCGGAAATATGGGTGATCACCGCAGTTTTCTGCGATCCCAGAATTCGGTCTATTTCTGCCAACTTTGGCGCTATTTTTGCCTATGGTTTCGCATTGTTCGAGGTCTACTATTATACAGATATGGAAGAGGGTTAAGTGGTGAGCATACCGGTGAAGACGGGGTGGCATTTGGTTGAGCGAGACGACGGAAAATAACTTCGGAACACAGGTACCTCGCTGCAGAAATCTGCAGTGCGCGGGGTCGCGGTCGTCGGGATTGGTTTGGACGGCCTGGCGGGGTTCTCCGGCTGCGGTGGCGGCGCTCTCTAGGTCTAGATGGGAAGAGAAAGGGTTTGGATGATTTAGGTTTAGGGTTTTAGATGAATTAATGATAATATATATATATATATATATATATATGAAAGAGAAGAAGGGGGGTTGTATAACATGCGGCTAAGGGGTCCTGGGGTTTGGGTTGGCTCACAGTGGGTTGGTAGAAAGTTAATAGTAATGGGTTAGATAGTTTGCTGCTATGGCAAAGGGTTGCTGAAATTGCAAGCGTGAGTGGTAGGAATGGTTGCTAATAGTTTATTAAGGGATAGTAATAGTATTAGTATTTAATAGCTTTTTTTTCTTTTCTTTTCTAAATTACTTTAAAATATATATATATATATATATATATATATATATATATATATATATATATATATATATATATATATATATATATATATATATATATACATATATACTCATAGGAAAAATCTAGAATTACACTAATACATAACATTAAGCTAGCAACTGCTCAAGGGGTCTCCTACATGGAATAAATTCGAAAAAATTTCTAATGGTCCCATAAATCTCCCAAATGCATGGACACCTAAAATAAAATAAAAAAAATCTATTTCTCCTAATTAGCCACTAATTACTACAATTAAATTAATAATTAATAAAAAATAATAAATACGATTTCTAGGAATAGGGGTTTTACATTCCTCCCCTATCTAGTATAGAAAACTTCTAATTATAACTAACAAAATTCAAATCCGGCGTTCGATATTAACCCAGTGCAGAATTGTAGTCCCTTCTTCTTACAGATACACAAGTCATGGTCTGCTCAGCTCCAACTCAACTGTGTACTCCCCTATCTAACTCTCCCAAATACCCGAGCACCCTGAACTAACTCACTACCTAGTCCTCCCCCATGTTGCTGCTACTGATCACTAATACCCCACAGCTCCCAAATACTTCTGGGCCTGAGTCTTAAGCTCTAACATACTGCTACCCTATGTACAACTCAAACAATATAAATTTTGGATCTGCAGTAGAAACTGCCACATCCCACAGGGACTGATAGTATCACACCCTCAAAAATTCCTCAAATCAGGTACAATTACACTATGAAATACCTACTGAATTGTTGCTTCTACTGCAATAATGAATTTGAGATACATGATCCCTCGCAACTCTTGCGCACCCTCACCCATACACACTGCACTTGTACCCTCACACCCTCCTTAGATATACACTCTCCCAACAACCACACTCTCCATATCACACTAGCCCAACCCTCTTTACTGTCCTCCTTACACCTGAACCACACACCCATATATAATATAACCCCCTTACACTACACTACACCACATAGATACAACACAAAATCATAAATAACTCATGTGCAGGAATACTCGGATGATACTCATTACACATTCGTGTCTAGCGTATCATGTCTGTACGTGTGTCCAGATCCCACAATCCAAATGCAATAATTAACCAAATCGAAATGAGGGTTAAGGTTACCTTAGTTGGAGGATAAGGCGATCTGACGAAGACAGAGGGGGTCGGGGTGGAGGAGGAGGACTTAGGGGTCGAACGCCGGAGGAGGAGGAGGAGGAGGAGGAGAGGGCGAGTGAGGGGTCGGGTCTCGAGAGAGCAAGTGAGAGAGAAGGGCTACTGGAGAGGGGAAGGTCGCCGGAGAGGGGGAGGGGGTTGGGGCCGGGGGGAGGGTCGTCAGAGAGAGAGAGAGAGAGAGAGAGAGAGAGAGAGAGAGAGAATGGGGGGAAATAAAATGCGGCTGAAAATTTTTAAGATTTCATAGCGACGGATAATTCCGTTGCTGAAATAACAGTGGCGGATTAGCGACAGATTGTTGACGAAATATATTTACATAAATAACTTAGTCGTTATTCTATCGAATTTTTGTCTCTCCGTCGCTGAGATCCGTAGCTATTTAAAAGTATTTTTGTATTGATCATATCTTATCGACAACAATGTATATCTATGAAAATCCCTACGGGAACTCGTGAGTTCTTAATTTTAATAACTCAGTCATTAACAAACTGTATATCTATCATCATTCTCAAGTGACGACCTAACCAACAACAACAAAAACAATGGCTTCTAGCTTGTTACTGGCTAGCCTTCTGTCCCACTCTCCTCCTCTTGAGTTCTTAGCATGCTTCTTCTTCCCCTTCCCCTTCCTATTCCTAAACTTCCTATTCCTAATTGGCCAATCATTGGCATGTTCAAGACAGTTCTCGAGAACCTCGACAACATCATGGATGTAAAACCAAACTTCATGAATTATCCGAAAGTCGGCAAGTTTTCGGAGATATTCGATATCCTAGGCGACGACATCTTCAATGCCGACGACGAGTCCTGTCGGTTGCTTGTCAATCGAGCGATGGACGACACCATGGAGGTCTTGTACGTCCGCCACATCCTGCCGCCTTCGTGTTGCAGCTGATGAGGTGGCTGAAGATAGGGAAGGAGAAGAAGTTGGCGGTGGCTCGGGAAGTGATGGACGAATTTGTAGCACAAAGCATAGTCAGGAGTGTAGAAGAAGCGTGGCGGAAGCTTATTGACATCTTACATACAATGAGCAAGAAGAAATGTTCACCTGCTATTCTTTGGAGAAGAAATGTAACTCGTTATTTTTTTCCACCAACTCCATATGAAATACTCTAAAATATTTGACGTCCCACTAACTCGTCCTTTGAGTTGGCGATTTACTCCAACTCGTCAAATATTTTGGCAAGTTATTTCTTTAACTAAAATTTTTCTAAATTTTTTCCTTCACTTACAATTTTCACTTTTCTCTGTATTACAGGAGGACTGTCTTTTTGACAGTCATGACTATATATAGGACTATAAACAAATTTGACAATCCATCATCGTCCCCGTGACGACTGGACACAAATTTTTGAAGGTCAAAAATTCTAAAATGGGTTCGAAAGTTCATAAATCACTCTATAAATGAATTATAAGCCATATTTTGTTTTCTATAAGATGAAATTTATGAATGCAGATGGAACCCTAACATATTTGAAATTTGGAAGAGAGAATAAAGAAAATATGAAAAGGAGAAAAAAAAAGTTGGCTTTTATACTAGATAGTGGGCCAGCTCTGAGTAAGTTTGTAGGTTGGTAAACGTAACCACCTTATTCTGAGAGAGGGATATTTTTGTCATTTACTAATTACATTAGTATCACTATTTATTTATTTATTTATTTATTTATTTATTTATTTATTTATTTATTTATTTATTATTTATTTATATATTATTGGGCTCATGTGTTTCTATTAGTTTGGACTAATGTAGTGGACCTAGTTAGCACCATGCATGTAGGCCCATGACTTAATGACATGGTTAGTTATATTAATCAAATTGGTTTAGTTAGAGGATAGAGTATTACTTTCATTATTAGAATGATTCCCACCCTAATAAATTAGGATGCCATAGGATCACCCATGAACCAAATAGAACCCTATAGAAACTTGTGGAATGGGCAATTTAGACCAACCTTCATTGATCTAACCCCAACCATATGGTCAGCCCATGATTGGAGAGGGGGAAATGCTCACTTGGTGTCATTCCATTCCATTAGATTCATTTGCGCTTCTTCTTCCTCAAGCAACTCAATTCACACCCAATTCCATCCATTCTCACCATCATGGAGTCCTAGGAGCTTGGAGAACACAAGAAGATCCATTGGAGGGTGATTTCAAGGAGATCGTGTCCAAATATCACTTTGTGTCTACTTGGAGAAGTTGCATTGTGATCCAACTCCCAATAGGTACAAATCTCATCTTCACCATCAATTGCCAAAGTAGAATTAGCAATTGAGACTCTAGGAACCTACCCATGGCCATGACCAACCCATTAGGCTAAGATCTAGGTGAAATTATCCCCAAATTTAGGAGATCCATATGTATTTGTATCCAAATTGGGAAAATTATGAATTTGGAACACCAAGTATTTACCATTTGGTCAATTGTGTTTATTTGTATTTCAATTGGTGGTGGGTGGGTAGATTCGTGTTCGATCACAATTGGATACGTGTGAGGCCGTATTATGATACGCCATGGTACGTGTCAGAGACTGTTATATTTTTTGGGGTTTTGCTTTCTGTTGCTCATTCTTCATTAATTTGCATTATAGTAGTTAGTATAACTATTCATATAACATAATGTATATATATGTGGTGATTCATGGTTATTGGAGAGGTATATCATAGTGTATCATAATATTTGTTGTGGGATACTATATTGTGCATGCCAAGTGTTTGATTTGGAGCTTGTGCTAGTTGGGTATTGTGGGTATGCCTATGATTAGAGTTGCATTAGTGTGGGACTATGACCAAGGTGAGTGGAGTGTATCATATACTTAATAAGTGCCATGGTGTACTAGGAGATACACATGAGGAGAGATTGTATTCTGATGTGCTTTCACCTGAGAGCACTACATGGTGCAATAAGTTTAGTCCTATGTGCAGGACAGGGTAGGCAATGCATTATTGTTTTGTAGTGCATGGGGTCGAGCATAACATGTTAGGGAAAAGTGTACTGCAGTGTTCATGCGATTGGAAAGAGCAGTTGTAGTGGAATTTATGGCAGGCAGTGGCCTTAGGAGTCTACAGGTTATGTTAGAGGGTGCATTTCAAATCACATATGTCACGTCCCAGTCCCAAAATATGTGGGGGACTAGACCACGTGACAATGGCCAGCTATGCAATCAAGTGGGCTCCAGTCTGACTCGAATACGTATAAGCTGTCTATAATAAGGTTTCATATCTAATTAGCAAGTTAATCTATATCTCAATCCACATAAGAATATGTATTAGTAACTCACAGGTCTTCTTCATATATAATATTAATTAAGCCTTCCTACTTATTCTTCTACAACGTATCTATCTTCTTATCTGTATGCACCTAGTTCCATAATGTTTCTAGTGTTCAAACATAAAAGGAAGTTTAGAGATGAGAGGGGCTTACAATGGCAGTGACCGGTTGACGACGAGGGTCGTTGGTTGAAGGAAGCGCTTGCCATGGGGTCGGTGAAGCTGTCAAGGATTTGTAACTACTAGAGACGGGGCATCGTCTGGTTGTACAGAAGACTGCGGTTGCCCGAAGGAGCAGTCTGTGAGGTCGTAGTTGTACTAAATTTTGGATGTGAGGCATGTGGTTGGAAGTACTATCGTCGGCGCCTGTCGGGATGGGTGGAGGCAACACCGAGAGGTCAGGCAATTTACAATACTGTCGGTAGAACTTGGTCAAGGATGGAGCATCGCCAACTGAGCTAGTAATTATCATCAGGAAGAGCATCCTGGTAAATAATGGCAAGAACTGAGAACAATATGGTGAGGAACAATAATGTAATAAACTGGAATAAAAGAAACAATATATAAATGTATCTTAAAATATTAGTAAGATAATGTGATCGGCTTGGACCTAACACGGGCTATATATAAAAGGTGATCTAGCGTGATCATGCGTGAGTTGCATTATCTGCTAACTATCACGGGCTACACTAAATCACGGGCTATAAGGTATGATCACATATCCACTAATACTTTCCCAACCCCTGACTAGTACATGGATCCAAATTACTACACGTTATAACACGTATATCACACTGCACGATCTATAATATCATGCACTATGATCACGGTCTATATAATCACTAAGATATCACAGTAATCACTAAGTAATCACGAGTACGACACGACGATCACTGAGTAACCACGATAATAATATCTCATGACCAAGATCCACGTATACCAATCTGTGAAACCATCGTGTCAAGAATCAAATATCTCAGTACTAAATACATGAAACATATAGGCTATCAAATAAGAAAACTATCAAAAAAAATATAGTTTAGCAAAGTATTGACCTAGAATACCTATTATGACCTAGTTTTGACTTAGGAAACCATATATTAGTTTATTGTAGCTTATTTTCTCATTCATTACATCCAATGACATGATATTTCATTATAGGTGTGCGTGACACCAATTCGGACACTTAGTTATACCATTTGCTCAGGACCACGGGCGAGTACATTCTTGATAGTTTTCTTATTTGATAGCCTCTATGTTTCATGTATTTAGTATTGAGATATTTGATTCCTGACACGATGGTTACACGGATTGGTATACGTGGATCATGGTCATGAGATATTATTATTGTGATGACTCAGTGATCGTCGTATCGTGCTTCATGATTACTCAATGATTATCGTGATATCTTAGTGATTATATAGACCGTGATCATAGTGCATGATATTATAGACCGTCCAGTATGATATACGCGTTATAACGTGGCATAATTTGGATCTATGTACTAGTCGGGGTTGGGGAAATATTAGTGGATATGTGATCATACCTTATAGTCCGTGATTTAGTGTAACCTATGATAGCTAGCAGATCATGCAACTCAAGTGTGATCACGCTAGCTCACCTTTTATATATAGCCCGTGCCAGGCCCAAGTCGATCATAGTTTCTATCAATTATTGGAACTGATATTGGGTTGTACTTCGCTCCAATCCTAACTGGATATATTTTTCAGATGATTCATTAGAGGACTGGTATCCTACGCACTATGGCCCATAGGATGGCGAGCCAGTTGAGATGGCACCCGTAGAGCCTATTGAGATTGTACCAGTGGTCGAGGAGACTTAGTTAGTTCATTTATGATATTGTATATATCAGTTAGACACTTTGGCATTGTATTATTATTTGAGATCTTGTGTTGAGATTAGACTTGGACTTGTGATGTATTATGACTTTATTTTTTTTCTTCTATTACATATCGTGCCATATCTTCCTTTAGTTGTTATTGTGATTGCGTATAGTTTACCATTATCATATTATCATATTGTCCTCCATTTGGGAGTTGAGATATCTTGACAGGTACATTATATATTTTGTGTCAAATATTTTGATAGTATTGTTGACCTAGACAGCGTTCTACCGTCGATGCTACGACGTAGGCTGGACGTACCCATGTACTCGTGTCCCTACACCGGGTGCGGGTCATGACACTATTCACTTTGGTGGAGACGGGAAGCTTAGTCCACGGTATATCGGACCTTTCGGTGTTCTTGCGAGGCTCGATGCAGTGGACTACATACTAAACTTGTCGTCTACACTGGAGGGAGTGTAAGCCCCCTCATTTTAGTATAGGGGTAATTTAGTATTTTATAATTATTTTTATTATTTTATTTTATTTAATTAAATAACTTATAAAATTAATTTTTTGAATTTTTTTTATATTTACGATACTTTGACTAGACAAACTAGACCAAATTGAACCATTGACACCAACATGACTCAACCCTAAACACCAAACACCCACCTATCATCCCAAACACCAAATACCCTCTTTTCTTATACCAATACATTATTTATTTTAGTATTTAGAGAAATATATTCATCTAACTAAAGTATGTAACCCCCAAACTCTTCCTCTCCCCACTAGCAAAACTTGTAACCCCAATATGGTTATTTTTCCTGTTTTTGTGTCGCGGTTTGCGACCGACACATGATGCGATACCCCGAACTAATTGTACGGGGTTCGAGAGGGTCACGTGGTCTTCGCATAGGATTCGACAGAATAAAATTTGGATCTATGTACAGGGAGATACGCGAGTGGAAAGACGGGTACCTCACTGATTTCGTGACAGGGCGGCGCGGCGGGGCACGGCGGTGGCGGCGGCGGTTGCTGTGGCTGCGGCAGCTGCTGGGCTGCTCGGGGGTCGTGGTGGGTCGTCGGCGATCGGGGAAGTCGGCGGGGGTCGTTGCCGTCGTCGTCCGGGGCAAGGCAGCGGTCGGAGGGGGTGACGATGGAGGTGGAGCGGTGATGGTGGTCAGGTTTGGCTCGCGGGGGAGGAGGGGTTAAATAGGGGGAGAGGGTCGTCGAGTGCTTCGGGGGTCGTGGGTGGGTGTCGAGGCAGAGGCGGGGGCGTCGCCGGGAGTCGCGGGGGTCGTGGTCTGGGTCGTGCGACGGAGTCGGGGGCGGGGGATCGTGGGGGAAGAGGGGTTTCGTTATCGGGTCGGGTCGGGTCGGGTACCGGTCGGGTAGGATCCAACCCAATAGGTTTAGGTTTGGTTCAGTAGGGTTTAGCTTGGTTCGGTTCGGTTCGGTTGGGTTAATCTGGTTTATTCTGGTTCAATCAAAAACATTATTTTTTGCTATTTAAAAATAGTTTATGAGCCCAATAAATTTCAAAACAATTACACAACATCCAATAATTAATTATACACCAAAAAATATAATTTTTATAATATTTTAATACTTAATTTAATACATAAAATATTAAACCCTGAAAGACATTTATAATAATAAATAAATAAATCACAGAAAAATCCAGAAATTTATTTTAAATTTTTAAAAAAAATAGGTTGTTACATCCAATCCCGGTATATCTTCATAACTCCAAGCAAAGACATCTATATATTCTTTTACTAGCCGTAGCAAGGATTCACGTTCTTCCCTAGGCAAGCTCTTACTAATGAAGATGGGTTTGAGGGAGGCTTCATCACCCAGATCGACTTGCTCGACCTCATCTTCAGTAGGTGGTTCACGTTGCTCGAATCATAATTCCCACTGTGATGACTCTAGCTGTTGGGCCTATAGTTCTACTTCAAAGAACTCAACCTGACATTCGTTGTCTTTCTCTGGGTATGCTGACACCATGTTATAGATAATGTTTGCTTGAGCACATCTCCAGTACTTGTGTCAGAGTCCCAAGTAGAAGACTCCAAAGAATGAGATCGTAATTCGTCCTCTTCTTCCGAGTCCTCGGGAGTCGTAGGAGGTGAGACATATCCTAGGCCATGCTTGGTTTGCTGGTAGTACGTCTCATACTTTCCTGTAGGAGTGGAGAGGTACAGAGACAAACGCCAGGCCTTTGCCATAATTCAGGCCTTTGACGCTCTTTAAGTCATAGCCCATATTCTGGACAATAAGCTTGGCCTGTGTGATGTAGCAGTGGAGTTGCATCCTACCACTCTTGGGTTTTGGTTCTTCTGCGGTAGATCCTTGACGAATGTTGATCTTCCAGAAGATAATAGGTTTATCATCTCTCCTTGCCGGAATTATGAAGTAAGAATCTTGGCACAAACATATTTGATCTACTTGGAGCTCCGAAGTTATTGGTGTATGCAATTACAGGCCGAGACCGTATTCTAAGGAGTACACATCGTTCTAATGTGCAACAATGGAGTAATTCAAAGATAGCCCTTTATTGATAAATTATGGTATTTCTTGCGGAATAACATCATCGTATGAAGGTGCATCGGTGTGGGCCGTAAGGTACTCTCCCAACTCCTCTCCTTCGATGTCTGCCACCATCACTCGAGGTAAACTTGGAGCTTTTCCGTGTAGTTTGACTACCAGAGGCTCGAGGTTTCTCACCGCTGCAGGATCTTCTCTTATAGATCGTCCCTGCCTCCGGAGCTTAACCACCAAGGGTTCAGGTGTCACGACCCGATTCTGTAGAATCGTTGGGGCGTCCCCCGAATCGTGATGCCGTGCAGGCCTGTGGTTGCGCCCGCACAAGGCTAAAGTATTTTGCGTAATGAGCACATATTCAGAGTACGCAGATAAATTAAACACAAGTTAAAACATGGAAAAGTTCTCTTTATTGATAATGAACATCTATTACAAACTCCTGAACGAGTCAGCTAATTTGCCGCACGGGCTTACAAAAGTGTTGACTCAAAATGAGATAGCAGTCCTGTACATTACATTCCTTTACTAAACTTCAAAATGTATAGACCTCCGGGCTGGAGGACGACTTTGCCACGGAGCTGCATTGTGTATATAGAGGTGCAAGCTCCTTTCTTCAAGTACTTTAAAATGTGGAGCTATCAGGATGAGCCAACAGCTGGACTGGATCGGGAAGACGACTTCGGCTCCTCGTTCGGTTCGCCTTAGTGCGGAGAACCTGTTTCAACGAGGGTCAATATGTCGAAACATACTGGTGAAGGCGAGCTAACCGAACTATACCAATCAACAAGTTGTTTATATGAAGCATGCATATTATTTGTGGGTTTCTATATTGCCTTAGTTCATTTACAAGTAAGCAACATATAGAATTTACTGAAATGAACTTGCCACCGTTCGGTGGATTTTACCTACCCGTCTGAACTACCTGTACAATACTTACCATGCCTTCCCTGCCACAAAAACATAAGTTAGTTTGCAACAGGTTTAAATATACACGTTGAGATCACTGGCTAGGATGCCATAATGGACGAGTTATAGTCGTTGAATGAGGATGGTGTGTAACGAAGCACGTGAGGCGCTACATGCCATCCCGTTCGCACGTGAGACTATCGTGAAGTTTTGCCCGGACCGGATCAGTGCCAGTGCCCCAGCAACCGTCCGCAGGAACCCGTTGACCTTGTGCACAAGTTGTCCGTGATCAATCGTTCATGATATGTTAACATTGATGCAGTTGAGGCAATATGAACATGAGACAAGCAATATTGCATGATTCGTTTTGCATAGTCTTCCTAACAGTTTATTTCATAGCAAGTGTATTCCATACTTAGCACAATTTATGAAAGAAAATGCATTCTAACTAAAATTGAAGCATGTATAGAATATTTCCAAACGAACAAGCATGCAAGTAAGTAACCATTCACAAGTTTGATTGACAAGCAATATTATCCAAGTCTATTCTCTTTTTATCTTGGTATCTTTTATTATTACTTGGTATCGTCTTATCGGGGCAACAAGAATGCAAGAGTTTTAGATGTGAAGACTTGGAAGCAGGGCTAGCTAATCGGGATGGTAGCCACTCACTTAGTAGTTGGAAGGGAGAAGGAAAGAGGCGCTTCACGACTCCGCTCGTAAGCCGCCTACTGCTCGTTCACCTGCATTGCACGAACGGCTCGATCAATACTTCTTTCTCTCTTTCCAATCTCGGAATTGAAGTGCAATTCAATGAACGAAAATAATGAAATCATCGAAATCGTTCAAGAAAACCCAAGCAAATCCAAAACTAACTCAAAGCACGAAAGCAACAAGCGACATCGAAATCCGAGGCAACAAAAGATAACAGCGGAGAGGTCCCTCCTGACTCTGCCGCTAAGTCGATCCCGGGGGCACGGTCCACTGAATATGGGAATCGATTCCGAAGAAATAAATCCATAACGAGGACGAGTTCTTGTTTCAATCTATCCCGATCGAACAATACCATCTTGTATTTCTTAGCCGCGCTCCCCGCACCGGGGGAACGAGACGCTACATCAGGGGCCTTTCTGGGAAGCTTGACCACGAGGGACGCATGCGCATGAGATGGGCGTCCTTTGAGACGGGCCCTTAGGTTTTTCGACTATCATTTTACAATATTTTTCCGAAATTTCACTTACAAATTATATATTTGAAATCTTTCTATGAGTTAACTTCTACATTTATTATTTGACCCCTATATGTTTTTCTAGTGTTATTCTACATTATTTTTAAAACTTTACTTCCTAAGCGTAGTTTTGATGTCTTTCTACCATTTGACTTCTATATATTTTTCAACTATCCTTTTACATCATTATCCAGAACTTTATTTTTGAATCGTAGTGTCCAAATCTTTCTATGACTTGACTTCTACAACTATCGTTTTTTATTATGTTCAATAACTATCACATCAAAATCGTAAATTCGATCTCTTTCTCCTATTTAACATTCATATGATTTTCATTTATACTTGTACATTGTATTCGAAAACACTACTTTTGAAGTCTAGTTTCGAAATATGCCACAATTTAATTTATATATATTTTTCAACTATCCTCCTAAATTGTTATCCAGAATTTAAATTCTAAATCGTAGTTCAAAATTTTTCTACGATTTGACTTTTATATATTTTTTAACTATCCTTCTAAATTATTATCTAGAAATTCAATCCTAAATCATAGTTCGAAATTTTTCTACGATTTGACTTTTATATATTTTTTCAAGCGTCCTTCTACGTCGTAACTTCACTTCATAAGCGTGGTTTCAAAATCGATCTACGATTTGATTTATATCTTTTCAGCTGTCATTTGTCCTTTTATTCTAAAACTTTACTTCTAAATTGTATTTTCTGAATCTTTTTACGATTTAACTTCTATATGTTTTTAAGGATTCTTCTACATTATGTTCAAATTCACTTAACGTAGTTTCAAAATCTTTCTACGATTTAACTTCTATATTTTTTCAACTATAATTTTACATTACTTTCCTAACCTCTAATTCTAAAATTTAATTTCAAAATTAAGCTACAATTATACTTTCACATGATTGTCAATTATCTATCTATATTATCTTTCAAAACTTTAATTCTAAATCGTAGAATATTTCAATGATTAGAATTCTATATGATTTCAAGCATCCTTGACATTATGTTCATAAAACTTTACTTCTTAAGCGTTGTTCCAAAATCTTTCTACGATTTGACCCCTATATAATTTTTAAGTGTCATTCCACATTATGTTCAAAATATCACTTCTTAAGTATTCGATATCTTTCTACGTACCATTTGAGTTTTATACGTTTTCAACTATCCTTTTAGATTATGTTCCAAAACTTCATTTTCGAATCGTAGTTTTGATATCTTTATATCATTTTACTTCTATATTTTTCAACTATCATTTTATATTATTTTTGAAAACTTCACTTCCAAATGGTAGTTTCGAAATCTTTCTACGAGTTTACTTCTATCAACTATCATTTGACCTTATGTTAGAAAACATCACTTCAAAATTGTAAATTCGATATCTTTCTCCAATTTAACATCTATATGATTTTCATGTATATTTCTACATTACGTTCAAAACTCCATTTTTGAAGTGTATATGCCACACTTAGACTTCTCTATATGTTTTCAACTATCCTTCTCCATTATTATCCTAATTCAATTCTAATTTCGAAATCTTTTAGCGATTTGTCTTCTATATGTTTTCTAAGCATCCTTCTATATGTTCACAACTTCACTTCATAAGCGTAGTTTCTAAATCTATCTACGATTTGACCTTTTTAAATATTATTTTTTATTATATTCCAAAACTTCACTTCCACATCGTTGTTTCGAAATCTTTCTACGATTTAACTCCTATATGTTTTTCAAGTGTTCTTCTATGTTACATTCAAATTCACTTAAATATAGTTTCGATATCTTTCTACCATTCGACTTTTATATGTTTTTCAACTATTTTTTTTACATTATATTCCAAAACTTTACATCAAAATTGTAGTTTCGAAATCTTTATACGTGTCTATCAACTGTCATTGGTTATTATGTTTTCGAATACATCACTTCCAAATTGTAAATTAGATATCTTTCTACAATTTAACATCCATATAATTTTTATGTATACTTCTACATTATGATCCAAGACCACTTTTGATGTGTAATTTTGAATTATGCCATGATTTGACTTCTGTATATTTTTTAACTATCCTTCTACATTATTATCCAAATATTATTTTCAAAATTGTAGTTTTGAAATTTTCTACGATTTGACTTTTATAGGTTTCAAGCGTCCTTCTACATTATGTTCACAACTTCACTTCTTAAACGTAGTTACGAAATCTATTTATAATTTGACTTCTATCTTTTCAACTATTTTTTCATTACATTCCAAAACTTTACTTCTAAATCGTATTTTCAGAATCTTTCTACGATTTAACTTCTATATGTTTTTCAAGCTTCCTTCTACATTATATTCAAATTCACTGAAGCATAATTTCGTAATATTTTGCTGATTTAACTTCTATATGTTTTTCAACTATCCTTTTATGATACATTCCTAAACTCCAATTATAAAGTGTAATTTTAAAATTATGCTACAATTAGGCTTTCATATGATTATCAATTATCCATCTACATTAACTTCCAAAACTTTATTTCTAAATAGTTAAAATATTTCTATGATTAGAATTCTATATGATTTTCAAATATTCTTGACATTATGTACAAAAACATTATTTCTTAAGTGTAGTTTCGAAATGTTTCTACAATTTAATCCCTATATTATTTTCAAGCGTCATTCTACATTATGTTCAAAACTTCACTTCTTATAGTTTCGATACGTTTCTATCATTTGACTTCTATATATTTTCAACTATCTTTTACAATTATATTCCAAAACTTTATATCCAAATCATAGTTTCGATATCCTTTTGCCATTATCAACTATCCTTTTACATTATTTTTTGAAACTTCACTTACAAATTGTAGTTTTAAAATCTTTCTATGAGTCAACTTCTACGAATATCATTTGACCCCTATATGATATTCAAGCGTTTTTCTACATTATTTTCAAAACTTAACTTCTTAAGCGTAGTTTTGATGTATTATGTATACTTCTACATTGTGTTCAAAAACTCTACTTTTGAAGTGTAATTTTGAAATATGTCATGATTTGATTTATATATGTTTTTCAACAATCCTTCTACATTATTATCCAAAAATTCAATCATAAATCGTAATTTTGAAATTTTATATTTTTTTCATGCGTCATTCTACATTATTATGTTCACAACTTCACTTAATAAGCGTGGTTTCGAAATCGATCTAAGATTTGACTTATATCTTTTCAACTATCATTTGTCCTTTTATTCCAAAACTTTACTTTCCAAATTGTATTTTCAAAATTTTTCTACGATTAACTTCTATATGTTATCTTTCTACGATTTAATTTTATATGTTTTTCCACTATCCTTTTACATTACTTTCCTAAACTCCAATTCTAATGTGTAATTTTGAAGTTATGCTATAATTATACTTTCACATGATTGTCAATTATCTATCTACATTATCTTCCAAAACTTTAATTATATAGTTCAACGAACGAAAGAAATGAAATCCATCGAAACCGTTCAAGAAAATGCAAATCCGAAAACTAACTCAAAAGCATGAAAGCAACAAGGCGTCAGCGAAAACTAGGCAAGAAAACTTGCAGCAGAGAGGTCCCCTCTTGACTCTGCCGCTAAGTCCATCCTTGGGGCACGGTCCACTCAATATGGGAATCGATTCCGAAGAAGCAAATCCATAACGAGGAAAAGATCTAGATATCGAACGATACCGAAAGTATTTTTTAGCCGCGCTCCTCGAAAAGGGGGAACGAGACCACATTTACCATTTGACTTTTTTATGTTTTTCAAAATTTCTTTTACATTCTGTTCCAAAACTTTACTTCGAAAGCATAGTTTCAAAATATTTTTACGATTTGATCCCTATATGATTTTAAGCGTCCTTCTACATTATGTTCAAAACTTCACTTCTTAAGCATAGAGTCTTTCTACCATTTGACTTCTATATGTTTTTCAAGTATCCTTTTAAATTATATTCCAAAATTTTATTTCAAATCGTAGTTTAAATATCTTTCTACCATTTGACTTTTATAGTTTTTCAACTAACCTTTTACATTATGTTACAAAACTTCACTTACTAATCGTAGTTTCAAAATCTTTGTACGGGTTTGACTTCTATCAACATCATTTGTGATTATGTTCGAAAACATCACTTCCAAATCTTAAACTCTCTCGCTCTCTCTCTCTCTCTCTCTCTCTCTCTCTCTTTCTCATTTAACATCCATATTATTTTCATGTATACTTCTATATTATGTTCTAAAACTCCAATTTTGAAGTATAATTTCGAAAATATGCCACAATTTGACTTCGATATTTTTTCGTGCTATTTTCTACATTATTATCCAAATAATCTTTTCAAAATCGTAGTTTCAAAATCGTTCTAACGATTTGACTTCTATAGGTTTTCAAGCGTCCTTGTACATTATGTTCACAACTTCATAATTTCTTCTTAAGCGTAGTTTCGAAATTTATTTACGATTTGAATTATATCTTTTCAACTATCTTTTTTTATTGCATTCCAAAACTTTACTTCCAAATCGTAGTTTCGAAATCTTTGTATGATTTAACTTCTATATATTTTTCTAAGCTTCCTTCTATATTATGTTCAAATTAACTTGAGCATAGTTTCAGAATCTTTCGACGATTTGACTTCTATATGTTTTTCAACTATTTTTTTTCATTACGTTTCTAAACTCCAATTCTAAAGTGTAATTTTGAAATTATGCTACAACTATGCTTTCGTATGATTATCAATTATTCATCTACATTATCTTCCAAATCTTTAGTTCTAAATAGTAATATCTTTTTATGATTAGAATTCTATATGATTTTCAAGCATTCTTGACATTATGTTCAAAATTTTCATTTCTTAAGGGTAGTTCCGAAATGTTTCTACGATTTGACCCTAATATGATTTTCAAGTGTCATTATCCATTATGTTCAAAACTTCACTTCTTATAGTTTCGATACGTTTCTATCATTTGACTTCTATATTTTTTTTAACTATCATTTTACATTATGTTCCAAAACTTTATTTTCAAATCGTAGTTTCGATATTCTTTTGCCATTAAACTTCTATAGGTTTTTCAACTATTCTTTTACATTATTTTTCGAAACTTCACTTACAAATCTTACTTTTGAAATCTTTCTATGAGTCAACCAATTATCATTTGACCCCTATATGATTTTCAAGCGTTCTGCTACATTATTTTCAAAACTTCACTTCTTAAACGTAGTTTAGATGTCTTTCTACCATTTGACTTTTATATGTTTTTCAACTATCCTTTTATATTATGTTCAAAAAATTTATTTTCGAATCGTTGTTTCGAAATCTTTCTATGACTTCTACAACTATCATTTTTATTATGTTAAAAAACTATCACTTCAAAATCGTAAATTCGATATATTTCTCCAATTTAACATCCATATAATTTTTATGTATACTTATACATTATGTTCGAAAACACTACATTTGAAGTGTAATTTCGAAATATGCCACGATTTGATTTATTTATGTTTTTCAACTATCCTTCTACATTATTAACCAGAAATTGAATCCTAAATCGTAGTTCAAAATTTTTCTACGATTTGACTTTTATATGTTTTTAAAGCACCCTTCTACGTTATGTTCACAACTTCACTTCATAAGCGTGACTTCGAAATCGATCTACTATTTGACTTATATCTTTTCAACTATCATTTGTCATTTTATTCCATAAGTTCATTTTCAAATTGAATTTTCTGAATCTTTCTACGATTTAACTTCTATATGTTTTTAAGGATCCTTTTACATTATGTTTAAATTCACTCAACATAGTTTCAAAGTTTCTCTACGATTTAACTTCTATATGTTTTTCAACTATTCTTTTACATTATTTTCCTAGACTCCAATTCTAAAGTATAATTTCAAAATTATGCTACAATTATACTTTCACATGATTGTCAATTATCTATCTATATTATCTTCCAAAAGTTTAATTCTATATAATTTTCAAGCATCCTTGACATTATGTTCATAAAACTTTACTTCTTAAGAACATCAATGTAAGTTCTCAGGAATGGTGAAAAGTCTGAGTGTTTTCGCCCAGAACATGGTATCCGCCAAGGAGATCCTCTCTCACCATATTTGTTCCAAAATCTTTCTACTATTTGACCACATATGATTTTCAAGCATTTTTCTACATTATGTTCAAAACATCACTTCTTAAGGTTTCGATATTTTTTACTATTTGAGTTCTATATGTTTTCAACTACCTTTTTAGATTATGTTCCAAAACTTCATTTTCCAATCGTAATTTTGATATATTTTTATCATTTTACTTTTATATGTTTTCAACTATCATTTTATATTATTTTCCAAAACTTCACTTCCGAATCGTAGTTTCGATATCTTTCTACGGGTTGACTTCTATCAACTATAATTTGTCCTTGTGTTAGAAAACATTACTTCCTAATTGTAAATTCAATATCTTTCTCCAATTTAACATCTATATGATTTTCATATATAATTCTACATTACGTTCCAAAACTCCATTTTTGAAGTGTATATGCCATGCTTGGACTTCTATATGTTTTCAACTATCCTTCTACATTATTATCCAAATTCAATTCTAAATCAAAGTTTCGAAATATTTCAAATTCAATTCTAAATCATAGTTTCGAAATCTTTTTGCGATTTATCTTCTATATGTTTTCG
Source organism: Iris macrosiphon (assembly GCA_036927795.1). Taxonomy (NCBI): domain Eukaryota; kingdom Viridiplantae; phylum Streptophyta; class Magnoliopsida; order Asparagales; family Iridaceae; genus Iris; species Iris macrosiphon. The sequence goes on along the minus strand of JAYESA010000004.1, from coordinate 280,229,128 downwards.
AAGCGTCTTTCTATATGTTCACAACTTCACTTCATAAGCGTAGTTTCTAAATCTATCGACGATTTGACTATCTTTTCAACTCTCCTTTTTCATTATATTCCAAAACTTCACTTCACATCGTTGTTTTGAAATCTTTCTACGATTTAATTTCTGTATGTTTTTCAAGAGTTCTTCTATATTACGTTAAAATTCACTTAAATATAGTTTTGATATCTTTCTATCATTCGACTTTTATATGTTTTTCAACTATCCTTTTACATTATGTTCCAAAATTTCACTTCCAAATCGTAGTTTCGAAATATTTATACGTATTGTCTTCTATCAACTGTCATTCGAAAACATCACTTCCAAATCGTAAATTCGATTTCTACAATTTAACATTCATATGATTTTCATGTATATTTCTACATTATGATCTAAGACTCCACTTTTGAAGTATAATTTTAAAATTATGCTATGATTTTGACTTATGTATATTTTTCAACGATCCTTCTACATTATTATCCAAATATTCTTTTCAAAAGCGTAGTTTTGAAATCGTTCTTCGATTTGACTTTGATAGGTTTTCAAGCGTCATTCTACATTATGTTCACAAGTTCACTTCTTAAGCATGGTTCTTCGATTTGACTTCTATCTTTTCAACTATCTTTTTCATTACATTACAAAGCTTCACTTCCAATTTGTATTTTCGGAATCTGTCTACGATATAACTTCTATATGTTTTTTCAAGCTTCCTTCTACATTATGTTCAAATTCACTTAAGCATAGTTTCGTAATCTTTCGTCGATATGACTTCCATATGTTTTTCAACTATCCTTTTATGTTACATTCCTAAACTCCAATTATAAAGTGTAATTCCAGAATTATGCTAAAATTAGGCTTTCATATGATTATCAATTATCCATCTACATTATCTTCCAAAACTTCATTTCTAAGTAGTAAAATCTTTCTATGATTAAAATTCTATATGATTTTCAATTGCTTTCATGACATTATGTTCAAAAATTTTATTTCTTAAGCGTAGTTACGAAATGTTTCTACGACTTGACCCTATATGATTTTTAATCGTCATTCTACATTATGTTCCAAACTTCACTTATGATTTTTAATTTTCAATCACCTATCTATACTCGTTTTCACCAATCTACTCACATTCTACAACATATTTCGATTAAAATTACTCATTAATACTTGTTTTCACGATTCTACCCCTATTTTATACCACATTTCGATTAGAATCAACAACCTAAACTCGTTTTTGTCATCCTACGATCATATTAGACCGTATTTCGATTAGAATTATCCGTTTATACTCGTTTTCACCATTCTACGATCATTTGATACATTTTTTCGATTACAGTCACATTTTAGCACTCGTTTCACCAATCTAGGCCTCCACTTTTTTACCTATTTTGGTTAGAATTATCCATATATACTCGTTTTCGCCAATCTACTCACATTTTACACCATATTTCGATTAGAATCACTCATCTATACTTGTTTTTACGATTCTACCCCTGTTTTATACCATATTTCGATTATAATCAACAATCTAAACTCGTTTTCGTCATCCTACGATCATATTATACTGTATTTTGGTTCGAATCACCCGTCTATACCCGTTTTTACCATTCTACGATCATTTGATACATTATTTCGATTACAGTCACATTTCAGTACTCGTTTCACCAATCTAGGCTACTTTTTATCCTATTTTGGTTAGAATCACCCATCTATACTCGTTATCACCAATTTACGCACATTCTATATTTCGTTTAGAATCACTTATCTATTCTTGTTTTCATGATTCTACCCCTGTTTTATACCATATTTCGATTAGAATCAACAATTTAAACTCGTTTTCATCATCCTACGATCATATTATACCATATTATGGTTCGAATCACCCGTTTGTACTAATTTTCACCATTTTACGGGAATTTGATGCCTTATTTCTTTTAGAATAATATTTCTATACTCGTTTCACCAATCTAGGCCAGTTATATATCTTATTTCGGTTAGAATCTCCTGTCTATACTCGTTTTCACCATTCTATGCCCATTATATACCATAATTCTCTTTGTAGTAGTTTGTTTATATATGTGTGTGTTGTAGAAGAATTCATAGCAAATCAATTTTCTTATATGCTCATCTTGACAATTAATTGGTTTTATTATATTTTTATGTTAATCATTTACTTGGTATCTTTGTTAAACTTAAAACTTTAAGATTTGGGTATCCCAGGGTGCCACTTTTGGCTATTTGGATTGTGAATCCACCATGTTTGGGAACACGGGATCCTGAACATGGTTATTAGGAGTTCTGGAACCGGCAAGTATGTTATAAACAGGAGTCGCAGTATGAGTTTATGCCATTAAAAAAGCTTGACAAGTCATTGGTGTAGGGTTGTTTTGGCGTCTTACTCTGAGTACATGTCGATATAACTCAATCTGGTGAATTTGCGGTATCATTTAGGTTAAAGTGACTCTTGAAGGTATGCCATGCATTTGTGCACTTTGGCTTTTGTCATAAAAGACGAATGCAATTCTCTATAGCAAATCCTAGCAAACTGTATCATCTTACCTCTTCTTCTTGATAGTATTTGGAGGGTTCTTTTTGTTGCATGAGCTTAAACCGCATGATAAACAAGCTAGGTTACCTATTTTGTTAACCGGTAGTGTAGGTTTTACGGCAAGGCATCTCTTGCTTGTAGACATCTTAGCTAGAAATTTGGTACCAAGATGCAAGGTGATGTCACATTGGTGCCCGGTCATATATATATATATATATATATATATATATATATATATATATATATATATATATATATATATATATATATATATATATATATATATATATATATATATATATTAATTTCTATTGTCGAGTCGAGACTTTCTCGTACTTGATATCTGACCCCTTCTTGTGGAAGAAGCCTTGGGTGATGAGAATGATGATGGTGTAGCTTTTAAATAGGATAATGAATTTTTAATTTATAATACAATATGCTTGACCATATTAACTGCTGACAAGAAACAAGACCGATGAGGGTCATCCAAAGAGTGGATTGGATTCTGAATAAGTTTAATCTTTGCTTGGATGCAAGGTTGCAGACATAGTAATAGTGTACACTAGCCAGAAGGGTAACCAAGCGAGTTTACAGTACCATTGTGCGTAGAGTAATAGCCTTTGAAGTTCAATAACTTAAGTGTAATAGCTTAATGGATCCATCATACATGGCAGTGTATTCAAGTGTAATAACTTAATGAATCCTAAGTCATATGTTGGTGCGTTGGACTTCATAAAGAGTGGGCTCATTAACATGGTTCTATGTAATTGTAGTTTTATCTCCAGACAGAGTAGTTGTAGTTCTATCCGTACTCAATCAGAAATCTATCGTTTCATGAAGTTTACCTACAGTTGTAGTTGAGAATTTCTTAAAATAAATCTAGCCTTGTTTTGATCAGGAGTTTTGTTCTCAGTTTGAAATCCCTTTGTGGAATTCAATCCTTGAGACATCGAGTGTGTTGCCATTGGCGGTTATCCTTGGAGATACTCTAAGAATTTAACTTATACGTTTGCATTCACTTAAGTTTTGGTTGGGATTGTTTTCGTTTTGGATCTCTTCGACCATACGAAGTCTGTAGTGATGATTCTTCAGATAAATGTTCATTCATCTTAGTATTAATTTCCTGGCTCTTTCATTTCTTTTGTGCTTCTTGGCGTGTCATGATGGAGTTTCTAATTCTGAATGTATACTTTGTCATGTCAAACTTAGGATACACAGAAAAACCACTTGATATGATCATATCTAGCTGTTTATCAGTCTCCAAGGATTTGTATATTCTTGTAAAAGATCTTAAATTGCAAATTTATTGTTTGATGACAAAGCTGTTTTTAAATTCTTCATTTGTTCTACCATATATGTAAGTCTTATCAAATCTCTCTCTCCTTGAAAAGTTTGATATAGTTATTCCTCTGCTAGTGACTTGACCATTATACTCTTTAAAGTTTATTTGCATTATTACACCTCTATCTGCATGCTTATAAGTTATAATCTGATGGGTTTTTCTGGTTCAACAGATAGTAAAATTTTCTAAATTTTCTTTATCAATGGTCAATGCAGGTTGAAGTATTATGCTGAAATTTTCACATGGGGCCTGTGGAGTAATATACTCGACAGTTCATACTGTATTGACACTTTTGGATAATATTAGTGGCTTGTGCTTATGTAATGAATTCATGGTTTGGAGAAAAGGATGCAGAAATCTCTTCCAGCCTTTAAAACATAAGTCCGCTGAGAGCATTATAGCAACAAGCTCTGCGCCATTTGGGCAGTAGACACTCTCAAATGGCAACGGGGCAGCTATCCCCAACTGTATATCCTGAAAAGCGAGGCAAGATAAAATCTTCGAGGCAAAGTGTTGTCAAAGCTGCTACAGATGACCCTGAAAAAGTAAAGACCTCTGAACACATAATTGATATAGGAGATGAGCACTCTGATTTGTTGGGATATGATGTGTTTTCTGGGAAGCTTGCTCTTGTTAAAAAATCTAAAAGCGCATGTACTGATGAGGAAATTGTGTCTTCATCTGCAAACCCTGATAGTACTGATGCCAAACTTTCAAGCAAAGCACTTGTTTGGGGTTCTCAAAGGTTATGCCTTCAGGACATTTTATCTGTAAGTCGTTCTTTGAGAGTTCATTGCTGATTAATAATATTATTCGAGTTAGAAATAAAATATTGTGTTCGCACTGAACAAGGATCTACTATTTTCTATTGACACTTTGGCTTAAAATAGGTTATTGATTTAAATTAAACTTTGGTCGCTTGGTAAATACATTACTTTTTCATTCAAATAACTGAGGTTTTCTTCACAAAAGGTTTCATTTGAAAAGTTACAGTTGGTGTTTTTGCTAATCATTATGGTTAAAGTTACAGGTGACAATGAGTGTCTAGTTTTATCATAATTTATAATCAATGAACCTCAGAGTTGAAATTCGGAAGACTCGTGTGTGAAAGGTTATTGTTAAATTTATACTGTTATAAAATAGAGAATTAGGTAGGTACACTTCTTAACCAATTTGATTTCCTCCTAGTTTTATCACCAATGATCTGATTTTTAGATTCAGTTTTGTCTAGTTTTTGCCAGTTAAAAAGATAGTTTGCTCTTGGAGATGTTGGACTGTCGACAATTTAAAGATGTTATACTAATATCATGACTCAGAATCCTTGTCAAATCAATCATGCCTAATATTTCAGCTGATTTTTTTTGTAGGTATCTTACAGTACTGGACTACGACATTTCACTTTGCATTCATATCCTCTTAGAAAGCGTTTGTTTGGGCTCTCATGTCTAATCAAACCGAAAAGAAGTCAAAATAATTTTTGTTTCTTGGCTTATAGTCCAGAAGAAGCCATCCAGTGGGTTACTGGCTTTGCAGAACAGCAATGCTTTGTGAAGTGCTTACCTCATCCTATGGTTTCTTCCAAGAAACAGGCCTCTGACTTGGTTGCAAGCATCCCATTGTATGTTCATCATCATATGAAGTGTAGAAGTCCACCAAAAGTACTTATTATATTGAATCCTCGTTCTGGGCATGGCCATTCAGCCAAAGTCTTCCATGAAAAAGTAGAGCCGATATTTGAGGTTTGTTAAATCTCAATAATGTGTCACTGAGTTCTTCACTAGTTTTCTAGGAGTTTCGATTTATTGAACTTTGTATTCTCTTCATTGTGGGATGTTGTTGATTTTTTTTATCACATAGTTTCTGACAGATATAGTTATTTGTACTGTCTCTTAGTTGTGGGATGGCGTTGTTTTATTATCTAGTTTTGTTTCAGATAAAGTTGTTATTATTCTTCAATCCTGAGTAGACACTAGTAAAGCTTTACTAAGAATACACTAGAGGGAAACTTAGTACAAGACGATCTCGAATCTGAGCATGAAAGCTAAAGCAGTTCCATTCTTCACACAGATGATGTTGAAATTAGTTGATGATTTTATTGATTGTCTCATTGGCATTATATAGCCTTACAGTCATTAATACAATGATCTCAATCATTATGACAATAATCTCATAATGGAATATCCTGTGACATATTCTGGCATCCCAAATATGTCCTCAGGATATTCCCATGTGCTTATACTATACTTAAATATGACACCCAACATACCATATCAACACTCCCCCTCAAGATGGGTGAAAGATATTCACTAAGCCCATCTTGTCACATCCTCTAATCATGCTCACTGAGGCGAGTCCCTTGGTTAGTCCATCTGCTACTTGATCCCTGGTTGGAACATGGCCAAGCTCCAGTAATCCACTATCCAACTTCTCTTTGATGAAGAATCTATCAATCTCGATGTGTTTGGTCCTGTCATGCTGTACTGGATTGTTGGCGATACTAATAGCTGACTGATTGTCACACCACAGCTTCATCTTGGCTCCTTGATCCAGCTTCAGCTCCACCAGCATATTCTTCAACCATAGCAGCTCTGCAACTCCCAAGGCCATAGCTCTGTACTCTGCTTCAGCTGTCGATCTGGCCACCACAGACTGCTTCTTACTCCTCCAGGAGACCAAGTTACCTCCTACAAATATGCAATATCCTGAGGTAGACCTCCTGTCATCAGCACAACTAGCCCAGTCAGAATCACAGTAGCCCTCGATGCTCACGTGATTGTTCTTCCTGAATATTAGTCCCTTCCCGGGAGCACCTTTCAGGTACCTCAGAATCTGGTACACTGCATCCATATGACCCTTCCGTGGGTCATGCATGTAGCGGCTCACCACACTTACTGCAAAGCAGATATCAGGACGTGTGTGGCTCAAATAGATCAACTTGCCAACCAGTCTCTGGTATCTGTCCCGATCAACTGGTTCTCCAGCCTCAGCATCAATCTTGAACCTCTGATCTATTGGTGTCGCTGCAGGTTTGCACCCCAACATCCCAGTTTCTGTGAGAAGGTCCAATGCATACTTCCTTTGAGAGAGAACAATCCCCTCTGCTTCTCGAGCAATCTCAATCCCAAGGAAGTACCGAAGAAGGCCGAGATCCTTCACCTCGAATTCCTTGCCAAGCTTTCCTTTGAGTTGGGCGATCTCCTGCTCATCATCTCCTGTGATAATCATATCGTCCACATACACCGCAAGCATGGTGATGTGGCCTCCACTCCGACGGAAGAACACAGTATGATCCGCATTGATCTGCTGATATCCCATCCCTATCATCGCTCTTCTGAATCTGTCAAACCACGCTCGAGGAGACTGCTTCAGTCCATAGATGGACTTCTTCAACCTGCAGACCTTGCCTACTGTCTGATTGGTGCCAAATCCTGGTGGTATCTCCATGTACACCTCCTCCACTAGATCTCCGTGAAGAAACGCATTCTTCACATCCAGTTGGTGTAGCTTCCATCCACCATTCGCTGCCAGAGAAATCAGAGTCCTGACAGTGCTCATCTTTGCAACTGGTGCAAAGGTCTCGTCATAGTCGATGCCGTACGTCTGACTGTATCCTTTGGCTACTAGTCGAGCTTTGTAGCGCTCAACCTGTCCATCTGGGTTCTGCTTCACGGTAAAGACCCACTTGCATCCAACTGCTCTCTTCCCCTCTGGCAATCTCACAAGCTCCCAAGTGTGGTTCTTCTCCAGAGCTCCCAACTCCTCGTGCATTGCCGCTTTCCACTTTGGATCGTTCTTGGCAACCTGCCAATTGTTAGGTACAGTAATACTATCCAAAGATGCTATAAATGTTCCATGAGAAGAAGAGATATGGTCATAAGAAACAAACTGAGCAATATCCCAACCATATCTGTTTGGAGGATTTCCTGCATTGCTGCGAGTGGTCCTCCGTACAGATAGTGGTGTGGGAGGAGTAGAAGTAGGAGGAATGATATTTTGTGAAGGAGGGGGTATCACCTGAAGGGGGGTTGGTGTCGGTGCCTCAGGAGTTGGGACGAACGCAGGCAAAGGACTTGGCACTGGCACTGTCGGTACTGGTCCTGCAGTTTGCTTCTCTCTCCTGCTGTAGGTAAGTAACTCTCCCTGAGCCGTAGGCCTAACACCTTCACCTTCTTGTCCCTTCTCCGTGCCTCCATGCCAAACTTCTAAATCGGTTACCACAAAGTTCTCCATCTCCCCCTCTCGCCTAATACTGGCAGTATTAGGCGTGTTGTGTGAAGTTCCGTCCTGGTGGTAGTATGGCTCATGCTCCCGAAAGTGGACATCCATACTGACAAACTTCTTCTTCTCTACTGGACTCCAGCACACATACCCCTTCTGGGTCGCCGAGTAGCCTACGAAGATGCATTTGACCGCTCTAGGGTCAAGTTTCCCAACTGATGGCCTGTTGTCCTTCACAAAACACACACACCCAAACACCTTCAGTGGGAGTATCCCACTATTATTGCCTTGCAATACCTCACATGGGGACTTCCATCCGAGGACCTTCGAGGGCATCCTGTTGATGAGTTGAGCTGCTGTCAACACTGCATGCCCCCACAGACTCTGTGGGACATTCATGTCGATCATCATACTTCTTGCGACCTCCAGAAGGTGTCTGTTTTTCCTTTCTGCAACTCCATTTTGTGCTGGTGTGTATGCACAGGTGGTCTGATGCTGTATTCCGTGTGCTGACAAGTATTCTGCAAGCGTCCTGTTGGTATACTCCGTTCCATTGTCAGACCTCAGTACCTTCACAACTGCTTTGTACTGAGTCTGGACATGCTTATGGAAATCCCGAAAACAAGCAGGTACATCATTCTTATTTTTCATCAAATATAACCAGGTAACACGAGAGGCACACTCAATGAAAGAAACAAAGTACTTATAACCATTCATAGTGTTAGTAGCACATGGACCCCAGACATCAGAATGTACTACCTCAAAAGCAAAAGTGCTCCTATGACCCGTGCCAACATATGAGCTCCTAGTAAGTTTTCCTAACTCGCACGCATCACATACTAATTTCTCTTTTTTTGTTTTTGTATAAATCTCTGGATATAACTTACTTAGAGTATCAAAGGAAGAATGTCCCATCCTCCGATGATGGAGCATCAAGGTATCCTCAGTCCTCTGCTGCAGTCCTTCCATGCCAGCCTTCTCTGCCATAGATACCAATGCTGAGTCCAGTCCTTCTCGATCTAGGTACCACAGTCCCTCATGCCAAGTGCCAGTCCCAAGTCTTCGTCCTGTCCCTTTCTCCTGGAAGGTCACCTTAGGAATATCAAAAGAAACAATGCATTTAAGTTGGAGGATTATAGAACTAATGGACAAGAGACTGACTGGAAATGATGGAGCATGTAAAACATTGGATAATCTTACTGAACCTGTACAATTAACAGTACCCTTACCGACCACTGGCTGGAAAGTGCCATCAGCTGTCTGAATGCTGTCTGCTGATGCTAGGTGAGTGTAGGAAGAAAACTCACTAGCATTCCCAGTCACATGTCGAGATGCTCCCGAGTCGATAATCCAGTCTGATGATTTAAGGGAAGAGATAGACGCAAGGGCAAGTGATTCGTCAGTACCTTCTGATGGATGGGCATATATGGCAGCGTTGCCCCTAACAAAAAATGAGGTGGACGCCTCCTCTGTTCTACTCCTCATGTCTCCCAGTGCCTGGTCCTCCACAGTAATGGTGCCATCAGCTTCTCCGTTCCCTTCTGATATCAGGAGGTTTGCTCGATAACCTCCTTGGCCGCCTCGTCTACCCCCTCGACCACGACCACGTCCTCCATTATATCTTCGTCCGCCGAACGGTCCTCGTGCACCACCTGAGTCTCCCTCCCTAGGTGGTTTGGTACAAGCATATCGATGATGACCCATCTCCCCACAGTTGTAGCACTGCCGGTTATCCTGCCAGGGTTCTCCCTTAGATCGTGTGTTACCTGAGCTGGTGATCGCTAGTGCTGACTTTGCTTCGGGGGGACCACATGTCCCTGCTTGCAGCCTGATGCGTGTCTCCTCCTGGATCATGGCTGAGATAGCCTCCTCAAGGCTAGGGATCTTTGGTTGGGCTAGAAGTAGGGCCGTCCTCTGTGCGAAAGCTGCAGTCAGCCCTTTGAGAAACTTCATCGTCCTCTCCTGCAGACACACCTGTCTCTCCTTACACTTAGGGTCCCCACAGCTCGCCCGATCTGAGGAGTGATCATAATCCAACCACAGACGCTCCAACTCCGTGGCATACTCCTGCACCGTCTTCTCTCCCTGTACGGTGTCATCAATCTCCCCCTTTATCTGGAAGACCCGTAAGTTGTTCCCCACACCATCATAGGTCCTTCTCAACTTCTCCCACACATCTTTCACCATCTCAATACCGTCTACTGTGGCGGCAATAGACTGGACTAAGGAGTTGAGAAGCCAGATGTAGATCACCATATGAGTGGACTTCCACTCATCGCGTCCTGTCGAGCCCTCGTCCGGCTCTGTCGTCTCGCCCGTCAGGAACCCCTCCATGTTTTTTCCTGCGAGGGTTCTTCTCACCCGCCGTGACCAACTCAGATAGGTGGCTGGTCCATCTAATTTCAGATCGATGGAGGGAAGCTTCAACTCCGGCGACGTTCGTGTCGTGTTCTCACCAGCCGACATCGTCAACAACTTCATCAACGTCGCCACCTCTGCAGAATCTAGCTTCTTGATGATCTCCTCCATCGATGCTTCGTCTATCCAATCACGTCACGTCCGCTCCACGACTCACGCTCGTCCTCGTCGTCCGCTCCTAGATCCGAACATGTCCCCCCTTTTTCCAGATCTAGGCATCCCTATTAGGTGATGTCTAGTGCTGGTGTGGAGGAGGCGGCAGCACGCATGTCACAGCCGCCGTCGCAGCAGCAGCAGCAGCAGCAGTCGCAGCAGCCGTGAAGATTTTTTTTTTTTTTTTTTTTTTTTTTTTGAAGGGAGGGGGGTAGACGAGGCGGGAAGGGAGGGGGGCGTGGAAGAGTTCGGTGGAGGAGATCTAGAAAATCCTCCTGTGGGTTTGTGGAAGCTTGGTGACGGCTAGGGTTTGTGGAAACTTGGCTCTGATACCATGTTGAAATTAGTTGATGATTTTATTGATTGTCTCATTGGCATTATATAGCCTTACAGTCATTAATACAATGATCTCAATCATTATGACAATAATCTCATAATGGAATATCCTGTGACATATTCTGGCATCCCAAATATGTCCTCAGGATATTCCCATGTGCTTATACTATACTTAAATATGACACCCAACATACCATATCAACAGATGATAATGTCTAACATGGACATAGAATGACCTGTATGTAAAGATAAAGCAGCGCACTCCCTCTCACCCCCCTCCCCCCCCCCCCCCCCCCCCCCCCTCACCCTCTTTTTTTTATTTAGTTTTCAGTACTGTTGCTTCTCCACACATTTCATCTTTTGTCTACTTGGAGTTCCATCCATATATTCCAAGGGGGGTTCGCTTTCTTCGAAAACTAAACTCATACTTCAGTTATGTTAAGACATGTCCGTAAGTTTTTTGATATGTTCTTTCCACCAGGTTAGGAACGAAGTTCCCAAGGGGGGGATTCGAACCGTGCCCATCCCCACATGAGCCCCCCATCGTAACCAGCATGCCACGACCCCACGGACCATGTTAGTAAGTTAGTTCTGAGGATGAGATAGCATTCTCATTGCACCTGGTTGCATAATTAGATGCCTTTCCTGGTCCTGTTACATCATGACAACATACCTTGCTGGTGATTTATTACTGTAATAGTGAGCTTGCCATATTTTTGCAGCCTGCAGCCATTAGCATGCCTTCTCGAGTACGCAGCCCCACCTATTACTAGCATTATGAATTCCATGATCACTTTCTATCAGCGTAATATGGCAAACTATAACATCATTTATTTGCATCGTGGCAGATGACCAAGAGGCGTAGACTGGCACAGTAGTCGTAGTTGAAAAATGCAACTCTGCTACTCCAAATACCTCTAATACTTGTTGTAACTTGTAACCAAATTTGGTGTTACTAATTCTAAGTATATTTTTAATTTAGCTTGGTTCTGGGTTTCTTACCTCTTAACTGGTTTAAAATAAGCCGCATAATTGTGGTTATGTGCCCAACCTTTCTTCTTAATTCACTTCTCATAATATTGAATTTAATACATAGTTGAAGTAATTATCTGTATCTTTAACATGTTTGACTTACTAAAAAGACGGGCTGCAAAAGTTTCAGTAAATTTTCTTTGCTACGGAGTCTACAGCAACCACAAAAGGAAAGCTAACTTATCCAGATTTTTTTGCATCAGCTGCATGAATTGTTCTCTTGGATACTAGTGTCATAAAATTTTGCTTTTAATTATCTGGTCATCCATGTTATTCCTTATATTTAACTTATCTGTATGTAATATTATCGTATGCTACGCTCTTCAGAGCGCAGATAGTCATCCATATTTCCATTACAGCTTGCAGGTTTCAAAATGGAAGTAGTCAAAACTACTTCTGCAGGTCATGCAAGGAAACTTGCTTCAAACGTTGATTTCACTACGTGCCCTGACGGTATACACATCGCAGTCAAATGTTGTACCTGTATTCATTCTTTGTGTTATAACATTTACTTCCTATGTTTCTTCTACAGGAATTATATGTGTCGGTGGTGATGGAATAATAAACGAGGTTAGTTATTTCTCCTTTACTTTTTCTTCCACTTTTTAGTAGAACAAATTACAAATCTGTCAATAATATTTTAATATAAATGTAATTCTGTGCAACCTAGGGATATGATGCACTTTGAATGAGTTTGTCACTTTCTATCAATGGTATGGCCTAAAATGGAATAGGTTTTATAGCAAATTTCTGTTCTCATTGTAAAACTTCCTCTTGCTCTTACTTACCTTGCCAAGGAATTTGCACTAATAGGCCTCCAATAGATCCTTCTTGACATCCATTTTAAATAGGCCTCCAATAGATCCTTCTTGACTTTCAGTTTTGTGCTCTTTGATCAAACCTTATTTTGAATATGTTTGCTTAAGTAATGAGCAATTTATTTCATGTCAATTCTTCTGGTTTAGTAATAAAATGAACCTGGAATAGTATGTTGACTAAAGAAAGTGGTTAGATAAGAAAATGACTCAGTAACATAGTAGCATTAGGAATTCCATTCTGGTGTTATTCCACTACTTTTACTTGATGATTGATATATAGCTTATTATTTACTATTTCCATAATCCATGTTCCTATTTGATATATTCTTTGAGATAAGGCCAGTCATTGATGACCGTCCCTGTCCTGGCTGCTAGCACCAAGACCCCCTCCCATTTAATTAAATTTTGCCCAGGCAAGGATTCGAACCCACTTCCACTCCTATTTTATTCCATTGTGTAGAGATCCTGAGAGGATAATCCTTCCATTGTAAATATTCTGGAGAACAAGTTTTGAGATTTGACCGTCTCTTTATATTTTTGAGAAGCAGGGTATACACAGTTTCCATCATATTACAAACAGTTGATGGTTTCCTACAAGAATTTATATAACCATCTAGTTTAAAACTTCCCCTCTCTATTTGAATAATCATGACCAATCAACACCAACCAAATGATTTGCACAAACTTGTTAGAATTGTTTTTCACAAGCATCCACTCTTCAGTAATGTATCTGGATAGTCAGTGGCTGTCATTTTTTTACTAGAGAAATAGAATCATGATGGCGTGACTTGATACCATAGTAAGGATTGGTGCCAATTGGAGGATGTGGGTTCGATTCCTTGAAACAGCCTCCCACATTTAATAGCTTATTTCCTTCCATCCGTCCAACTTGTGTTGGTAATCAGATTTCCGGAATTTCATCCCCTTCCAACCCTACCTACGTTCAGTCTGGTGTACTTCTCATATTACAGATTGCATTCAAAAGCTAATGCAAGTGTGCAGTCTTTGAACATTCATACTCAGCACAGTTTTCTAGGAACCTTTAGGAGGTGATTATTTTCCATCATGCTGATTTTTTTCCAGTTGTGTAAGGCAAAATTTCATATCAATCTCATCTTAATTTAATTCATATGCGTAAGACGAAACATTCATTGTTTTTTTCTATATACCTCTTACTGCAGTTTAGGATTAGGTTCTACCCCAAAATTTGATTATCTTATCACTTCTACTATGAACTGATAAGAAATAGATGCAGGAATCTTTCTAGGTGAAATAAAAGAAAGATGATAAGAAGGCTCAAAAAGCTGCCAAAGTTCGACTGTAACTTTATTCAGTCTAAGGGATCAGGGGGATGGGGATAAATTTATGGTACCTAAAACTGTTCCTTTAGCAACTCTATTTGGTAGTCATGATCTGTCTCATTTGCTATGCCCTAGGAAACATGGACACTAGAAATATCTTGCTGTGTCCATGTTAGTCATGCCACTCATGTATTGGACACGATATAACACTCCAAAATGCACTCAGACTCACCAAAAAGATGGTGAGTCCAAGCCACCATGTCTGTATCATGTCATATTTGTGTCTGTGCAACGTAGGCTATACTTTAAAGTTTAAACTGGAACAAGAACAGCTGAAGAGTCAAAATATGATGGTTTTTTTTTTTCCACACATGAATGCTATTATGGTAATTTAAAGTGCTAATCTTCCTCCTTGCATAACTCTAATCTTTCACCCTTCTTTTGATGTTTCCTTCTCATAACTTAGCATCCTTTCTTTGTATATTTTCTTCAACTTGTCCTTTTAGTTTTAAGGTAGTATCTTTTTGGGTAATCTTGCCTTGTTGCACACTGAATATAAACTTTCTTAAACTTTATGTGAAATTACTTTTGCAAGAACTTCTAGTCTATAATATTGTTTCTCTATTATATATAATGATGCAGGTTCTAACTGGTTTACTTAGTAGAGATAATCAGAAAGAAGCAGTTTCTATTCCAATTGGCATAATACCTGCTGGTTCTGACAATTCACTAGTTTGGACTATTCTGGGAGTGCGAGATCCAATTTCTGCTGTATTAACTATTGTGAAGGTGACTATTTTTCTTTTCTTGTATGCTCATGGAAGTGGATATTGTACAAGTGTTACTATTGTCAGATGTGGTGGTTGTTTTATGCTTTCTTGCTGGTTCTATGGCTTCCAACTTTATTGATCTATAATGATTGAGTTGGGACAATGCTTTTATATCCTGTCTAAGCATAGAAAAATGTCAATTTGGTCAACAATCAGTGTTGATATTTAATTATTTATAGTGCTTTTCTAATTTCTAATGATTTTGTATCTGTCTTTGCTTTTAACACCTTTCTAGTGTCGGCCTTCTTCTCACCGTTGTGGTATCTTTTAGCAGGAGGATTTCGAGTGGCCGATGCCTTTTCTGGAGCACTTCGTGGTATGAACTGCTCATTCTGTACCGTTGCCTCAAAAGCTTGTATGTACGATTTACACTCTCGGTTCATAACATCCTTTCTCAGGTTGTCATTCAGGCCTTTTATGAACCAATGTGTACGGGCCCCCTCATTAGGAATCATTGAGCTAGCGAACTTAGCAAGCTTGGAGAATTCTGACTCATAGTCTTCGATGGACATGTTCCCTTGCTTAAGTTCAGTAAACTCATCTTCTTTTCTGTCTGACAGCTGGTGGGAGATATTGTGCAAGGAATGCATCATTGAACATTCCCCAAGTGATCTTACCATCCTGATGCTTATTGGCAAGATCTAGCTTCTTGATTTGTCACTAGTCGTATGCACGTAACCGCAGCTGCATGACTGCAAACGCCACCCTCTTGTTCGCAGGTATCGAAGCAAACTCAAACAAGCCCTCCAGCTTGGCGACCCAGTCCATCACCTTATCAGGTGCGGTCCTGACTTCGAACTCCGGGTTCAACTTCAGGTAAGGGCCGATCGTCCTCGCTTGGTCCTCTCAGTATTCTAAGTGGGTCTCATATCGTCTATTATAAGTCTGATCCTAAGCCAAAATCAAGATAAGTAATTTCAGGCACAGGTATGAAATAAATGCCCAAATAAAACTAAACAAATAAAGTAATAAAGGTGTAGCAAATCAAAATTGCCAAAACGTCGAGCATGAAAGGTATGCTTAGTTAAGCAATGATACTATTAAAGTGACATCAATGGCATTAGATTGGTGTCTTCTTGTCTTGAGTGCAGGAAGATTTAATCGTTTCAAGAGTGAGCTTAACGACGTTACAGGGTGAAGAGTAAACAGCTGACTTATTGAATCAATAACCAATACTCAGGGGCTATGATTAATGAAGGTAAACCAAATTTAGCCAAGGACAATTTATACCCTCTCCTCTCTTCCAGAGGGAAGCAATAGAAATCATGTATTATAGGAAGTGCAGAAGAATCTATAATCGTAGAATAGAGATTTTAGTTACTTGCTTATATGTTGGTTTGAACGGATTCCATGAAGATAAGTGGAGTATGATGAAGGTAACTTCTGTAACACTAGTGGCCTAGCAGGTTCTTGGTATGGAACCTATAAGAAGAGAAGTACAAACGAAAACAAATACGAACAACAATTAACTAACTGACACGGACGTGGGATTATAAAACATGTTTGTCTAACAATGTGATGCACTGTAAAGTGCAGGTAGGCTATGAAGAGTGGAAAGGCTTTAGTGAGGACCATGGAGAGGGAATTTTGGCATAAATTACGTAATGCATTGACAAAGTGACATCACGTAAGGAAGATTAGGAAACTATTAGTATTACTATTAAAGAATGATAGGGGCTCAGATTTGTATGATATACGATAGAAAAATCAGTGAATCCTTTTTAGTGTTTACAATATGCTTGTAAAAAGACTTTTTATATAAGAGTTCTCTATATCTGGATGCACAATGATGGAGAATGCTTGATTTGGCTTATGCAAGAACACACACTGACTAGGGCTTATTGTCATAGACTATTACTTCCACACTCGGTGCTCATTTACCTTCAAGGAAACCCCTCAGTTGATGACATGCATCTTTCCCGATCGAAGTTGGCCCATATTATGTTGTCACTGGGTGTATGATGGAAAAACGTGTTGCAGTTTAAAAAGTATACTTCATCATAGCATACTTATTAGCATGTGATGTTATTGGAAGATATAGAATGAACTTAGCTTATTGTCCAATTATATTATTCCTGTATAAATACCTCGTTCACATATATTCTCAGTTCGAACACTCAAATATGCTGCAGGGGGGGCTCACAGCTACAGATGTTTTTGCTGCTGAATGGATCCAGACTGGGATTGTTCACTATGGAACAACGGTTTCATATTTTGGTTTCCTTAGTGATGGTAAACTGATATACTTGACATCAATAGTATTCTTTTTCGTTCAAAATTTACTGTTACTTAATCTTATCACGTATCATATTCTTAAAATTGGGGTTGAGCAATATCTTTAGGCTTTACATGTTAATGGCTGTATATGCACATTTTAAGTGATACTAGATCATTTAACGTGAGAAAAGCTTTAAGGCTGATTCTTTCACGAGTCATAATTAATAAATATTGGCTGTTTATGCTATCAATTGGCTTCTAGTAGTCCAAACTTACTTGTGTAATGTATATTTCCTTACAACACGTTATGGAACAGGGGCATCAAAGAGATTACCGAATACCTTAATTCTTCTTTGAACTCCCTTTCTTTTTAAATAATACTTCAGAATTAAGCATTTGGATGTTTAGATAGAAGAGTGTATATAATATGAACATTATTTCATCAAGGGCAATTTATTGCTTTGACGCTTAAAAGCTTAAAGAAATCGAGTAATTATAAATGGACATTGAGACGATTTAATTTTTTACTCTTGGTCATTTGACTATACTTGCTTTTATTTGAGCTTGGAGTGCACCACAGTGAAATATGGAAATTTTGTCGTCGTTTGTTTAATATTGCAGCATCTTTCCCGTTAGCCTTAAGCTAGTTCCCACTTCAGGGAATTTTAGGTTTGCTCATCATATGAAGGCATTGCTGGGACAATAATTCTTTTCGCCCACCAACTGCGTTTTGGGATAACCCCTCTCTTGTATATGCTTGCCTTGGCCCAGAGCATGCCATTCTGAGATGCTTAAGCAGGTTAACAATCATTTTCAATTCTTTCCATGGTTTCTTCAAATTTTGTACTTTTACTTGCACTTTTTTGATAGATGCTGCTGCTTGTATCATTGTTAATTTGATAGATGCAGCATTTTGTATCTTGTTAATTTTATATCTGCACTGATAACCTGTTAGATGCAACATCTTGTATCATTGTTAATTTGACTGATCATTTGAAAGTAATCCCAATACTTTTTTTTTACCTTTTGGTATTGGTGATAAACATGTAATAACACAGTGTACTACTTTGGATAACTGGTTCTTAGCATCGAGAAGTGCAACACGCACTTATTGAATCATATTCGTCTGTTCAATATATAAAGTTTATAGACCTTACAAGTTATTTGAAACAAGTGACCAACTATCAGTCCTTGCCTTTAAAATCCATTCTTATAGATCACAGAAAATAACTTGGATTCAATTTATAAGTTGCATGCACAAACTTAAATATGGTCAACATATGTTTGTAAGGTATTTTCCCCCGTGGATGTGTGCATGTACACCCTACTCATGCATGTCCACAGGGTCGGCCCTGGTCCAGGGCAGCCAGGGCGACCGCCCAGGGCCCACGGAGCAGGAGGGCCCCAAAAAACCAGTTTAAACATTTATATATTAATACTCTTGTATCTAATATAGAACTAGTATGTACCATGGACCTTTTTCAACACAATAATTGTGGTGTAGTGGTTAGTGTGTTAGACCTCTACATTAGAGCTCTAGTTCTTAGTTCGAGTCTTAGTGGCAACTTTTTTTTACTGTACTTTTTTTTTTTCAGTTTTTTATATTATATATGGGGGCCCCATTTTGAATGTTCGCCTAGGGCCCCCATCAACTCAGGGCCGGCCATGCATGTCCATGACTTGGTCAGCTGATAAATGTCTGAAGAAGTTTTTTCATAGCTTTAATTGGTTGAGTTGAAATATTATTTGCTTTCTTGAAGACATTCTCTTACATATTGAGAACACACGGTTTTTTTTTAAGTCATAATAGTCAGGAGCGACTTTAGGAGCTACTTTACGAGGGAATCACGGTGCTTCCCCCTTGAGACCATAAAGTTAATTTCGTTATTCTTTTGGTAGCTTGCCTAAAGATTGTTACCGATTAGATCATCTGGTTGATTCCTTTTATGAGAGTCTTCAACAAATGGGAAAGGTGGATAGATTGTACCGGCTTGAGTTACATACTTCATTAAGCAATATTCCATTCTCTCTTTGGTCAATAAATATTAGTATAGTTGTTCAAGTGACAGGTAGTGAGTTTTCTTAATAACTAGTAAATATTCAGTGCCCTTGCATGTTACTGCTCCATTTTGTCCGCGTGGAGGATTATATGTGAAGCTTATCTGCCATGTTTCATTGTGTGCTTGTAGGGAGGATGTAACCTTTTTGATAGCTGGATAAATTATAAGATTCTAAAGTCAATTTTACTTTTCTTGCTGCAGTCTTGGAACTTTCTGAGAAATATCAGAAACGTTTTGGGCCTCT
This sequence comes from Iris macrosiphon, assembly GCA_036927795.1. Classification (NCBI taxonomy): domain Eukaryota; kingdom Viridiplantae; phylum Streptophyta; class Magnoliopsida; order Asparagales; family Iridaceae; genus Iris; species Iris macrosiphon. Next base: position 280,209,587 of record JAYESA010000004.1, on the reverse strand, counting down.
TCGCTATTTCGTTGCTGGTTTTCTCAAATTTTTATGCTTGCGTAAGTACAGCTTTGAGTTAGAATATCTTCCCATCTTGAAAGAGGCATCAGATAATGAAAAAGTTAAGGAAGATAAAGATAAGGGTGATATGTCAGACCTTTATACGGACATAATGAGGTCAAACAGGGAAGGACTCCCTAGGGCTTCCAGTTTATCTAGTATTGACTCAATTATGTCTCCTAGCAGAACGACTGGGGGTCACTTGGACACAACTGGTAGCACATTAGCAAGTAGCGAGCCATCTGAGTATGTCCGTGGTCTTGATCCTAAATCAAAACGTCTATCCTTAGGGAGAAGCAATATAGTGGAAGAACAGGAAAAAGTTATACACCCTCAGCCCCATCTTTCAACCACCCCTAACTGGCCAAGGACCAGATCAAAATCACGGACTGATAAAGGTTGGTCTGGCCTGAATACTACAAACGAGTCTTGTTGATATGGTATGTTGGGTGTCATATTTAAGTATAGTATAAGCACATGGGAATATCCTGAGGACATATTTGGGATGCCAGAATATGTCACAGGATATTCCATTATGAGATTATTGTCATAATGATTGAGATCATTGTATTAATGACTATTAATGACTGTAAGGCTATATAATGCCAATGAGACAATCAATAAAATCATCAACTAATTTCAACATGGTATCAGAGCCAAGTTTCCACAAACCCTAGCCGTCACCAAGCTTCCACAAACCCACAGGAGGATTTTCTAGATCTCCTCCACCGAACTCTTCCACGCCCCCCTCCCTTCCCGCCTCGTCTACCCCCCTCCCTTCAAAAAAAAAAAAAAAAAAAAAAAAAAAAAAAAAAAAATCTTCACGGCTGCTGCGACTGCTGCTGCTGCTGCGACGGCGGCTGTGACATGCGTGCTGCCGCCTCTTCCACACCAGCACTAGACATCGCCTAATAGGGATGCCTAGATCTGGAAAAAGGGGGGACATGTTCGGATTTAGGAGCGGACGACGAGGACGAGCGTGAGTCGTGGAGCGGACGTGACGTGATTGGATAGACGAAGCATCGATGGAGGAGATCATCAAGAAGCTAGATTCTGCAGAGGTGGCGACGTTGATAAAGTTGTTGACGATGTCGGCTGGTGAGAACACGACACGAACGTCGCCGGAGTTGAAGCTTCCCTCCATCGATCTGAAATTAGATGGACCAGCCACCTATCTGAGTTGGTCACGGCGGGTGAGAAGAACCCTCGCAGAAAAAAACATGGAGGGGTTCCTGACGGGCGAGACGACAGAGCCGGACGAGGGCTCGACAGGACGCGATGAGTGGAAGTCCACTCATATGGTGATCTACATCTGGCTTCTCAACTCCTTAGTCCAGTCTATTGCCGCCACAGTAGACGGTATTGAGATGGTGAAAGATGTTTGGGAGAAGTTGAGAAGGACCTATGATGGTGTGGGGAACAACTTACGGGTCTTCCAGATAAAGGGGGAGATTGATGACACCGTACAGGGAGAGAAGACGGTGCAGGAGTATGCCACGGAGTTGGAGCGTCTGTGGTTGGATTATGATCACTCCTCAGATCGGGCGAGCTGCGGGGACCCTAAGTGTAAGGAGAGACAGGTGTGTCTGCAGGAGAGGACGATGAAGTTTCTCAAAGGGCTGACTGCAGCTTTCGCACAGAGGACGGCCCTACTTCTAGCCCAACCAAAGATCCCTAGCCTTGAGGAGGCTATCTCAGCCATGATCCAGGAGGAGACACGCATCAGGCTGCAAGCAGGGACATGTGGTCCCCCCGAAGCAAAGTCAGCACTAGCGATCACCAGCTCAGGTAACACACGATCTAAGGGAGAACCCTGGCAGGATAACCGGCAGTGCTACAACTGTGGGGAGATGGGTCATCATCGATATGCTTGTACCAAACCACCTAGGGAGGGAGACTCAGGTGGTGCACGAGGACCGTTCGGCGGACGAGGATATAATGGAGGACGTGGTCGTGGTCGAGGGGGTAGACGAGGCGGCCGAGGAGGTTATCGAGCAAACCTCCTGATATCAGAAGGGAACGGAGAAGCTGATGGCACCATTACTGTGGAGGACCAGGCACTGGGAGACATGAGGAGTAGAACAGAGGAGGCGTCCACCTCATTCTTTGTTAGGGGCAACGCTGCCATATATGCCCATCCATCAGAAGGTACTGACGAATCACTTGCCCTTGCGTCTATCTCTTCCCTTAAATCATCAGACTGGATTATCGACTCGGGAGCATCTCGACATGTGACTGGGAATGCTAGTGAGTTTTCTTCCTACACTCACCTAGCATCAGCAGACAGCATTCAGACAGCTGATGGCACTTTCCAGCCAGTGGTCGGTAAGGGTACTGTTAATTGTACAGGTTCAGTAAGATTATCCAATGTTTTACATGCTCCATCCTTTCCAGTCAGTCTCTTGTCCATTAGTTCTATAATCCTCCAACTTAAATGCATTGTTTCTTTTGATATTCCTAAGGTGACCTTCCAGGAGAAAGGGACAGGACGAAGACTTGGGACTGGCACTTGGCATGAGGGACTGTGGTACCTAGATCGAGAAGGACTGGACTCAGCATTGGTATCTATGGCAGAGAAGGCTGGCATGGAAGGACTGCAGCAGAGGACTGAGGATACCTTGATGCTCCATCATCGGAGGATGGGACATTCTTCCTTTGATACTCTAAGTAAGTTATATCCAGAGATTTATGCAAAAACAAAAAAAGAGAAATTAGTATGTGATGCGTGCGAGTTAGGAAAACTTACTAGGAGCTCATATGTTGGCACGGGTCATAGGAGCACTTTTGCTTTTGAGGTAGTACATTCTGATGTCTGGGGTCCATGTGCTACTAACACTATGAATGGTTATAAGTACTTTGTTTCTTTCATTGAGTGTGCCTCTCGTGTTACCTGGTTATATTTGATAAAAAATAAGAATGATGTACCTGCTTGTTTTCGGGATTTCCATAAGCATGTCCAGACTCAGTACAAAGCAGTTGTGAAGGTACTGAGGTCTGACAATGGAACGGAGTATACCAACAGGACGCTTGCAGAATACTTGTCAGCACACGGAATACAGCATCAGACCACCTGTGCATACACACCAGCACAAAATGGAGTTGCAGAAAGGAAAAACAGACACCTTCTGGAGGTCGCAAGAAGTATGATGATCGACATGAATGTCCCACAGAGTCTGTGGGGGCATGCAGTGTTGACAGCAGCTCAACTCATCAACAGGATGCCCTCGAAGGTCCTCGGATGGAAGTCCCCATGTGAGGTATTGCAAGGCAATAATAGTGGGATACTCCCACTGAAGGTGTTTGGGTGTGTGTGTTTTGTGAAGGACAACAGGCCATCAGTTGGGAAACTTGACCCTAGAGCGGTCAAATGCATCTTCGTAGGCTACTCGGCGACCCAGAAGGGGTATGTGTGCTGGAGTCCAGTAGAGAAGAAGAAGTTTGTCAGTATGGATGTCCACTTTCGGGAGCATGAGCCATACTACCACCAGGACGGAACTTCACACAACACGCCTAATACTGCCAGTATTAGGCGAGAGGGGGAGATGGAGAACTTTGTGGTAACCGATTTAGAAGTTTGGCATGGAGGCACGGAGAAGGGACAAGAAGGTGAAGGTGTTAGGCCTACGGCTCAGGGAGAGTTACTTACCTACAGCAGGAGAGAGAAGCAAACTGCAGGACCAGTACCGACAGTGCCAGTGCCAAGTCCTTTGCCTGCGTTCGTCCCAACTCCTGAGGCACCGACACCAACCCCCCTTCAGGTGATACCCCCTCCTTCACAAAATATCATTCCTCCTACTTCTACTCCTCCCACACCACTATCTGTACGGAGGACCACTCGCAGCAATGCAGGAAATCCTCCAAACAGATATGGTTGGGATATTGCTCAGTTTGTTTCTTATGACCATATCTCTTCTTCTCATGGAGCATTTATAGCATCTTTGGATAGTATTACTGTACCTAACAATTGGCAGGTTGCCAAGAACGATCCAAAGTGGAAAGCGGCAATGCACGAGGAGTTGGGAGCTCTGGAGAAGAACCACACTTGGGAGCTTGTGAGATTGCCAGAGGGGAAGAGAGCAGTTGGATGCAAGTGGGTCTTTACCGTGAAGCAGAACCCAGATGGACAGGTTGAGCGCTACAAAGCTCGACTAGTAGCCAAAGGATACAGTCAGACGTACGGCATCGACTATGACGAGACCTTTGCACCAGTTGCAAAGATGAGCACTGTCAGGACTCTGATTTCTCTGGCAGCGAATGGTGGATGGAAGCTACACCAACTGGATGTGAAGAATGCGTTTCTTCACGGAGATCTAGTGGAGGAGGTGTACATGGAGATACCACCAGGATTAGGCACCAATCAGACAGTAGGCAAGGTCTGCAGGTTGAAGAAGTCCATCTATGGACTGAAGCAGTCTCCTCGAGCGTGGTTTGACAGATTCAGAAGAGCGATGATAGGGATGGGATATCAGCAGATCAATGCGGATCATACTGTGTTCTTCCGTCGGAGTGGAGGCCACATCACCATGCTTGCGGTGTATGTGGACGATATGATTATCACAGGAGATGATGAGCAGGAGATCGCCCAACTCAAAGGAAAGCTTGGCAAGGAATTCGAGGTGAAGGATCTCGGCCTTCTTCGGTACTTCCTTGGGATTGAGATTGCTCGAGAAGCAGAGGGGATTGTTCTCTCTCAAAAGAAGTATGCACTGGACCTTCTCACAGAAACTGGGATGTTGGGGTGCAAACCTGCAGCGACACCAATAGATCAGAGGTTCAAGATTGATGCTGAGGCTGGAGAACTAGTTGATCGGGACAGATACCAGAGACTGGTTGGCAAGTTGATCTATTTGAGCCACACACGTCCTGATATCTGCTTTGCACTAAGTGTGGTGAGCCGCTACATGCATGACCCACGGAAAGGTCATATGGATGCAGTGTACCAGATTCTGAGGTACCTGAAAGGTGCTCCCGGGAAGGGACTAATATTCAGGAAGAACAATCACGTGAGCATCGAGGGCTACTGTGATTCTGACTGGGCTAGTTGTGCTGATGACAGGAGGTCTACCTCAGGATATTGCATATTTGTAGGAGGTAACTTGGTCTCCTGGAGGAGTAAGAAGCAATCTGTGGTGGCCAGATCGACAACTGAAGCAGAGTACAGAGCTATGGCCTTGGGAGTTGCAGAGCTGCTATGGTTGAAGAATATGCTGGTGGAGCTGAAGCTGGATCAAGGAGCCAAGATGAAGCTGTGGTGTGACAATCAGTCAGCTATTAGTATCGCCAACAATCCAGTACAGCATGACAGGACCAAACACATCGAGATTGATAGATTCTTCATCAAAGAGAAGTTGGATAGTGGATTACTGGAGCTTGGCCATGTTCCAACCAGGGATCAAGTAGCAGATGGACTAACCAAGGGACTCGCCTCAGTGAGCATGATTAGAGGATGTGACAAGATGGGCTTAGTGAATATCTTTCACCCATCTTGAGGGGGAGTGTTGATATGGTATGTTGGGTGTCATATTTAAGTATAGTATAAGCACATGGGAATATCTTGAGGACATATTTGGGATGCCAGAATATGTCACAGGATATTCCATTATGAGATTATTGTCATAATGATTGAGATCATTGTATTAATGACTATTAATGACTGTAAGGCTATATAATGCCAATGAGACAATCAATAAAATCATCAACTAATTTCAACAAGTCTACGTCTTCGTGGGCTGCAACAGCAATGAATGACAGAGAGGATATTTCCTCAACAATCTCTGATCCAGGCCCAATATGGGACACAGAGCCTAAATGGGACACTGACCTGAACTGGGATAATCAGCCTAACTGGGAACCCGAGAATCCTATTCATCTGCCAGGACCACCTGACGACATGGAACAGGATATAGCCAGAGAACGTGTTCCCAATTTAGATGAGAAGTGGGTTGTCAAGAAGGGGCCATTTGTCGGCATCCTCATATGCAACCATTCATGCAGGACTGTCCAGAGTTTAAGTTCTCAGGTTATTGCTCCAAAAGCTCAGCATGATGATAATAGTTTAGACTTGTTATTAGTCCATGGAAGCGGGAGGCTACAGCTACTGAGATTTTTGGTCTGTTTGCAATTTGGTCGGCACCTTTCACTGCCCTATGTTGAATATGTTAAGGTATGATTTGTTTTTATGCCGTTATTCTGAATCATGATTATATGTTAGCAGCCATGGATGAGCAGGTGCATCATTCTTGTATTTTGAATTTTCAAACTCTTGGATACTTTAATTTATTCGAATAGAAGGATTTGTATTTCTTTCATTTTCCTTGTTGAAATAAATAAATATACCACTATACCCTCGCACAATTCTGGAGTTTTGGTGTAGTGGTAGGATCTTCTAACATGATAATAAAGCAACCCGGGTCCAAATCCTTGTGGCGCTCATTTTAATCGAATATTGTGAAAAGTTATATCATCGCTTGAATCCAGCTCTCACCCCATAATATGGGCAGCGGTGTAGCCCTCTCCACGACACTGGAATTCCGTTGTAGTCAAGAATAAATATTTTCTTGTTGATTGATAACTCCCATTCAAAGATTTGAGTTTTTATGCAATGTGATCCCGTGTTTCCTCCACTGAAGCTTCCCAATAAATTTGTCCGGTACTGCTTCCTCAAAGCCCATCATGACACTAAGTCTTGTTGCTTCTATTTTGGAGAATACATGTTCGAGTCACGGAAAGAGCCTATCCATATATAAGGAAGTAAGGTTACGTACATCTTGACCCTCACTAGATCCTGTTAAAGCAGGAGTCCCCTATTTAAGCGGGAGCCTCGTGGCACTAGGACACCCTTTCTACTTCTTCAAAGCATGTTGGGGAACTGATTCTTCTTTCTTGAAATGTGGAACTATTGGGACACTGGTCGAGATAGAAGTGGTTGTAATTACAGAGTAGAAAAGAAAGATCTGTAGATAAAATAAGAAAGAAAACCTGTAAAATATGTAATGTACTTCCACGAGCCAATTATCTCATGTTTACTTGCACATTGATACTTATATTTTACAACCATTCTTATATTTTACATACTCTGTTGTGTGAACAAAGTGGCTGGAATTTTTTATAAGCAGCCTTTGTAACTCTAAGCTATAACTTAGGCCTTTCATACTTTTCATTTCAGACTACATCTGGAGATTCAAATCTACTGTTTTCCATGTCAGTTTATTGATATATACCTGGAGCATTTCTGTGTGTCCATTTCCACATCTTTTAGTCTAAAAGTCTAAAAATACAAGGAAATAGATGTGTGGAATTTAATGTTCTCCCATGATTTCGACTATTCTCCTCAATTCTTTGGCTCAATATGTTTTGATGCTATACTATTACCATCCTAGTTTTGTAACAGAGGACATGGCCCTTAACAGAGGTGAATGGAAGAAAAGGTTTCAAACAGTTGACCCCAAAAAATTGGGATGAAGGCTTTGTTGTTGCTATTGTATCTTACCAGCCTAGTTTTGGTAGTACCTTGAGTGTGAATTTGGTTATTGGACTTCGGCTACGAGGATATAGAGATTGGTGACTTTTTCAATTATCAGCATCATTTTTGCTTGTTCAGTTGGTTACTTAATATTATCGTTTCAGGTGAAGTCAGTGAAGCTCAGGGCGAGCAGAAACGGTCAGAATGGGTGTGGAATTGATGGGGAACTCATAAAGATGAATGGCCAAGTCATGTGTTCTTTGCTTCCTGAGCAATGCAGATTGATTGGCCGACCTGCAAGATGTCGTATATAGTATATAGGTTTTGTATGTTGCAAGTCAGCATCTTGGAAACTTGATGTTCATATAGTAGGTGGGTGCCTTCTTTCACTTATATGCCACCACCTGTTTTGTAAGATATGGCACTTGACAAAGCCCCCCATGTTGAAGCAATCAATCATAACCATCTTCTGGTTCTTATTTCTGAGGTTTCTGTACATTTACATGCATATGATTTGCGGTTGATTTTTCATCCTTCATTTCGTGAGTTGTGTTGATTCCTGTGATTGCTCAATTTCTTGTGGACTATTGGGAGATTTCTTTGTTCTTCTAACGAGGACACATGTACTAAAGAGGTGAAACTTCCTTGTGAATGTGACTCTACCTAATGCTCCTATATCCACCAAACCCTTTGACAGTTTCAGAGGTTAATCTCAATATATGTTTTGAATGACCCCCTGTTTATGCAAAGTAATTTTGATATACAGTCAATATATTTTTGTACTGGTTATTGTTTGTTGTTCTTTGCCCGCTCTATTATACAGTGAAAGGATGAAAGCTTGAAATTTCGGTTCTAGTACCTGAGACAACAAATTACAAATGAAACCATCTTCATGTACAAAGCAGCTTGTTCCAAGGGGTGTGTGATATTGAAACAGGGGTGGCCTTAGCCTAGGACAGGCAGGACGACGCCTAGGATTCGAAGATTAAAGGGGCACAGATATAATTGTATCTAAAATAGTAGTATTATGAATTATGGGTCCCTTAATACAAAACAATTGTGATATTGTGGTTAACATATTAGTGTAGCATACTAGAGATCATTAGTTCAAATCTTGGTGGTAACAATATTTTTTTGTTATATTTACTTCTTTTTTACATTATGTATGGGGTCTATTTTGAAAGTTTGTTTTGGGTCCGCATGAGCTCAGTGTCGGTCCTGCAATAAAACACAGGGCTGCGTTTTGCAGGTGTTGTGTAGGCAAGGCAAGGCTGAAATGTCAACGAAGCGATGGCATCTAGGCTTCTAGCTAAGGGTGCATCAAGAAATGGGCTCTCTCCTTGGCTATATCTGTTGGGTGCATCAAGAAATGGGCTCTCTCCTTGGCTATATCTGTTTTTCGTTATAACGAATATGGATAACGGATATTGTATGAAAATAAAATTTAATAACCATTTTCGGAAGAAAAAAAAAAGGATATGAATTTGGATTGGATAGTAAAAAACCTAGGTAAAAAGAAAGTGAATGCGAATAGCAATTAGATATATCTAGATATATTTTGAATGCGAATACGAATCAAAGTAGGATTTTGATTGATTGAAGTTGGAATTTTTAAGAAAAGTGCTTATTTCATATAGGTTTAGTTACATAATAATTAGCTCATATGTGTGTGACTGTCGAATATCTCCATGCTTCACACACACACACACAAATTATAATATTCTTAAAAAATTTGATATAAATTTAAATTATATTAAAATATTTTAAATATAATTTGAATATATTTGAATTATAATTTATTATAGATATGTTTTTATAAATGTATTAAGTTAGATAATACCATTACTTAGTTTAAATATTATTTAAATATCGAATATATTTTACGATTATTATATGTTAAGGTAGTTAGAAGGATTTAGAATTTTTATTTTTAACTATATGAGGAGGTACATGTGCGGTTAGAAAGATTTTTGAATTTTTCTAAATTTTTTTGAACTTAGGATGTTTTGTTAAGGATGGTCAAATAGCATGAGCCGATCATAGGGGATTTAGTGCAATTTATAAAGTCATTCCAATTTGGAGTAGGTCGGATCTCAATCTACTTGGGTCGGGTCCTGATTAAAAACCACGCATCATAATGTGACCAACATACAATAAACTAGGGGTGAGCATAAATTGTTTAAGATCAAAAATCCATTAGAACCAAAGTGAATAAGCAATTCACTTCGGTTGGAAAAGAAATCAGTTCAGGTTCGATTTTAGAAAAGATAAAATCAGTTTTCGGTTTGGGTTCCGAGTCGAAGATTCAATTTGGGTCTAAAATAAAAATCGATTAAGAATGATAAACGGTCAAAATACCCTCCATGAAATATCCTAGTATAAAGAACCAAAGTTAATCCTATATATATATATATATATATATATATATATATATATATATATATATATATATATATATATATATATATATATATATATATATATATATATATATATTCGTTTTTCAGTCGTCGGTTCGACTCTCCCCTGAATATCTGAAGAGAAATCCTAACCTTATTGGAGACGACGGAGAGGAGAAACCTTGTAGCATTGTTTCCTATATTAGGAATTGGGTAGAATCTTTTTTCATTTTTATTTGTTTGGGAACCATAATTAGACAATTAACAATATATGAAACAGGTTATAAGGTATGTTTGATAAACAGAGTACCGGAACGACGTTTCCAAGCATATAACTAACAACCGGAACTACAGGTTATAAATTATATATTAGTTTTTCAAATAGTAGTAAATTTTATGATTTGTAGAATTTTTATAACTAATTTGTACAATTTTGCCCTAAGTGATTTTGGGTACTGATAGACGTCCAACGAATTGATGAGTAATACTTTTCCACGACTCATGACACCTACCAGGAATATGGCCGCCGAGGATAACGAGTGAATTTTCTTCTTCCCTGCTTGTCATTGTACATTTTATCTCTTGGACATTTAGTCACCGACACCTATTAGCCAACAAGTCTGGACATTTAGTTTCCTTACATGATTGTATTAAATCAGACTGCAGGTGATTACTGTCATGTACTTTTGTTACTCTACCAGCTTCTTATTTTGTGCAGCTGGTCTCCAGAATATTTTGATGAAAGCATTTGGGACGCCTTATTGCTTTATCATATATGCTCTATGATTATTGTTTCTTGTTTGATTAATTGAGACATAGATGTTCGTGTGACCCTAAGTGACATGATTGTAGCATGCACTCCTTGTCTAGTTACAACTGTGATAGTCGTACGATGTATAGTACCTTGTATGGGGTAGCTGGCAATGTCCGTCTCCGAATTCTGATACTAGGACGTGACATTTTTGGAGCATTGCATGGTCACGGACAACCTGTGCACACATGGTTTGATTTCCTCGAACGGGATAGGCACCGGGGCACCAGGACCGTTCGGCCTAGGAGAAAACATCGGTAACGTGCTTTGGAAGAACGAGTATTGCGAACCCACTGTTGGGGCATGCTTCCTCGGACAGATCGGGAAACTCACAATACTTGTAGTTCGAGACAACCAGGCGGACTTGCAACTCAGCGCTGGATCGTGTCGAAATACCTTAGAATAGTCTATTATGGCTTTGCCAGCCACTTTCATATAGATTGGTGCATCGGTTGGAGAGTATCTTGGTTTCTTGTAGGTGATGATAGCATAGTTGGTTTCTGGAACGGTTGATTGTATCGTATTCGTAGATCTTAAGTTGGTGTATATCGTTGGTTTCACTAGGCGCGTTGTGTTGTAACACACTTGTAGGCTCACGCAATTTTGAGTATAACCTATTGCATGCTTAGTTACTTGTGTGAATAGGAGATTGCATGCTAGTGTGTTTACTGCTTTCAATACTTACATGCAGAACATGCTTTACTGCTTTTATTATATATATGCCTTGCCATGAAATCAATCTAGATTCAAAGTAGAAATATCACTTTGTAACAATTGTATGCTTCACATGACTACTTAGTGTTGGTTTAGGCGAGTAGGTTACCTCGCTCACCAGTACAGCTGTGTACTGACCCACGTTTGTGGATATATCTTTCAGGTACGCAGCTGCAGTGGCTCAGCTTGGATATACGGGACATGACGTATGAAACGGTAAGTAACTTTGTAGGCAAGAGGGAGAGCAAGAGTGTTGTAAGCCTTCATGGCATCTTCATTTGTACTCTTTGAGAGCTTCCCTTCGTATACTCTGATGTGTGCTTGTCGTAAAATTGCTTGTCTTTCACTACAACATGGTCGTTTCGATGATAACCATAACGTTTGACGTCATTGCCTTGTGTGAGCGCAACTCCAGGCTCGTACGACATCACGTCCCGATGAAAGCGATTATCCCGCGGGAGCGTTGGCGTGGTGATCTCACGTCCAGCGGGGACGATCGAACTTGCGGGAGATTGGGACGTGACAAATAGTGCTACATTTTCTTTAGAATTTTAGTTAATTACTATAATTTTTTAGATAATTAAAACCTAGAAGATTTATTTTTAGAAGCTTCTATGAATTATTGTAGGAACCCACAATAGTAGAATAACCTCAAACTTTATTTTTATGTTCCTAACGACCTAATATAATTTTTTGTAATTTTGGGGGTTTTTTAAATTTATTTTAACTTTTTACTAATTAAATCAAGTAAAAAAAAATCAAATAAAAATCTAAATTATTCAGAAATTTTTATCTGGGGGGAATAAGTTTTATAAAATTGAGTGTGGAGGGAAGAGTTTAGAAAAAAAAAATTAGTTCAAGGGATAACTCGTCAAAATATTTGATGAGTTGGAATAAATCGTCAACTCAAATGGAAAGTTATATGTGGAGATGGGACTAACCGCCAAAAAAATAGCAAGATGCTAGTGGGTCGCCAAAACAACTCGCTAATAAAAAAATGGTGAGTTACATTTTTTCAAATCTTATCAACAACACTCCATTTAATTAACGGAGAATTAGACTCAAAGCATCGAAATTTAATTTTATTGTGTAAAATGCATAATGTTTGAAAAAATTTCAAACAGAGCATAAGATCGTCCTAAATTAGGACATAAAAATAAAGACCGGGATTAAGAAAAATTGTATAAACAAATTACGTCCTTTTTTTAGGGCGTAAGTTAAAGATTTACGCCCAAATTTAGGGCATAAATTACTAATAATATATTTAAGTAAAAACTAATCCCCCGCCACTGGTAATTAATGAATGTCGATGTAATTAACAAAAAAAGAAATATTTATAACTTATGCTCTAATTTAGGGCGTAAGTTTGGGATTTACGTCCTAATTTTGTGCTTGAATTTAGAAATCTTTTTGACTACTCATTTTTGACCGGACTGGACTATTGAGCGGTGGGGGTTGTTTTGGTGGATTTTAATGATGAAGTAAATGGTGAGCGGTTATATATGTGTGAGAGTGAAAAAAATTTACACAGAGAAAGAGAGAAGAAGAAAAGAAGGAGGAGGCAGTCGAAAGTAGGAGGGAGAAGAAGGCAGCGGCGACAATATAGTTATGTGAGGTAATGTATAGAAGAATTTTTTTAATACTTAATATGATAGATAAATGAAGTAGTTTTTTGATATATCTGGATTTGTATGTTATATAATGTTGAACTTTAAAGTGTAAAAAAAATGAAATAATTTCTCTCTCTCTCTCTCTCTCTCTCTCTCTCTCTCTCTCTCTCTCTCTCTCTCTATATATATATATATATATATATATATATATATATATATATAATTGTTAGTAAATAGAAAAACCAAAAAAATAATCCTAGAAAACGAAAAAAACAAACTAATTGTAAGAAAATATGAAAGCAAAATTTAGGGAAAAAAGAAACCTCATTAGAAAATAAAATAAAAACAAAACCAAAAAAGAAAAGAAAAAAGTAAAAATTAAAAATTAAAATAAAGAAAAATTACCTTAGAAAGAGAGGAAAAAATATAAATAATGGTAAAAAAAAAGAGATAAGGAAAAAACCCTAGAGAGTAAAATTAAAAAACGTTGTTTTTACAGCAGTCATTTTATAGATGGCGGCTCAAAACGGTCGCATACTATAGGTGGATCGACTACACATGCTATTATCCAGGAGCGAGTGTCTCACGTCTCGAGTCTGGTATTTGGAGGAGAGGTAATTTTTCTTAAAATAAATTATCATTATTAGCGTTGATAATATTAATACACACTAACAAAATTTACATATTATAATTATTTGATTATGATGAGGTAAAATTACGTGAGTATGAAAACTGGCGCCATGGATGGGAGCTCACAGTAAGTCAAAAGGAACTTATGGAATATTTTGGCTTTAACTATGTCGACGTTATCTGTGTTAGGCGTCACGATAGAGATTTGTTGCTGAGTTTGATCGAGCGATGGTGGCCAGGACGGAACACATTTCAGCTATCCGTGGGTGAAATAATGATCACTTTGGAGGACGTGTCCTTGATTTTAGGGTTACCAATTACTGGTATCCCTATATATGTTGATGAGAAGACAAGTGTTGATGATCTTATCATGACATATCTTGGTATTGAGAAGCCATCAGATTAATGCACTAATTTTGGTATCAAAATGACTTGGCTCCGAGAGTATTTTACGCATGTTCATCGGATCGGCACTACATCAGTTTTTGTAGATGATCACCGCGTAAGTCATCTAGTTTTTATATTAATTATTATAGTATTTATGTATTATATCAGATATTAATATTTATTCATGTTTTCAGCTCATCTGTTGTACTAGGGCTTATTTACTAAGCTTATGCGGTGGATTATTATTTCCCGACGAGACAGGAAATAGGGTCAATGCGACCCTTCTGCCATTTTTTGAAGACTTGGGAACCTTTACACAGCACGCATGGGGTGCGGTCGTGTTAGTCCATGTCTATCATTCGATGACTACTTTTATTAATCTTCGACCAGGATGTGGTCTACACAAAAATATATGTGGCTGGTAATGAATATTAACTTTAGGTTTTAATTTTGCAGTGTATGGTAGTGATTATTTTATACGTTGGTAAGGGATCCCACGCATGCAAAACCGACACTATCATTATGAAGTGCCTCGATTTTCATACCGAGCTCTCGATGATGCTAGTTTGTATGTGAGTACACACAAGTAAATGTAATGGTATGTGTCTAAATTTTATTTAGATAAACTATGACCTGTATGTGTGTCATTGAGTATAGATATAATTTTAGCTGCAAAATTAGGAAGACATGTCCCATGACCCAAGTGTAAACCCATGTGAGTTGCTAGGAGTATCTGTACAATTTCTGATCCAACCCCACATAGGCCCCCTGTGCTACCATTGGAGATCCCTGAGGATCAACCTGTAGGCCATGTCAAACAAAGATTTGCACCTCCCCGTAGGCCACGCTAGCGACAGACCGATCGACAGGTAGGGGAGGGGACGTCACAAGACATGTCATATTGTGCTGGATCTCATATTGATCGAGAGGCGGGCGAGGGCACATCACAGCCTGGTGGTTCACAATATTCTGTGGATGACTGTGACTGTGATTCTTATATCCAAAGCGGTTGCTCATTATTTGGCAATCCCAACCTCCATCTACTCAGATACATATGACACCAACAACGCCAATTCCTACACAGAAATATGAGGATTATGATTTTCAGCCATTGCCAGGGGAGACACCGGAGCAAACGGAGGCTAGAAGATTGAGACTAGGTCTTAGGCTAGTTCCCCGTAAGCATTATGACATGATGGATAGAGGTGAACGATGAAAGGCTTGTAGTGAACATATTTTGGGGGTGTAGCACATATTTTGGACATGTTTAGTGAATTATTTTTTTGGGAGGTAGCACATGTTTTGGACATGTTAATTATACAATTTACTTATATGGTTCTTGTTTGTTTATATTAGCCTACATTGCTTAAAATGTTCAGTGATTGCATACTATATTGCATAAATATATTCATTTTGTGAGACCACTTAGTTTAGACTTGATAGATGCTTTGAAGTATATATATATATAATTTATTTTTCCTTATATTTAAAAATTTTTAATTACAATAACTAAAATAATAGTTTGTAATGAGAAAGATACAAAGTAAAGTAATTACAAATAAATACAACAACATTTACTGTGTCGGTTGTCTTGTATATTTTTTTCTGTTATGTCCAAACCCGCCACAATTGCTGCAATGAAGATCTCTGGTTGCCAGCTCCCTTATCATAAAATAATTCTTTTTAGGTCTGCCAGCTCTCCGTCCATCATCTGGTAGACCAATTTCACCTCTTACCAATTCACTTGAGGAGTGTATGGGAATGTAATTGGTTCCATACATGGCGTATATACAATTTTAAGTATTTTAATAGAAAATTGAGCAGGATAATAATTTTCAATTTGTAAGTTAGTAGACTGACATAAAAAGTAACAATGTACACATAGTAAAAGAGTGTGTTGTCAACGAAAACATGTACAAGTTTTATTTTCTAAATCTACCACATAGCATCTACTAGTTTTATGATCAAATATTTTAAATTTATATCCTTCAACATGCAGCATATGAAAATGATGTGTCTCTCTTTTGCGGACTGTCATAAACTTAAGCATCATTGGACAAAAGCTCTATCCATATTTTTAACATTTTGTCGATGCTTATCATGAATTGTTATGATTTTGACTCTAATACCATCAAGCAATGTTGTTATTGGTTTATCACACAAATTCTTAATCCAATTATTACAATTCTCTGCAATATTCGATGTGTTAATATCGTGTCTAAAACATGGTGCATATGCTGTGATCCAATGTAAAAAATTATGATTTTTATCGTTTGTACCAACAATCCAATTAAAGACCCTAATATTTGTCGATTTAATCTTTTCAAACTATTTTGTCGCATCCACAACATTATAAGACCGAACAAGTTTATCTAACATTCATGATATTCTTTCGTTCTTTCCAAATGTACCAAACTATTGAACTAAACAAGTATTTTCTGGGGAGATCTCCAAGCGAGCGAGGTCGAGTGCTAAGGTCTTCACCTCCAACCAATCTTAACGGGGTATTCAAAGAAAATATAGCTGCTTCTAGATATGCACCTATTTCTTCTTATTTCTTGTTGTATTCCTACGATATTGACTTCTCATAATTTGTTTAAAATGCTGAATACAAAAAAATATGGAGAGTATGAAAAAGTATTACGCATTCCACAAATTAATACTTTTTGCTTATCTGATATAAATGGAGTACTATCCCAACGATCAAATAAATTTCAAAAAAATAATTCAAATTATTTAAAAACCATGTCCAGAATAATGAATTCTCATTTTCAGCAATACAATAAGCAATAGGATATAATTGATATTTAGGATCATGAGCACAAACCACAAATATATTACCTTGATATCTAGATGTCAAAAAAGTTACATCAATACTAATTATAGGTAAACAACTACGTAAAAAATAATCGATACATGCCTTGAAACAAATAAATATTCTTTGAAATACATTATTTTCTACTGCCTTTAAAAAATATTTGCTACCAGGATTTGTTTCCATAATTGTAAGACAATATTTTTCAAGACTACCATATGCATCAATATAACTACCGTTAATTTTAGATAATGCAAGTTCTTTTGCTCTTCAAGCTTTAGAATACGTAATATGTACTCGATAATCTCTAAGTATATTATTTATAATATATGATGCACTATAAGAGTGGTTATCTCTAATTTTACCATTATTTTTTACTAATCCATGTAGTAGTAGCTTGTCGATGACATCCTCTTGGTAATACACCAGTACATGAATGTCGAGATTCAAATATATGAATCTCAAATATTGCACTGTTACCAATTGCATGTGCGTACACTCTCCAACGACAATGTAGAGCGTCGCAAACATATACAATTCTTTGAGAATTTTTATGTGTAGCTCTATAACTAAAATTACGAAGAATTGTTATATCATTAATAAAATTTTAAAATGCATAAGAAGAAGCAAACTCTCTTCCAACAAATAATTTGGGGGTACTACCATCTAAATTATCAACATTGGGTAAATAATAGTCTAAATCTTCGACTAAGTTATCACTATCTTCATCATCAATGTTCTCTTCGACTAAATTCATTTGATTTGAAGTGCTAGGACCAACATGAAAATTTTGACTATTAAAAATAGTTTGACTAGTAGATGTTATATTTGTGTAATATTTGGTAATACTAGATTAATATAGATCTTTATACAAGATGCACCTAAATTACTTTGAATAATAAATTTTTATGCTTCTTCACTATTTATTACTAAAAAAGTATCCGTAAAAAATACCTTATTACGAATTCATAAGTAATAGAAAACTTTCTACAATAATATTTTGTATATTTTCTAAAGAGATATTCCGATATGTAAAAATTAGATTAGTTGTACTTTCCTCATAAGATAATCCGTTTAGTGTACCTCCATGATAGCAAATCACTGTTAGGATTTGATTCATGACTAAAAACTTGGAGATTGAAACAAAAATTATCGGCTAAGATTTTCTTGAAGAATTTTTTCTGGCTAAGAACTTGTACAAAAGCCTCATGGATGAGAGTTAATATGATGAATATTGGAAGAGTGAGAGTATATAAGGCTATGGTAAATAATGGAGGGTTGGGGGTATGTGAAGTTTGAAAGTGTTGGCTAACATGTATATATAATCCATATGACCGTTAACATTATTACCGTTTGTAATATGAACGTTTGAAATCTAGCCTTTGAAATTCTTATTCTACAGCCTAAAAAATCATAATAAATAAATAAAGTAGCCGTTGAAATTTTGTGTGAACTGAAAAAGGGGGAAAATATACATGACCAAAAAATGTCCAAAATTAGGGCGTAAAAACCCAACTTACGTCCTTATTTAGGGCGTAAGTCACTAAATCATTTATTAATGAGAAGTTTAATAAGAAGTTTAAGAGCTGGGTAAAAATAAAGAAAAAAGGAATTACGCCCTTCTTTAGGGCGTCAAAAAAAATTATGTCCTAATTTAGGACGATCTTATGCTCTGTTTGAAATTTTCCCAAATATTATGACTTTTACGCAATAAGGTTAAATTTAAATGCTTTAAGTGCAATTTTATCTCTAATTAAACTATTCATCCACTACAAAAATACAATGTTTTAACGACGAAATTATCCGTCGCAAAAATATATTTTTCCATCGCTATTTGCATTTAGCGACTGATTAGAGACGAAAATGTTCCGTCAGAATAACTAACGTCACTATAGAAATTTTGTCGCAAATATGTCGCTTTATCAACGGATTAGCAACGGAATGAGCGACGTAAAACCAGCGACAGATCAGTGACGTATAAATTTTGACGCTAAACTTTCTGACTATTTACCGACGGATTAACGACGGATTATGTAAGCCAAAATTTGCCAAATTTTTTCGAAGGTTTTGCATATTCAGGGCTCACAGAGTTCGTCGCTAATCTGCCGCTAAGTCATCATTCTTAGATGGACTCTGATACATGTTTGGCACATTTGTGTGTATCTGACGTTTTAGCGACGGAATAGTCCGTCGCTAGGTAGTCGCTGGCCTGAGATTTTTCTTCAAAAATCCGTCGCTGAACTAAGATTTTTTAGATTTTTCGTTGCTATTACGTCGCCAGTTCGTCGCTAAAGGTAATATTTTTTCCAGAAATCAATTTCTGCTGAGCATATACCTGTTATACATTCACCAATTTTTACACAAATAAATTCCACACAAACTAATAAATTCCACACAAACTAATAAAACCCACACAAATATGTACAAATATTATATATACAATAAAACAATAAATTAGAGTAATCCAAACATGTACAAATAATTGTTATACAATCCCACAAAGTAAAATAAATACAATCAAGTCAAAAAATACAGCCAACTAAAAAAATTCCACAAACTCAAAAAATCCATCAAGTCGACGGTGGAGGCGGGGGCGGCTGTCGGCTGTTGGCTAGCCATGTACTGCGCCACAACCATCAGGAGCAACGGCAGGCAGAGCAGTGACAGGAGCCGTCGAAAGAGCTGGATGACCCATCGATGCCGTCGGAGGAGCTGGAGCCATCGGAGTAGCTGGAGGACCCAACATAGTAGCATACGGAGGAGCCGTCGTAGTAGCCGTCGGAGGAGCAGGTTCTATAGCATTACGCGTGTATATCAATTGTTGGACCAGCCCATATAGCTCATGCACAGTCGTCGTGAGCTATTCCATAGACATCGCACCAGAAGGAACGCTGGAGCCGAGTACTGATGGAGCTGGAGTAGCCGTCGGAGGAGCTCTGAAAAGAACCGACGGTTAGGATGCCAACGATCCGATACCGTATACGCTGTCGCCTTTCCCTCTCCTGACAGCTTGTACCCACCGATCGTTTCTCTCAGTCGGCGTACTGCTCTCATCGCCCCCCTCTAACGTCTCATACGTCTCCTATATTTATTTATATAAATAGGTTTAGAGTTAAGGATTTTAGAGTTATATGTGCTATATTTGATTTTGGTTAGAGTATCATATTAGATACTAGATATCATAGTATATGTATATAATTTGAGTTATATTTGCTATATTTGATTTCTATGATATCTTAAAATATGATATTAACCAAGGTTCAAAGTATCAAAATCAAAATCGGTATCAGACCATTCCTATGAGGTTTAAAGTAAATTGAATAAAATTATAATTTTTAAGTATTTACAATGTTGTTTCTTAAAATAGGATATTAACCAAGGTGCATAATTTTAAGAATTTACAGTATTGTTTCTTAGTATTTTTTAAATTAAATAAAACAGTAATCACCCTTGTCAATTAATTTACATGTGATAGATAAGTTTCTCTTTTATATGCTTTTACAATCTTAATATAACCTAATATAACTTCATAAACCATCATAATGGATAAAAAATCAACCTAGAAACTAGAAAATATCATAGTTTGACTGTTTGACCTAGAGTTGACCTAGTTTGACTTTTTGACCTAGAAACCTAGAATCTAATTAAATTATAAAAATAATCTAATTAAATTGACAAAATTTTATAAAGACAACTTACATATGATTTGGCGGCCCGCTCATCTACGAGCTTTCCATCCTTCTTTCTTTTGTGGGTCCGCTGGAAGATTGCTGGAAAGTCGACGGACTTGGGGTCTTCCCTGGCTTTGGCGAATCGTCGATCAAGCGAAATGTCACTGAAGTTGATATAAGGGCCATTAAAGTAGCCCCGCATGATCTCCCCCATATCATTCGCGGCCTTGATCGAAAAGAATCTGAAATAAGTAGACAATATACAATTAGAATAAAAAAAATACAAAATAAATGTGTGAATTGACAAATAAATGCTTACGTCGCTTCATCGGTCCATAGATCGAGATGACAGATATTGGTTGGCTGCTCTGGTAGAGTAGGAGGGGCTATAAATCCTGGAAGGCGGACATATACTTTGTTGTCCACAAGAAGGTCTAGAAATAGATTTGCTCCTGTGGGAGCAACTGGTGGAGTAGCCAGTGTAGTAGTGCCAGTAGTAGCTGTAGTTGAAGAAGGGGTAGCAGTTGATGGAAATTCGAGATATGGAGTAGCTCCTCCTACTGAAGAACGAGTATATGGCGGGGATAAACCACCCACCGTATCTACAAACTCGTCCTCAGGTCGTGAGCGAGAATCTGTGGTAGCAGGCATAGTAGACGAAGGATGCTGAGAAGATGATCCTCTCTGAACTTGTCGTCGTCCTTGTCCTCGTCCTCGTCCCACCATACTATAGGTAAATCTGCAGCAAATAAAAAAAATGGTGTCATCAAATAGATAATCATAAAGTAATGGTGTGGTAAAATAAGTAAATACTAGTGTGATGATAAAATAAATAATAATCATGTCATAAAATAATTAAATAAATATCTAAGCTAATGCATATGTATGTACGTACTAATCTTCTTTATCTTCCGAATCATCTTCATCTTTCGAATCATTTTTTGAATCGTCTTCATCTTCTACTTCTTCATTTTTTATTTCTACTTACACTATCACTATCACCTTCATCTTCCAATTCTTGTTCCTCGTTCGGTACCTCCATATCAAACTTCTCCTCTATATGTGGTAAATCTTCTATCTCAATCTCTTTGTCAACTCTATCATCCTCTACGGTAACGTCAACCCCATACCATCAACACCGGCCAAACTCATATATGTAAGTTGAGGCATGACCACCTCATCCTCTTGGTATGCAAGATCCCCAAGATTATATGTGTTTCTAGCTTTAGTTTTGCATATAGCCCACCAATCTTTATTATTGCGTCGTCGACTATGATAACTCGTATAATACACTTGAACCGTTTGACTAGCTAACACCAAATGGTTCAAAATCTATATATCTTTTTCCATATTTTATATCAACAAACCCAATCTGTTTGTCAATTTTCCATCATTGCTTGGGTGTTATATCGAACCAATCATATTTAAACAACACAATTTTTGTCTCATAAGAGTAATCTAGCTCCACAACATCTCTTAGTACACCGTAATAGTCAAATTCTGGATCGGCATTGTAGACTGAACCCCTCACACATACTCCATAATTCTTTGTATAATTAGCCTTCTCATCGATAAATGATTGATTAATAAACTTATTAGTGTTTCTAAATTTGAATCCATTGATGGTGTATCCATCCCAACACTTTGCCCTCTTGCTTGGTCTGATAGCTAATGCTCGAAGTTGTTCGTTCTGTAAGTCTGTACCAGGACGAAAAACCTGAAACATCACGTATCATATAGACATTAGAAAAAAATTGGTCTGAATGCTAAATTTAGAATGCTTAATATTTAGGGTTCGTACATAATTATGGAACCATGAAGAAAATTCTCTATTAACCTCTCTAGCAAGATCATTTTTATTAATATTAGGTCTCTCCATTTTCACCTCAGCTCTAAAATTACTGTGATAATAAAGAGAACAGTTAGAGCAATTATTTTCCATCTATATACAAAATTGAAATATCTAGAAAAGATGTGTCGCTTACTTCTCAATATCTTGCATCTCTTTTATACCACTATTTAACAATATATACCAATGAGCGGCTTCAAACTCATCGTCTTCCAACCAACGTACTTTAGTAGCACTTGTAGGCTTTCCTTCCATATTGAAGATAGTGTGGATTATACTATTGGGGCATCAACCCCACTGTCATCGTTCCTTGGGGCTCTATTGTGATTTGTTCTGACATGAGTATCAAAGTAGATGGAGCAAAAGTTTAAAACATCCTCAATGATATATGCTTCGCATATCGAAGCTTCTATATGAGCTTTATTGCCAACCTTCTTCTTCAGGTGATGTAGATACCTATAGATAATATATTGAATCTTAGAATTATTTGAATAAAGAAATTATTAGTATAAAAAATTTATACTTCTCAAATGGATACATCCATCGATAATGGATGGGAGCACCGACGCGTGCTTCGTATGCAAGATGAATCGGCAAATGCTCCATACTATCAAAAAATCGGAGAAAAGCACCATTTATAACTTACAAAATGTCAATACAATCTTCTCCTCAAGTTCTATTATATGTTGCACCGTCAACTTGCTTGAACACAAATCTCTAAAGAATATAGATAATTCGGTCAACGGAGTCCATACTTGATGAGGCAATATCTCTCTCAGAGCAATAGGTAGTGTCACGACCCGCACCCGGTGTAGGGGCATGAGTACGTGGGTACGTCCTGCCTACGCTGCAGCATCGACGGTATAACATTGTCTAAGTCAACAATACTATCTAAGCATCTCACCCAATATATTTAAGGTTCTTGTCATGCTAACTCAACTCTAAATGGAGGAATAATATAATGATATCATAATGAACTCAATACTCAATCACAATATAAAACTAGAGGCACGATATCGAATAGAAAGAGAAGAGATACAAAGTCTCAAAATAACACAAGTCTAACAATAGTCTAAGCCTCAACACAATGATCTCAAAATAATACAATACTAGCCACAAAGTCTATCTAAAATCAATAGAAGATCACAACCAAAAATCTGAGTCTCTCCACGGTGATGGTACTGTATCAAGGGGATCTATGGTGCAATCTCAATGGCCTCGCCGTCCTATGGTCCATAAAAGGTAGAACACGTCTCCTTTAGCCAATCATCTGAAAAATATATCTAGTCAGGAAGGAGTGAGTACAACCCTAAACAGTAGTTCCAATACATGGTAGAAACTATAATACTGTAAATAGCAATAAACTATATGATGAAATAAACATACAATATCATAACAGAATAAGCAGTAGAAAATAAATAGGCATATACAATAGGCAATGAACAATAATATAGGAAAAATAAATAGACAAATGCAATGTGGTAATAGACAACAATATGAAACAATACTGCAAAGACCAAACAAGACTGGCTGTGTCTTTGAAGTAATGCTTTCAATATGTGATCAATCATCCACGATACTATACGATGTCAACAATAGTACGTCTCAATCATACTAAAAATGTATGATCAACTATCAAACAACTGAAAATGTATGATCAACTATCAAACAATGTCTGCGATGGTACGACTCAATCACATATGTGATTAGCTATCATACAATGTCTACGATGTCTAAAAATAGTTGATCACATATCTACTTAGCACTCTCCCGCGCGACTAGTACAATGGTTCCAAGTCACGATACGTCACGACACGATAATCATGATGCAAGGTCTATAATACGAGCACGATGATCACAGTCTATATAATCAATGAGATATACAAGGTAATTACGATAGAGTAACATCTCATAACGGGAATCCACTATATACCAGTCAATGTAACCATCGTATCCAGAATCAAATAAGATATCACTGAATACATGCATTATAATAACTATCAAGTAAGAAAATGTCAGAGAATGTACTCGCCTCTGTTCGGAACAAAAGCTGTCACTCGGTGTCCAAGTTGGTGTCGTAATCACCTGGATATGGGTATTTTGTCAAAATGGGTGCAAAAGAGTAATAATGAACTACAATGCAATAAGGATGCTTTACTAGGTCATTCTAGGCTAAACTATATCTAACTAAGGGTAATGGGTCTAAAAAAATCACCAACTAGCTAATAACAACTAATCATGGCTACACTTGGTCATTGGCTAAGGTATTGGGTTTAAAACTACTCACTAATAGGTTTACTAATACTAATTTCTAACATTAACTAATACCTTATACTAAATAATAACATACTATATATATGTAACCAAAACTCTATGAATTAGTATATAATAACTAACACTTAAGTATAACACTAACCCAACTGACAACCAATTAATACCAATACCTAGTTAAAAGCTAATCATCACTAGCTATACTAATAATATTAACTATTAACTCAATTGTACTAACTAATGCTAATGTAATATATACAATACTAAACCTCATCCTATAACCTTAGCTGCTGCTACTGACACTACTTGATACCTGCTATTTAACTAGTACTCATACCCACACTAACTAACACTCAACTAATTGCTAACATTTAACTCCTCACATTACTAACTGGTTGTAGTATAAACTTACTGCTAGCTAATCAACTAATTGACCTCATAGAAGATTCTAACATCTAACACATAGTTCTTCACCAACCCTCAGTAACTGGCCTGTTATATAATTGATACAACCTAACCATATCCTAACTCATATATATACACTATGCTAATTTAAGCATCCTACTAATTAAGACCTGCAACTGACTGTCCACTGTGTTACTAAAACTGCTGTGGAAGCTCAAAACTTTCCCCCAAATTGAACTCCAATTGCTGGTACCAATTACTGGACAAAGTTACTCCTAACTACCTGCACATGCATAACTAATACACCAACATTACATGCTCATCAAGCCTAATTATTACCTGTTATATTCTCCTCCTAATATTTCTGTTACTGCTATTGTTGATACCAAACTGCAACTCAGTTGCTGATACTGCTTCATCTCTCTATTTCCATGTATTTTCCCTCATTGGCCTTCACTGCAAAACACCTGCACAACTCTTAGTTACTTGGCACAAGTTTGGGAACATCGCCACACATTAGCCAACTGCTTGCTTATACTTCCCCTTCCTTGGTCTACATGTTGTATGCAGGGTATACATATCAACCCTCGATCTATGCATGCCTTGATATCTAATACTGAAAACACTACTCTACTTATCTTGACATACCCATATAACATCTAACTCTAACTGGGACATTCAAATACTCACTCTCCCACTCAACTAACTCTTTCCAGAGCACACCCACATCTCATCAATCCTAGCACACTACACTTGCACCTGCCCTCACTCTCTCTCACAGTTGCATACCTCACTGCAACACACCCCCTCACAGGTCTTTGTTTTCATACTGGTGCAACCCAGCTATGCCCGAGCCCCAACTCCAGTTACCATTGATGCTACCCTGGTAGCAAGAACCTCAACTGAACCTCCCCGTTTTCCCTCATCACTATACTGCATTCTTCACAGCCATAACTGCAGTTGCAACATACACTCCTCCCTTGTAGTTACTATTACTTCCTTCACCATCACATATACAAGTACCTACTTGTACCCTCACTTGAACACTCTCCTGACACTGCACTAGGACTGATACTTACCCACGAAAACATTTACACTCTGGAATACTTACCATTACCTCACACTTATCTCTGATACTTACATTGGCTAACATTCACACTATACTCACTTACACCTGTCCTCCCCCTCAAAACTAAAACTGTAACGCACAAACAACCATCCTCCTAATCACACCAATACTCCCTTCATCTGTTGTCTATCCCTCTATAGTATCACTCATTGACACCCATTGGTACACACACTATCCTACTGTGCACTATCAAGAGCACAGATTCCTGCAGACCCACACTAGCAGTTGCACTTGTATAACACCCATGTTTGCACCCCATGCACTACTTGATTCAATGCTACACCCTCAGGACTCAAACTAGACTACACACTCTATATAATACACACAGGGAATCATTACTACTACTGCAGGGAACAGTCCAAGCACTGCTCTGTCCGACTGAATAGACCCTCTCTACTTAGAGTACTACTACTACTACTACTACTACTACTACTACTAACTAGGTAGACACCAACTACTAACCAACCAATTCCAAAGTGATACCCATACACACCCATAAGCCATTCGTCAAACACCTAGTGTGCACTCCTCAATACTCTATGATCCCATACCAATAGAGATGCCAAAACCCCCAATACATCACAATAATCATATCAAATAGACAATAATATAACTAATGTAACTTGTTACAATAGAATTTGAAGAGAAATAATACAAATCACTCAAAATTGAGCCTCGTATCATACCGTATAGTGATACGGCCTACTCGTATCCAATTATGGACACGTAGCTAGTCCCAAAATCTCGATCTAATTCCAAATAGACTAAAATAGTCTCATGACACACACTTGATGTGTCAATCTCAGATTTTCTACACAAATTACCACATAAAATTCAAAATATACATCCATTTAGCCTAGAACTTGTTCCTATAGGTAGCCCTATGCCATTGGGGTATTCCTAAGGGTCAAATGAATGATTTATGAGCTACAGTGAGATAAATTCAAAAATTACCAATTGGGAGATGGATTTCCAACGAAACTCAAGTGGACACGATCTGGACACGATCTCTTCACCAATGCTCCTCCTTCTTGTGCTCCTTGCTTATCCAAGCTCCAAATCTCCTAGAGTAATGTGAATGAGAGGAAATATGGATAAATTGAGAGAGGTTGATGGAAGGATGAAGAAATTGGGGATCTAGAAATTAGGGATCTAGAAATTAGTGCAAAATGAGGAAGAGAGAGAGTGTTCCCCCTCCTTTATGTGGCCGGCCCTAGTAACACCTTCCTCAAGAAATTGTCAAGGTCCAATGTACCCCTCACTTGTTGTCATGTATGTGTTTGATTAGGGAGGGGTAGTTTAGGAAGCTTCTATTCATGAAGGTTTAATTAAATTATCTAATTAAGCTAGGGGGATGAATCTAATGGGCCTAGTCAAATGTTGGTCTCTCTATTTATCATGACAAGTCTAATTGGACTCACAAGGGTCAAGTCTAACTAATAGGCTAGCCCACTACTTTAAATAAATGCTACAAGTTTCTAATTAAATATATAGCACTCTAATAATTAAATAACTAATACAAGCATCAAAAAATATTCATAGCCCATTAATATTTAAAATTATATTCCTAAAATTAAATAACTAGGGTAAATTACCAAATTACCCCTAGTTGGAAAAGTGAGGGTGACAGGTAGTAACCTCTCCACAAACGCATGACAATTATGACCCTTTATCCCTGTCATCTTGCGTTCGTCGAGATCAACACATCTTGCCAGATTTGACACGTAGCCGTCAGAAAATCTTAACTTTGAAACCCTATTGCATATTATCAATTTATCCTCTTTACTAAATGTAAATGGCGCTGGAGGCTTGGCCCAATTGTCTTTGTCACTTCATTTTAGGTGTAAATCTGAACTCCTGCAAATATTTTTCAAGTCCTTTCTTGCTTTGACATTGTCTTTGATTTTTTTCTTGATATCCATCACCGTATTGAAGATGTTATCGAATACATTCTTTACGATATGCATGACATCAAGATTGTGCCTTATGAGATTGTTCTTCCAATAAGGTAAGTCCCAAAAGATACTCTACTTCGTTCAATTATGCCTATGTCTGAACCCTTCAAAGTGATCGACCAATATTAGATCTTCCATCACAGTCGGCAATCCATCTACCTCTTACCAAACTTTGTCTCATGTCAGTCTCAACGGGGGAGAAGATAGTTCTTGTTTACCAGCTCTAAAGGCATCTATGTTCCTTCTTCACATATGCGACGTTGGAAGAAACTGACGATGACAATAAAAAAGCATATTTTTTCTCTATTCTGGAGACGGAATATCTTACTCTTTTCTATACATATCGGACACGATAAAGTACCATGAGTACTCCACCCCGATAACATCCCATATGCTAGAAAATTGTTGATGGTCCACATGAGAGATGCTCTCATATGAAAGTTCTGCTCCTTCGATATATCATATGTCCGAACGCCGAATTGCCATAATTATTTCAACTCATCCACCAACGGCTGCAAGTAGATATCGATGTTCTTCTTTGGATTTTTTGGACTGGGTATGATAAGTGTCAAGAACATGTAAGGAGTCTTCATACACATCCATTGTGATAGATTATAAGGAGTCAAAATCACCGGCCAACAAGAGTACTGAGATCTCGATTATCCGAAAGGAGTGAATCTATCAGAACATAAACCCAACCGGACATTCCTGGGCTCTGCAGCAAATTCAGGATAACACAGATCAAAATGTTTCCATGCCTCTCCATCGAAAAGATGAGATAATTCTCTTACATCCATCTTTTGTTCCTTGCTATGCCATGTCATGTGTTGTGTTATATTTACGGATATATACATCCTCTTCAGCCCTTTTACGATCGGAAAAAACAGTATGTACTTGTAGGGACGCAACCTTGCTCGGGCAGTTGACTTTCCTTTGTCCCGAATTGACTTGTACCGGTCCGCATGACAGAAAATACATTTATTTTTATCATTGTTCTCCTCGTAGTAAAACATGCAACCGTTTTGACAATAATTTATCTTTTCGTAGCCTAATCTAAGTTTTCGTATCATAATCTTCGACTTGTCAAAGTTTTCAGGCAACTCCTTCGATCCTTTTGGCAATAACTCTCTAACAAACTGAATTATCTGGTCGTAGCATTCCTACGGCAAGTTAAAATTAGACTTTAGGTTCAACAGCCGCAGCACCACCGACATGGCATAATGAGAATCATAACCCGGGTATAACAGAGTATCGACATTCTTGAACATATTATAGAATTTTTTTGCATCGGGATTAGGATCCTCCAGATCAAAACTTGGACCGGCCACATCAAATACCAACTCATGCGCTAGGTTTCGCGGTCGATATTCAAAGTTATCTCCGAGAGTGGACTCTTCTACCTTCGTATTGAAGGAGGAATGACGATATTGCAAAAATAAAGGTTCTTCTTGAGCCGTCCACTTCTTGTAGTTTGGTATGAAACCCTTCTTGTAGAGATGCTCCCTCACGAGATCCACCTCTTTGAATGGTATATTACGACATTTGACACAAGGACATTTGATGAGCCTTCTATCCATGAAATGAGGTTGACTACGGGAGTATTTGAGAAATTTCTCAACGTCCACCATGAAATCATTTGTCAAGCCAATCTTACTCTCATGTCGCCGATTGTACATCCATATTCGATCAACTAAGTATGGACTCATTGATTCTACATGTACCATATATATATATTAATTCAAACAATATAGATTAATTAGATTCAAGATGAGTTAAAATATTTGCTAAAAGATTAGTTTGTTAGGATACTTGATGAAGAAGTCTCATAAAGAACTAAATATTGTAAAATCTAGAGTTAGGATACTTGTTTTACACGTATCCAAAATTATACTTCCTCGACACTCATTCGAATATGGCCGATACATGCCTTAGCATAGTAAGGTTGTAAAAGCAAGTAAAAAATAAACTTATCTATCACATGTAAACTAATCGGCAAGGGTGACTACTATTTCATTCAATTTCAAAACTACTAAGAAACAACACTAGAAATACTAAAAATTATGCCTAAATGTATGAAATATATTTTCTAAATTATTATTAATTTATTAACAATCATTTATTTTCACATACAAAATTTTTGATACTCTGATCCGTAACTGACGATATGGTCGATACTCTGAATCGTAATTCTATATCTACTTTTAAGTACTTAGTCCCTAATTATAGTAACTAAATATACTTTTAAGTACTTCGATCCGTAACCGACAATATGGCTGATACTTCGATCGATTTATTTGTGCTTTTTTTGCTAATATATATAGTAACTAAATATACTATTTTTTTAAACCAAACCGAATAATGCTCACCCTTAACTCTGGTTGTGTCCGTGCCAAAATCCAGATACAACAAACCCAAATCGTGTCCATGTCTGTATCGAGAAGAAAATTTTGGTAATCAACACTATGTTTGTGTCATGTGTCCGTGTTTGTGTCTCATGTTGGTAAACCTAATTCAATTTCAAAACTACTAAAAAATTTAACCTAAATTAAAAATATCCAAAGCATGTCATGTCATATATATATCAGAATATGCTTTAGAGATATTATGTTTTCATATATCAGAATGTATTATCTCAAATCTTTTCAATCCTGGCTCTTTTCTAGTATAGAAAACTTCTAATTATAACTAACAAAACTCAAATCCGGCGTCCGATATTAACCCAGTGCAGAATTGTAGTCCCTTCTTCTTACAAATACACAGGTCATGGTCTGCTCAGCTCCAACTCAACTGTGTACTCCCCTATCTAACTCTCCCAAATACCCGAGCACCCTGAACTAACTCACTACCCAGTTGTCACGCCCCAGTCCCAAAATACGTAGGACTAGGAACACGTAAGCATGCCAGCCATATGTATATGTTTACTCCAATATATAGATACCATAATACACACGTGCGCTGTAAAATGAATATAAATTCACATGTGGTATATTTATAAATACAAGTCACAGATATGATAATCTCATTCACACAACAAGTCATAGAAAAGAAATACTAAACGAGAATAAGGAGTCTGAAATATCCAAAATAATAGTCGGGTGGAGACAAATCTACTACCAAAGACTATATACAAAAATGAGAGAGGAGTATAAAATCTCCAATATAAAATAATGTGAAGACAGAAGTGTATCAGCTGAAAGAATCCATCGCTAGATGTAATCAAAGATGCTCAGAAGGTAAGACCTCCTCGGCAGAAAGGAATGCGTCAGGTCCAGGCCCGTACTCCTGCGGATACTCCTGGTCGTCTATACCTGGCAAGGGACCAGGTCCTCAGAGGGACGTAACAAGATACATAAAAGCAAGCCAATTTGAATACAGTGAATATGCATAACGTTTAAAAATAAATAAGTACGCTGTACATGACAATCTATATGAATACAAATGAGGACAACTTTCGACGTATGGGCAAGGGTAGGCTACTCAATCTAATCCTTACAACTCACACGCACGTCAGTGGACATCATCAGCCGACATACCTCGGGGGTAGCGACCCTCGTGACTCCATCAATCGACATACCTCGGGGGTAGCGATCATTGGACACGACCACCATAGTGTGTGCTAGTTAATACGATTTACCAGAGTGGTTAAAGCCCATACGCCTACTGATTGTCCTCTATGATACTAAGTGTCAAGTGTGTGTCAACATATCTAATATATAGTAATGACTGAAAGAAACTAAACATGCAATGAATAAACAGAAATGCAATAAATATACAGAAATAAAATAAGTATGCAAAATACTGTAAGCAATTTGACAAGGTATCTTGCCTGGTAAAAGCTGCAAAATATAGTGTCCCGATGTCAACACCAAGAGTCAGAAGCTACGGCCTCAGAATGAACGTCTCCGGATGCTGAAATAAACATCACCAACGTTCCCAGAATAAGCAAAATAGCTAAAAAGTACTTTTCTTTCGTCCAATTTGGACACAGGGGCAAAACGGTAATTTTGGATAAAAATAGGGTCCACGTGTGGACCACTTTACACCAAAAAATATGCCAAGGGTAACAGTCTCTAAATAGGACAAATTATAGGTCAAACAAACTCTAAATATCAATACGAACCCAACGGTATGTCCAAATATGGATTCCGATGGGCCGAACACAAATTCACCCAAAAAGTCAACCGTAGGGCCCGCCAAATGGTGACTTGGTCAACTGTCTCAAAATTACGTAAAAATTGGGTCACAGGACCAGCGAGTTACCACGAGTCTAGTGGCGTAAGTTTTGTCACAATCTGACAAGCGTGCACAAAATGCGCGCAACTTTCGCAAAAGTTGCGATATGGAGTTTGTCCGTAGATACGGGCTGATTTTGGCGCGCACACGTGTCCGAATCAGTTTCCACGAACTCTTACATGTCCGGTTATGCTGCGTGCACTGTTTGGTATACTTGGTACACAGAGGGGCGATTCTGTTTGGCGGGGCGTGCTCCATTTCACAACTTTTGAAAATCTGGAAAAGTGTGTTCGCTGGGTTTTTCACCAAATTTAATTCTGTCTACAGCAGTTAATAATCTAGGATTATTTGACAGAAATTAAACTAGGTCAAGTGGTCTACGCATACCAAAAAGAATCATCGAATTCAGATCTCTGTGGTGGGAGATACGAACTCGAAAACATGGGTGATCACCGCAGTTTTCTGCGATCCCAGAATTTGGTCTATTTCTGCCAACTTTGGCGCTGTTTTCGCCTAAGGTTTCGCATTGTTCGAGATCTACTATTACACAGATATGGAAGAGGGTTAAGGGGTGAGCATACCGGTAAAGGCGGGGTGGCATTTGGTTGAGCGAGGCGACGGGAAACAACTTCGGAACACAGGTACCTCGCTGCGGAAATCTGCAGTAGGAGGGGTCGCGGTCGTCGGGATTGGTTTGGATGGCCTGGCAGGGTTCTCCGACTGCGGTGGCGGCGCTCTCTAAGTCTAGATGGGAAAAGGAAAGACTTGGATGATTTAGGTTTAGGGTTTTAGATGAATTAATGATTATATATATATATATATATATATATATATATATATATATATATATATATATATATATATATATATATATATATATATATATGAAAGAGAAGAAGGGGGGTTGGTTAACACGCGACTAAGGGGTCGTGGGGTTTGGGTTGGCTCACAGTGGGTTGGTAGAAAGTTAATAGTAATGGGTTGGATAGTTTGCTGCTATGGCAAAGGGCTGCTGAAATTGCAAGCGTGAGTGGTAGGAATGGATGCTAATAGTTTATTAAGGAATAGTAATAGTATTAGTATTTAATAGTTTTCTTTAATAGCTTTTCTTTTCTTTTCTTTTCTTTTCTAAATTCGTTTAAAAAATATATGTATATATATATATATATATATATATATATATATATATATATATATATATATATATATTTATATATACGTAAATACTCATAGAAAAAATCTAGAATTACACTAATACATAACATTAAGCTAGCAACTGCTCAAGGGGTCTCCTACATGGAATAAATTCGGAAAAATTCCTAATGGTCCCATAAATCTCCCAAATGCACGGACACCTAAAATAAAATAAAATAAAAATCCATTTCTCCTAATTAGCCACTAATTACTATAATTAAATTAATAATCAATAATAAAAATAATAATAAATACGGTTTCTAGGAATAGGGATTTTATATTCTACCCAACTTATAAAAATTTCGTCCTTGAAATTGACACTAACTCATATTCATAATGATAGCTATGGCTATTACACTATATTGGTATCTAGCAGGACTTCTAAAACTCATGGTCTGCCATTCTAACACTTCCTCATATATTGTCCATACACTATTCTATCATCCTCTAACTCGTCTTCACTACCCAACTTACAAGAATTCTACCAGTGGTCACCTTCTTTGAAGCTATTGTCTAGATTGTAAGGCAATTATATTTATTGGGTCGAGAATCTTGGGATACCTGTCTGGAATCTCATAACTATGACTTTTTCCCATAACCGTCAAGTAGCATAGTCTAATACTACCACGCCACCTGGCCAGTATGGCTGCAAGTAATTCGACTACTCTACCAAAATCGTCTGGCTGTAACTGTCGCTACCTCGCCAGCGATTTGTCATAGTCATCAGTTCGTAACAAGTGCATTCAACTCTTTCCTAGGCATAGTCTAAGTTTTTAGGGAAACACTTAAGGTCTTGACCAACTATTAGGGGTATGATTTATTTCCAATAGTCTAACAAATTTCTATTAGGCTACATAGTGCTACTTAAGGGTTAAACTAATAAAGAATACATATATTGCTATACTGCATATACATATTAAGAACTCATCCTTAGTTATCAAGCATTACTAACACATTTATGTTTTAACTAACAAAATAGGGGTGAGGTTGATATGAATCAAACAATTCATAATGGCACGAAAGATACAACTATGATAGGAAGAGTTAAGCACGAGATAATAAACGAATATAAAAGGAGGAGATGAGTCACCCAAGAGGGCGAGATAAGGATAGGGGAAGAATACTACTACTGCTACGCACGTCATCCATTAGCATCGCGTGTATGCCACCTGGGTAAAATAGAAATATATCCTCATAACTGCTAAACTACCATACATATAATTCTATATCTATTTGTACATCTAAGATCTTGTGTCACGATGGGGTTTTGAGTATGCAAAGACAATTATAACTAAAAGGTCGTACCTGTATCTACGGCTTCTTGTGTCTACTCTCCCATACTTGTCATAATGAGTGCTTGGCCTTGCCCTTGGTTGTTCAACTGGGGTCTAGTCTCCTCCATTTGTGCAGACTATAGAAGCAATGGTGGGTCCCTTTGGTCTCCTATACTTGAGGGTGTATGCGGTATTCCTGATTCTAATGCCATAGGTCCCTGGTTCTGTTTAGGACATTCTCGGGTTTGATGGTGACTTGATCCACATATCATGCACAGCCCCAATTGACAATGACAGTCTCTTAGAATATGACCTGTCCTACCACAATAGTGACAAGTACGGAGCTCCTTGGTTGGATATGGTGTAGCACTATCTGGTTGCTAGCGTGTCAAAGGGTGTCTAATGGGTCCTCCTTGCTGTGTCCTTACTGGTCCTTTATAAATTCTTTGTTGCATTCGGTTTCCCTTGCTGATGGCCTCCTGAATCCTGGCCTCTGTTTATAACTCGGCATAAGAGAACCGGGACTGTGAGCTAGTGTAGTGCTGGAGCTCCTGAGTCAGCCCACGGTGAAACCTCTTAGCCTTCTCCAAGTCATTAGGTATTAGGACTGTGCCATACTTACTGAGACGGCTAAACTCTGTGTCATACTCATCAACCGTCTTGTCCCCTTGCTCTAGATGGAGGAACTGATCGTACAATGCGTCCTTCACAGTATCCGAAAAGTACTTTCTCTCAAAGCACTCCAAGAATTGTTCCCAAGTCTGACGCGTACCCAAATGGCGCTCCATTGATTCCCACCAGTGATGCGCATTGCCTTCTAACTGAGTCCTTACTCCTATCATCCATAGGTCAGAAGGTAATTGTGATGCTTCTAACAACTTCTTGGTATTGGCAATCCAGTTCGTGGTCTCCTCTGGACTCTCATCGCCCTTATACGGCTTAGGGACCATCTGCACAAATTCCTTGAATGAACCAATCCGAGCTTGTGGTACTGAAACTAGTGCCTGGGTTGGTGCAGGGGCTAGCGCAGCCATTCTCTCAAGTGCTGTCAGAAATTCTAGCCTCTGCCCTGCTGTTTGCTGCATTTGTTCCTGTATTATTATCTGAAAGAATTGGAACAGCTATGTCTGGACATCCTGCGGTGCTAGTGGAGCTGGAAAAGTCCCATTAGGTATTGTGGAAGGGGTTGATGGAATTGGATTGCTAGTCAGTCCATCCGGTCCGGGAAGAAGAGGTGTCGATGAGGTCACTCCTGGTGATTGCTCGTCGTCCCCTGGAGACGTGTTGTCCTCGGTGGCGGCATGCCCGTTATGCAAATTCATCTCTCTGTAAGAGATGGACGAAGGATTAAGAAGAGTACATGAATCAAGCAGGATGCAAGCACTTAAGTAGGACATGTTGGAAGGAAGGTAAGTTATAGTCAAGTGTGGATGAGATCGAAAATTCTAATCCTAGGTGCAGGCCCGCTCGGTACAGTTACGTAACCGAAATGGCTAACTCGACCTACATGGGCCACCACAAAAATATGTCACGCCCCAGCCCCAAAATACGTAGGACTAGGAACACGTAAGCATGCCAGCCGTATGTATATGACAACTCCAATATATGGATACCATAATACACACTTGCGCTGTAAAATGAATATAAATTCACATGTGGTATATTTATAAATACAAGTCACTTATATGCTAATCTCATCCACAAAACAAGTCATAGAAAAGAAATACTAAACGAGAATAAGGAGTCTGAAATATCCAAAATAATAGTCGGGTGGAGAGAAATCCACTACCAAAGACTATATCCAAAAATGTGAGAGGAGTATAAAATCTCCAATATAAAATAATGTGAAGACCGAAGTGTATCAGCTAAAAGAATCCATCGCTAGATGTAATCAAAGATGCTCAGAAGGTAAGACCTCTTCGGCAGAAAGGAATGCGTCAGGTCCAGGCCCGTACTCCTGCGGATACTCCTGGTCGTCTTTACCTGGCAAGGGACCAGGTCCTCAGAGGGACGTAACAAGATACATAGAAGCAAGCCAATTTGAATACAGTGAACATGAATAACGTTTGAAAATAAATAAGTACGCTGTACAAGACAATCTATATGAATACAAATGAGGACAACTTTCGACGTATGGGCAAGGGTAGGCTACTCAATCTAATCCTTACAACTCACACACACGTCAGTGGACATCATCAGCCGACATACCTCGGGGGTAGCGACCCTCGTGACTCCATCAATCGACATACCTCGGGGGTAGCGACCATCGGACACGACCACCATAGTGCGTGCTAGTTACTACGGTTTACCAGAGTGGTTAAAGCCCATACGTCTACTGATTGTCCTCTATGATACTAAGTGTCAAGTGTGTGTCAACATATCTAATATATAGTAATGACTGAAAGAAACTACACATGCAATGAATAAACAGAAATACAATAAATATATAGAAATAAAATAAGCATACAAAATACTGTAAGCAATTTGGCAAGGTATCTTGCCTGGCAAGAAAGCTGCAAAATGTAGTGTCTCGATGTCAACACCAAGAGTCAGAAGCTACGGCCTCAGAATGAACGTCTCCGGATGCTGAAATAAACATCATCAACATTCCCAGAATAAGCAAAATTGCTAAAAGTATTTTTCTTTCGTCCAATTTGGACACAGGGGCAAAACGGTAATTTCGGATAAAAGTGGAGTCCACGTGTGGCCCCACATTGCACCAAAAAATGTGCCAAAGTTAACAGCCTCTAAATGGGGCAAATTATAGGTCAAACAAACTCTAAATGTCAATACGAACCCAACGATATGTCCAAATATGGATTTCGATGGGCCGAACACAAATTTACCCAAAAAGTCAACCGTGTGGCCCGCCAATTGGCGACTTGGTCAACTATCTCAGAATTGCGGGAAAATTGGGTCACAGGACCAGCGCGTTATCACGAGTCCAGTGGTGCAAGTTTTGTCGCAATCTGACGAGCGTGCATAACATGCGTGCGACTTTCGCAAAAGTTGTGACACGAGGTTTGTCCGCGGATACGGGCTGATTCCGGCGCGCACACGTGTCCGAATCAGTTTTCGTAAACTCTTACGTGTCCGGTTACGCTGCGCGCACCGTTTGGTACACTTGGTACACGGAGGGGCGGTCCTGTTTAGCGGGACGCGCTCCGTTTCACAACTTTTAAAAATATGGAAAAGTGTGTTCACGGGGTTTTTCAACGAATTTAATTCTGTCTACAACAGTTAATAATCTAGGGTTATTTAACAGAAATTAAACTAGGTCAAGTGGTCTACGCATTCCAAAAATAATCATCGAATTCGGATCTCTGTGATGGGAGATACAAACTCGGAAACATGGGTGATCACCGCAGTTTTCTGCGATCCCAGAATTCGGTCTGTTTCTGCCAACTTTGGCGCTATTTTTGCCTATGGTTTTGCATTGTTCGAGGTTTACTATTATACAGATATGGAAGAGGGTTAAGTGGTGAGCGTACCGGTGAAGACGGGGTGGCATTTGGTTGAGCGAGGCAACGGAAAACAACTTTGGAACACAGGTACCTCGCTGCGGAAATCTACAGTGCGCGGGGTCGCGGTCGTCGGGATTGGTTTGGACGGCCTGGCGGGGTTCTCCGGCTGCGGTGGCGGCGCTCTCTAGGTCTAGATGGGAAGAGGAAGGGTGATTTAGGTTTAGGGTTTTAGATGAATTAATGATAATATATATATATATGAAAGAGAAGAAGGGGGGTTGGTTAACACGCGGCTAAGGGGTCCTGGGGTTTGGGTTGGCTCACAGTGGGTTGGTAGAAAGTTAATAGTAATGGGTTAGATAGTTTGCTGCTATGGCAAAGGGTTGCTGAAATTGCAAGCGTTAGTGGTAGGAATGGTTGCTAATAGTTTATTAAGGGATAGTAATAGTATTAGTATTTAATAGCTTTTTCTTTTCTTTTCTTTTCTAAATTACTTTAATATATATATATATATATATATATATATATATATATATATATATATATATATATATATATATATATATACTCATAGGAAAAATCTAGAATTATACTAATACATAACATTAAGCTAGCAACTGCTCAAGGGGTCTCCTACATGAAATAAATTCAAAAAAATTTCTAATGGTCCCATAAATCTCCCAAATGCACGGACACCTAAAATAAAATAAAATAAATCTATTTCTCATAATTAGCCACTAATTACTACAATTAAATTAATAATTAATAAAAAAATACGATTTCTAGGAATAGGGGTTTTACATTCCTCCCCTATCTAGTATAGAAAACTTCTAATTATAACTAACAAAATTCAAATCCGGCGTCCGATATTAGCCCAGTGCAGAATTGTAGTCCCTTCTTCTTACATATACACAAGTCATGGTCTGCTCATCTCTAACTCAACTGTGTACTCCCCTATCTAACTCTCCCAAATACCCGAGCACCCTGAACTAACTCACTACCTAGTCCTCCCCCATGTTGCTGCTACTGATCACTAATACCCCACAGCTCCCAAATACTTCTGGGCCTGAGCCTTAAGCTCTAACATACTGCTACCATATGTACAACTCAAACAATACAAATTTTGGATCTGCAATAGAAACTGCCACATCCCACAGGGACTGATAGTATCACACCCTCAAAAATTCCTCAAATCAGGTACAATTACACTATGAAATACCTACTGAATTGTTGCTTCTACTGCAACAATGAATTTGAGATACATGATCCCTCGCAACTCTTGTGCACCCTCACCCATACACACTGCACTTGTACCCTCACACCCTCCTTAGATATACACTCTCCCAACAACCACACTCTCCATATCACACTAGCCCAACCCTCTTTACTGTCCTCCTTACACATGAACCACACACCCATATATAATATAACCCCCTTACACTACACTACACCACATAGATACAACACAAAATCATAAATAACTCATGTGCAGGAATACTCGGATGATACTCATTATACATTCATGTCTAGCGTATCATGTCTGTACGTGTGTCCATATCCCACAATCCAAATGCAATAATTAACCAAATCGAAATGAGGGTTAAGGTTACCTTAGTTGGAGGAGAAGGCGATCTGACAGAGACAGAGGGGGTCGGGGTGGAGGAGGAGGACTTAGGGGTCGAACGCCGGAGGAGGAGGAGGAGGAGGAGGAGGAGGAGAGGGCGAGTGAGGGGTTGGGTCTCGAGAGAGCAAGTGAGAGAGAAGGGCTTGCTGGAGAGGGGAAGGGGGTTGGGGCCGGGGGGAGGGTCGTCGGAGAGAGAGAGAGAGAGAGAGAGAGAGAGAGAGAATGGGGGGAAATAAAATGCGGCTAAAATTTTTTAAGATTTCATAGCGACGGATAATTCCGTTGCTGAAATAACAGCGACGGATTAGCGACAGATTGTTGACGAAATATATTTACATAAATAACTTAGTCGTTATTCTATCAAATTTTTGTCTCTCCGTCGCTGAGATCCGTAGCTATTTAACAGTATTTTTGTATTGATCATATCTTATCAACAACAATGTATATCTATGAAAATCCCTACGGGAACTCGTGAGTTCTTAATTTTAATAACTCAGTCATTAACAAACTGTATATCTATCATCATTCTCAAGTGACGACCTAACCAACAACAACAACAATGGCTTCTAGCTTGTTACTGGCTAGCCTTCTGTCCTACTCTCCTCCTCTTGAGTTCTTCTTAGCATGCTTCTTCTTCCCCTTCCCCTTCCTATTCCTAAACTTCCTATTCCTAATTGGCCAATCATTGGCATGTTCAAGACAGTTCTCGAGAACCTCGACAACATCATGGATGTAAAACCAAACTTCATGAATTATCCGAAAGTCGACAAGTTTTCGGAGATATTCGACATCCTAGGCGACGACATCTTCAATGCCGACGACGAGTCCTGTCGGTTGCTTGTCAATCGAGTGATGGACGACACCATGGAGGTCTAGTACGTCCGCCACATCCTGCCGCCTTCGTGTTGCAGCTGATGAGGTGGCTGATGATAGGGAAGGAGAAGAAGTTGGCGGTGGCTCGGGAAGTGATGGACGAATTTGTAGCACAAAGCATAGTCAGGAGTAGACAGGAGAAGAAGCATGGCACAAGCTTATTGACATCTTACATACAATGAGCAAGAAGAAATATAAACCCCCTAATTTTTCAAGAATTTTTAATCTGGGTTTTTTTCACAATTTTCTGGAATTTTCTGGTATTTTTCTGTAACTAAAATCAGGGTTTTTAATATTAAATGATTTTTAATTGATAATAAACAGTATTAAAATATTATGAAAATAATATTTTTTGGTGTAAAATGAAAAATTGGACTAAGGGTAATTTTTCTGGAATTTATTGGGCCCCGGACCTATTTTTAAAAATACCTAAAACTATTTATTTATTTATTTGTTATTATCTGATTATTATTGTTATTATTATTATTATTATTATTATTATTATTATTATTATTTATTCTAGGTCCGGCCCGGCCCAGTGGGCCGAAGCCCAGCAGCCCAACCCAGCCTCTGTTAGCGGGTCGGGCGGGTCCGCTCAACCCGGAACCCGCGCCCGACCAGACCCGATTCTCCCATCCCCTTCCCCACGTTCTAACCCGACCGATTCCTCCGGCCACCGCCCGGGTTCTCCGCCGCCTCCGCCGGAGCGAGCCACGACCCCCTCGGCCCCGCCTCACCCGGCCACGTCCGCCCCAGAGCTCCCCTATAAAATCCCCCTACTCCCCATCTCCTCCGCCCTCACTTTCCCCTAAACCCTAACCCGAACTCCGGCGACACCACCCGACTCCGTCCACCTCCCTCAGCCGCTAGCTCCGCCTCCCCCTCTCCAGAGTCCTCCTCCGGCCTCCCCAAGCCGAGCCGACGGTTCCAGACGCAACAACAAGCTCCCCCGGCCGCCGCTCCGACTGAGAACCCCACCCACGGTGCCAGAGCCGGCCGCCGCGTGTCCCCGAGTCCAGCCGCCCGAGTCCGGCAAGCCAGGACACGGCAGAGCCCAAACCCTAGTTGGACACGGCTGACACGGTGTCCTGGACACGTGTCGGACACCGAAAATCCCAGTTTCGAAGAGCCAGTTCAGGTACTCGTATCTCACACCTCGTATCTTCGATTTTGATTCCGTAAATTGCATTGCGAAGCCTGTATGACCCTCTCGGTGCCCGGACAAACTGCTTGGGGCATCGCGTCCTGTGGTGATCGTACACTGCGATCCAAAAACAGGAAAAACTAGACCCTGTTTCACCCCGGAACTGAGTATGCCCCGCCAAACGGGACGACTTGGTCGCGTGCGGTCTTCACAGATTCGCGCGCATCGTCGATACGGACGTGTGGGATTTCGCGGAAGTCGATTCGGGTGTGCGTGCACACCGGGATCAACGCGTATCCGCGGACATCGCCCCATATCCGACTTTTCTGCATTTCACCCTAACTTTGTGTATACACGTCGGATCAAAACAAAACTTGCGCCATCGAACTCATAGCGATACGCTGGTCCTGTGAGCCAAGTTTGGTTCGATTCTGAGAACGTTGACGAAATCGCGTGTCGTGGGCCCCACAGCCCCGCTCGACGGGTGATTTTGTGATCGGCTCATCGAAATTCAATTCTGAAAGTTTCGTTGGGTTCATATCATCGTTCCTGACTTGTTGACACTAAGTTTGGTGAATTTGGAGACCTTTGACCCTGACACATTTTCCGGTGCAAAGCGGGCCCACATGTGGACCCCGTTTTGACCCGAAACTGCCATTTTTGCCCTTGTCTCCAAATTGGACTCAAGGACAAGTATTTCTAGCTGATTGATATTTTTTGGATCTGATGGTGATATTTATTTCAGCAACCGGAGTACCGCCTGCAATTCCAGCTGAAGTCAGAACCGCAACCAGAGCCGGAACCACAGGCAAGTGTACCTTGCCAAACCCTGCAGCTTGCTACTTATCTTTCTTGACTTGTTTAT
This sequence comes from Iris macrosiphon, assembly GCA_036927795.1. Taxonomy (NCBI): domain Eukaryota; kingdom Viridiplantae; phylum Streptophyta; class Magnoliopsida; order Asparagales; family Iridaceae; genus Iris; species Iris macrosiphon. Next base: position 280,166,766 of record JAYESA010000004.1, on the reverse strand, counting down.
ACATCATTGCGCAAGTAAAGCTTGCCAAATCGCAGTAATTCTTGTTATAGAACTTGCCTGAATTCTTGTTTAAATGCATATAAACCTGTTTAACTGTTAAAACCCAGGACCAAGTGGCTTACTTAGCGTCCGATTACCAGTCGGGTGCCAACTCCGTACGCGGAGTTGTGTAACGTCACATAGAGATGGTTATCAAGACCCGACAATTCTCGTACTTGTCTTCTCAAGTACTCCAGAACCCAGGACACTTGACACTATTCATGAGACAGAGTCTTCCTGAGACATTCATGGTGATTCTGTATAGGATACAGGACTTGACAGAGATATTTTATAGACATTATGACTTGGTGCATTAGCTATAATCCTGCTGACATGGACATGAGACGTTATGGTCATGATACGCATGATTACATAGGGTGGGGAGAGACACACAGGCTACAGGTTGATGTTATATTATGTCGGCGTCTTAAGTCTCACTACGAGCTAGACAACTACATGATATCACTGCTACCGGCTTCCCGACACAGAGCTTGTAGTAGTTTCAGCCTGAGTTCTTGTACTGCTCTCATATTGCATATCACTTAGCTGGTTACAAAGTTTACCCTGCCGTTTCATTTAATTTCTGCACTGCTTATATTTTGGCTTATATTATCTGTACCTTGTTATGTCCCCTGAGGACCTGGAATGGACTATGTCCCCAGGTATAGCCGAAGAAATCCATCCAGAGCTACACCGTACAGGAGCACTTCTAGGAGCTGTACCAGGACCTGAGGACGAGATCGTACCAGAGGACTTCTCCTGAGCATTGGCTGTATATAGTCAGTTATTTCTGTTTCTATTTCCAGTTCCTTTATTTCCAGTCTATTTGCTTTAATGTATCAGACATATTCTCGGATTGTTCCCCGAGACATTTATTGAGATTTGATAGTTAATTCTATTTGCATTATTTCTGGCATTTAATCTGTGTTTATTCTGTGGATGAGATTAGATATACCTGTGACTTGTAACATTTTACTGTTAGACTACAGCTTAAGCATGCCCTGATAGATCCATTAAATTGGGTTGTCCATCGGTGCGTGCTGCTGGCCATTGCACACGTCTCCAGTCCCTCGGCATTTTGGGACTGGGGCGTGACATATTTTTTGTGGTGGCCCATGCAGGTCTACGACTAAATTGTTCGGTTTTAACTCAGGGACCGAACAGGCCTGCAAATAAGATAGGATAAGTTTTTAGGATCTCATTCACTTGCTTGAAACGTTCTTGATATCCGTATCGACTTCGAATTAATTCCTTGACTTACATCCTGCCTTGATTCCTGTGCGCCTCTTATTGTTTATTTTGGTTGCAGGGTTATGGATTCACGAGCAAACGACGAGACTCCTATAACGTCACCACGAGATGCTGAGGTAACCAACGAAGATGAAGTAACACCCTTGGATGAAGGACAATCAGCTCGACAACATGCCTCGAGAATCCAGCAAGATAACATTCCACCAACGACGCCATTTACTCCACCAATGCCCGTAATTCCACCAGGGCAGGCCATGGACGGAAAACTGTAAACCCCCTGATTTTTTAAAATTTTCAAACTTGGAATTTTCATAATTTTCTAGAATTTTCTAGGAATTTTCTGTAATTTAAAAACAGGGTTTTAATTATTAAATAATTTTTAATTGATATTAAACAGTATTAAAATATTATAAAAATAATATTTTTGGGTGTAAAATGAAAAACTGGACTTAGGGCAATTTTTCTGGAATTTATTGGGCCTCAGACCTATTTTTAAATGCCTAAAAAGTATTTTAATTATTTATTTATTTATTAATTATTATTATTACTATTATTATTATTTTTTTAATATAATACCCAGCCCGGCCCATTCCCGCGGCCCGGCCCGGCCTAGTGGGCCGAGCCCAGCAGCCCAGCCTCTGCTATCGGGTCGGGCGGGTCCGCCCAACTCGGATCCGCCGCCCGACCCGCTACCCGCCCGCACCCCCAGTCGACCGAGTCCCCCCTCTTCCCGCGTCCACCGGCGCGTCCGACGCCGCGCCGCCCGCCGCATCCTCCGGCCACCTCGCCCACGACCTCCGCCCGCTGCGCCTGACCCCACCGGCCCCTCCGCCTTGCCCGGCGCCACCCCTCCCTCGCTCCTCTCTATAAAACCCCCCCTCAGCCACCGCTTCCCTCCCCGTCGACGCCACCGGACCGCCACCGCAGCGCCGCCAGCCCCGCCGTGCAGACCCCCAGCTCCGCCGCCTCCTTCTCCTTCCCCCTCCGGCGGCCTCCCCGGCAGCACCCAGCCGCAGCAACAGCAGCAGCAAGCGGCCACGGCAACGCCTCCGGCCGCACCCGCCGCAGCAGCAGCCCCGGCCCCCTCCGCCTCCGCCCGAGCGCCGCGTCGCCCTCCGCCGCAGCAGCCCCGGCCCCCTCCGCCTCAGCCCGGCTGCCCTCCGCCCAGCTCCGGCGAGGAATCCCCAAACCCTAACCCTAATTTTGGCCCGGTATCCGACACGTGTCGGACACGATCCAGACCCCGATTTTTGGGTCCCCTTCAGGTACTTGTAACTTTTTGCTCGTAGCTCCGTTTTCGATTCCGCAAATTGCGTTGCGAAGCCTGTATGACCCTCTCGGTGCCCGGATAAACCGCTCGGGGCATCGCGTCCTGTGGTGATCGCACACCGCGATCCAAAAATAGGAAAAACTAGACCCTATTTTACCCCGGAACCGAGTATGTCCCGCCAAACGGGACGACTTGGTCGTGCGTGGTCTTCACAGATACGTGCGCGTCGTTGATACGGACGTGTGGGATTTTGCGAAAGCTGATTCGGGTGTGCGTGCACACCGAAATCAACGCGTATCCGCAGACATCGCCCCGTATCCGACTTTTCTACAATTTACCCTAACTTTGTGTACACACGTCGGATTGAAACGAAACTTACGCCATCAGACTCATAGCGATACGCTGGTCCTGTGACCCAAGTTTGGTTCGATTCTGAGAACGTTGACGAAATTGCGTGTCGTGGGCCCCACAGGCCCCGCTCGACGGGAGATTTTGTGATCCGCTCATCAGAATTCAATTCTGAAAGTTCCGTTGGGTTCGTATCAGCATTTCTGACCTGTTGACACTGAGTTTGGTGAATTTGGAGACCTTTGACCCGGACGTATTTTTCGGTGCAAAGCGGGCCCACATATGGACCCCATTTTGACCCGAAACTGTCGTTTTTGCCCTTGTCTCCAAATTGGACCCAAGGACAGGCATTTTTAGCCGATTGATATTTTTTGGATCTGATGGTGATGTTTGTTTCAGCAACCGGAGTACCGCCTGCAAATCCCGCCGAAGTCAGAACTGCAAACAGAGCCGGAACCACAGGCAAGTGTACCTTGCCAAAACTTACAGCTTTGCTACCTATTTCCTGGACTTAGTTATACATCAGTGGGCAAGTAAAGCTTGCCAAACCCTGCAGCTGGTTATATATTTCTTGGTTTTATTTTGTATCAGTAGGCAAGTAAAGCTTGCCAATTCTCAGTAATTCTTGACATAGTATTTTACTTGATTTCTTGTGGATTTAAATGTAAACTTGTTTTAACTGCTTAACCTAGGAAACATGTGACGTACCTAGTGTCCGATCATAGTCGGGTGCCAACACCGTACGCGGTGTTGGGTACGTCATTTAGAGATGGATATTCGATACCCTTACTCTTGGTACTTGCCCTATCAAGTACACCTGAACCCAGGACACTTGACACTATTCATGAGACAGAATCCTCTTGAGATATTCACGATGATTTTGTATAGGATACAGGTTGTGACATGGACAGTTTGTTCCTAGATACTATATGACTGCTGTATTAGTTATGATCTTGTGTGTCATGGACATGAGACGTGTGATTACATTGGGTGGGGAGAGACACACAGGCTACAGGCTGTTTTCATATATATATACTATTAGTGTGAGGTCGTAGACTCTCCAGCAGAGCTAGACCCTTTACGTGTTATTACTGCTACCGGCTCCCCGACACAGAGCTGGTAGTGGCTCAGCCTGAGTTCTAGTGATGCTCTCAACTTACATTTATCACTTAGCTGGTTACATAGTTTACCCTGCTGTTCATTTATTGCTGCACTGCTTATATTTTGGCTTGTATTATCTGTACCTTGTTATGTCCCCTGAGGACCTGGAATGGACTATGTCCCCAGGTATAGCTGAAGAGATCCATCCAGAGATACCCCGTACCAGAGCACTTCCAGGAGTTGTACCAGGACCTGAAGACGAGCTCGCACCAGAAGACTTCTCCTGAGCATTGGCCGTATGTAGTCATTTATTTCTATTTCCAGTTGATTATTTCCTGTCAATTTGCATCTGTTGTACCAGACATATTCTCGGATTGTTTCTCGAGATATTTATTGAGATTTGCTTATTTACTCTATTGTATTATTTCTGGCAGTTACTCTGTGTTTATCTGTTGTGGATGAGAATAGATTAGTCTGTGACCTGTATCATTGCTCTATTTTCTGTTAGACTACAGCTTAAGCATGCCCTGATGGATCCATTAAATTGGGTTGTCCATCGGTGCGTGCTGTTGGCCATTGCTCACGTCTCCCGTCCCTCGGCATTTTGGGACTGGGGCGTGACATGGTTTTTGTGGTGGCCCATGCAGGTCTACGACTAATTTGTTCGGTTTCAACTCAGGGACCGGACAGGCCTGCAATAAGATAGGATAAGTTTTAGGATCTCATCCACTTGCTTGAATCGTTCTTGATATCTATTCGAATTAATTTATTGACTTGCATCCTGCCTTAATTCCTGTGCGCCTCTTATCGTTTATTTTGAACGCAGGGAAATGGACCCACCAGCCAGCAACGAGGCCCAGGCAGAAACACTACAAACCGTTATGGTTACCCAAGAAGGCGATGTGATACCAGTCGGTGAAGGCCAATCATCACAAGGTAGTCAAGCAAGTCAGCCTGCCTCAATAATCCATCAAGATGACGTTCCACCCTCGACGCAGCCTACTCCACCGATGCCTTCCTTCCCACTGGGATCGCCTATGGACGAACAGCAGATGTTCTGTATGTTCTACATAATGATGCAAGCCTATCAGAGGGTGCAACAAGAAGCTCAACAAAACTAATCGGAGAACTCCATCGATAGAACTAGCTCAGAGTCACGGAGGCCAAACAGTTCAAATATAACTACCTTCGACGAGGACGTTCTTACTGCAGCAAGACCCGTGGAGTGCACCCCAAGGATCGAGTCCAGCCAGAAGCGGCCGTATGCGTCAGCACCAGACCAATCACAACAAGAAAGAGCTGCAAAGCGGCCACAGATACATCCACTACCAAGAACAGCATCAGGAGCCTCATTCCTTCCTACTTGTCACTACTGTGGCAAGGTAGGCCACCTCGCTAAGGAATGCCGACGCAGACTGGGACAATGTCTATCTTGTGGATCTAAGAAGCATGCGGTAAGGGATTGCCCAGAACGTCGAGAGAAACCAGTGGTGATTCGCCAACCAGCCACATCAACACCAGCCGGAACACCACAGGAAGGAACCTCAAAGAAGTCTCAGCTGCACCAGCCACCCGAAGCATCTTCGCAAGTACTGCCTACCTGTCAACATTGTCACAAACAAGGCCACATTGAGAGCGGGTGCAGACGTAAGTTAGGATTATGCCTGATTTTCGGAACCAATGAACACTTGGCCAAGGATTATCCCCAGCATCGGCATTGACGAATCTTCAACCCGCCACATCAGCCCCAGCTGGAGTACCATAGGCAGAAATTGCAAGGAAGTCTCACATACACCAGCCACCAGAAGCATCTCCAACCGCAATACCTGTCTGTCCATATTGTCACCGGCGAGGCCACGCTGAGGACGAGTGCAGACGAAAGAAGAGATTATGCATAGCTTGCGGATCCAGTCAGCATTTATTCAAAGAATGCCCTGAGCGTCGAGACAGAGCACCAACAGGTAACCAGCAAGTGTTACCAGCACCACGGTCAGCCTCTCCAGCATTGCAAGCTTCACCAATACTGAGACCACCCTTGCACCTCAGGTAACCCTCTTCCAGCAGGCTCAACAGCAGCAGAGAAAGCAACTGCAAGGACACGGACAAGCTCCAGCGACGACAGTGGAGAACGCGCCGACTCGTGGAATAGCTGATGCGCGTAAGTGATTTATAGTTACCCGTTTCTAGTCTTGTTGTAGTTCGTGCCTATTGGTTCGTGACCTCAGCCCCAACCTAGTAATTTACAACTTGTTAATAATAACCTGATTTTCATAAAAGTTGTAATTTTCTTGCTTTAACTAGATTTTTATGGAAGTGCATAACTTTCATTGTTAGGGAAACGGTATTTCCCTGAAGTATCTTGGGATGTGTTTTCAAACGATGCTTGCGACCGCGTCATCTCTGTTGACCGGTTATTCTTTGATTGCGAGGACGCAATCCTCTTAAGGGGGGTAGATTGTAAACCCCCTGATTTTTCAAAATTTTCAAACTTGGAATTTTCACAATTTTCTGGGAATTTTTTGTAATTTAAAAACAGGGTTTTAATTATTAAATAATTTTTAATTGAGATTAAACAGTATTAAAATATTATGAAAATAATATTTTTGGGTGTAAAATGAAAAACTGGACTTAGGACAATTTTTCTGGAATTTATTGGGCCTCAGACCTATTTTTAAATGCCTAAAAAGTATTTTAATTATTTAATTATTAATTAATTATTATTATTTTTTTAATATAATACCCAGCCCGGCCCATTCCCACGGCCCGGCCCGGCCCAGTGGGCCGAGCCCAGCAGCCCAGCCTCTGCTATCGGGTCGGGCGGGTCCGCCCAACTCGGATCCGCCGCCCGACCCGCTACCCGCCCGCACCCCCAGTCGACCGAGTCCTCCCTCTTCCCGCGTCCACCGGCGCGTCCGGCGCCGCGCCGCCCGCCGCGTCCTCCGGCCACCTCACCCACGACCTCCGCCCGCTGCGCCTGACCCCACCGGCCCCTCCGCCTTGCCCGGCGCCACCCCTCCCTCGCTCCTCTCTATAAAACCCCCCCTCAGCCACCGCTTTCCTCCCCGTCGACGCCACCGGACCGCCACCGCAGTGCCGCCAGCCCCGCCGTGCAGACCCCCAGCTCTGCCGCCTCCTTCTCCTTCCCCCTCCGGCGGCCTCCCCGGCAGCACCCAGCCGCAGCAACAGCAGCAGCAAGCGACCACGGCAACGCCTCCGGCCACCCCTACGCCGCCGCCTCCGCCCGAGCGCTGCGCCGCCCTCCGCCGCAGCAGCCCCGGCCCCCTCCGCCTCAGGCCGGCTGCCCTCCGCCCAGCTCCGGCGAGGAATCCCCAAACCCTAACCCTAATTTTGGCCCGGTATCCGACACGTGTCGGACACGATCCAGACCCCGGTTTTCGGGTCCCCTTCAGGTACTTGTAACTTTTTGCTCGTAGCTCCGTTTTCAATTTCGCAAATTGCGTTGCGAAGCCTGTATGACCCTCTCGGTGTTCGGACAAACCGCTCGGGGCATCGCGTCCTGTGGTGATCGCACACCGCGATCCAAAAACAGGAAAAACCAGACCCTGTTTCACCCCGGAACCGAGTACGCCCCGCCAAACGGGATGACTTGGTCGTGCGCGGTCTTCACAGATACGTGCGCGTCGTTGATACGGACGTGTGGGATTTTGCGAAAGCTGATTCGGGTGTGCGTGCACACCGGAATCAACGCGTATCCGCGGACATCGCCCCGTATCCGACTTTTCTGCAATTCATCCTAACTTTGTGTACACACGTCAGATTGAAACGAAACTTACGCCATCGGACTCGTAGCGATACGCTGGTCCTGTGACCCAAGTTTGGTTCAATTCTGAGAACGTTGACGAAATCGCGTGTCGTGGGCCCCACAGGCCCCGCTCGACTGGCGATTTTGTGATCGGCTCATCGGAATTCAATTCTGGAAGTTCCATTGGGTTCGTATCAGCGTTTCTGACCTGTTAACACTGAGTTTGGTGAATTTGGAGACCTTTGACCCGGACGCATTTTTCGGTGAAAAGCGGGCCCACAAGTGGACCCCGTTTTGACCCGAAACTGCCGTTTTTGCCCTTGTCTTCAAATTGGACCCAAGGACAGGCGTTTCTAGCCGATTGATATTTTCTGGATCTGATGATGATGTTTGTTTCAGCAACCGGAGTACCGCCTGCAATTCTCGCCGAAGTCAGAACTGCAAACAGAGCCGAAACCACAGGCAAGTGTACCTTGCCAAAACTTGCAGCTTTGCTACCTATTTCCTGGACTTAGTTATACATCAGTGGGCAAGTAAAGCTTGCCAAACCCTGCAGCTGGTTATATATTTCTTGGTTTTATTTTGCATCAGTGGGCAAGTAAAGCTTGCCAATTCTCAGTAATTCTTGACATAGTATTTTACTTGATTTCTTGTGGATTTAAATGTAAACTTGTTTTAACTGCTTAACCTAGAAAACGTGTGACGTACCTAGTGTCCGATCATAGTCGGGTGCCAACACCGTACGCAGTGTTGGGTACGTCATTTAGAGATGGATATTCGATACCCTTACTCTTGGTACTTGTCCTATCAAGTACACCTGAACCCAGGACACTTGACACTATTCATGAGATAGAATCCTCCTGAGATATTCACGATGATTCTGTATAGGATACAGGTTATGACATGGACAGTTTGTTCCTAGATACTATATGACTGCTGCATTAGTTATGATCTTGCGTGTCATGGACATGAGACGTGTGATTACATTGGGTGGAGAGAGACACACAGGCTACAGGCTGTTTTCATATATATATACTATTAGTGTGAGGTCGTAGACTCTCCAGTAGAGCTAGACCCTTTACGTGTTATTACTGCTATCGGCTCCCCGACACAGAGCTGGTAGTGGCTCAGCCTGAGTTCTAGTGATGCTCTCAACTTATATTTATTACTTAGCTGGTTACATAGTTTACCCTGCTGTTCATTTATTGCTGCACTGCTTATATTTTGGCTTGTATTATCTGTACCTTGTTATGTCCCCTGAGGACCTGGAATGGACTATGTCCCCAGGTGTAGCTGAAGAGATCCATCCAGAGATACCCCGTACCAGAGCACTTCCAGGAGCTGTACCAGGACCTGAAGACGAGCTCGCACCAGAAGACTTCTCCTGAGCATTGGCCGTATGTAGTCATTTATTTCTATTTCCAGTTGATTATTTCCTGTCCATTTGTATCTGTTGTACCAGACATATTCTCGGATTATTTCTCGAGATATTTATTGAGATTTGCTTATTTACTATATTGCATTATTTCTGGCAGTTACTCTGTGTTTATCTGTTGTGGATGAGAATAGATTAGTCTGTGACCTGTATCATTGCTTTATTTCCTGTTAGACTACAGCTTAAGCATGCCCTGATGGATCCATTAAATTGGGTTGTCCATCGGTGCGTGCTGCTGGCCATTGCTCACGTCTCCCGTCCCTCGGCATTTTGGGACTGGGGCGTGACAACAACAGATGTTTCAAATGATCTATGCAATGATGCAAGCTCAACAAGAGGCTTTGAGTCACAGCCTAGTAATTGCACTGGAGCAGGCCAACCTACCAGCACAACGGCCAACGACGGGCTCTATCACCGATTTTTGCCAACTGAAGCCCCGTACCTTCTCAGGCAAGGAAGAGCCTACTGAAGTTCATGAGTGGCTCACCAACACTCAACATCAATTAGATGCAGCTGAGCTCCCAAAGGAACGTTGGATGACTGCCGTCAGAATGCAGTTGACGGATAATGCACATCACTGGTGGCTATCCGAGGAGACACGGCTCGGACCAGACCGAGTCACTTGGGAAGAGTTCTCTAGACTCTTTCAGGAGATGTACATTCCAGCTATCGCTCGATCAGAACTTCGGGACAAGTTTAATCACCTCACTCATGATACTAAGATGGTGGAAGAGTACAACGCGGAGTTTATTCGTCTAAGTCGCTTCGCTCCAACGTTGATCCCGACAGAAGAAGAGAAGGCTGAGAAATTCTTCGACGGACTAAACATTGAGCTACAGAAACTGATTGGATCCGTTGTACCTACTTCATATTCGGACGTCCTTGCTGCTGCGCGACGCATTGAGCGTATCATCAGGAGAGAGACTAGTCTGAAACAAACTTCCACTTCAGCACCACAGGAAGAAGTTGCAAAAAGACCTCACGTACACCAGCCACCAGAAGCATCTTCACAGACAATACCTGTTTGTCTATATTGTCGCAAGCGAGGCCATACTGAAGACGAGTGCAGACGAAAGAAGAGATTATACATAATTTGCGGATCCAGTCAGCATTTATTAAAGAAATGCCCTGAGCGTCGAGACAGAGCACCAAAGGTTAACCAGCAAGCGTTACCAATACCGAGGCCAGTCTATCCAGCATTGGGAGCACCGCAAACGAAAGTTCAGGGAGTCCTACCACCAGCTCCACCAGGGTACCAGCCAAGGCCACCCTTGATACCCCAGGAACTACTCTTCCAGCAGGCTCAACAGCAGAAGAATCGACTGCAAGAACGCGAGCAAGCCCTGATGATGGCAGTGGAGAACGCGCAGACTCGTGGAGTAGCCTATGCGCGTAAGTGATTCGTAGTTATCCGTTTCTAGTCTTGTTGTAGCTCGTGCCTATTGGTTCGTGACCTCAGCCCCAACCTAGTAATTTGTAACTTGTTAATAACAACCTGGTTTTCATAAAAGTTGTAGTTCTTTTACTTTAACAAGATTTCTCTGGAAAGTATATAACTTTTATTTTTAGGGAAACGATCTTTCCCTAAGTACCTTGTGATGTGTTTCCAACGATACTTGCAACCGTGTCATCTCTGTTGACCGGTTATTCTTTGATTGCGAGGACGCAATCCTCTTAAGGGGGGTAGATTGTAAACCCCCTGATTTTTCAAGAATTTTTAATCTGGGTTTTTTTCACAATTTTCTGGAATTTTTTGGTATTTTTCTGTAATTAAAATTAGGGTTTTTAATATTAAATGATTTTTAATTGATAATAAACAGTATTAAAATATTATAGAAATAATATTTTTTGGTGTAAAATGAAAAACTGGACTAAGGGTAATTTTTCTAAAATTTATTGGGCCCCGGACCTATTTTTAAAAACACCTAAAACTATTTATTTATTATTTATTTATTTATTTGTTATTATCTTATTATTATTGTTATTATTATTATTATTATTATTATTTATTCTAGGTCCGGCCCGGCCCAGTGGGCCGAAGCCCAGCAGCCCAACCCAGCCTCTGTTAGCGGGTCGGGCGGGTCGGGCGGGTCCGCTCAACCCGGAACCCGCGCCCGACCCGACCCGATTCTCCCATCCCCTTCCCCACGTTCTAACCCGACCGATTCCTCCGGCCACCGCCCGGGTTCTTCGCCTCCTCCGCAGGAGCGAGCCACGAACCCCTCGGCCCCGCCTCACCCGGCCACGTCCGCCCCAAAGCTCCCCTATAAAATGCCCCTACTCCCCATCTCCTCCGCCCTCACTTTCCCCTAAACCCTAACCCGAACTCCGGCAACGCCACCCGACTACGTCCACCTCCCTCAGCCGCTAGCTCCGCCTCCCCCTCTCCAGAGTCCTCCTCCGGCCTCCCCAAGCTCCTCAGCCGCCGCCCCTGAACCCTCGTCGTAGCCGCCCTAGCCGAGCCGACGGTTCCAGACGCAGCAGCAAGCTCCCCCGGCCGCCGCTCCGGCTGAGAACCCCGCCCACGGTGCCAGAGCCGGCCGCCGCGTGTCCCCGAGTCCAGCCGCCCGAGTCCGGCAAGCCAGGATACGGCAGAGCCCAAACCCTAGTTGGACACGGCTGACACGGTGTCCTAGACACGTGTCGGACACCGAAAACCCCAGTTTCGAAGAGCCAGTTCAGGTACTCGTATCTCACACCTCGTATCTCCGATTTCGATTCCGTTAATTGCGTTGCAAAGCCTGTATGACCCTCTCGGTGCCCGGACAAACCGCTCGGGGCATCGCGTCCTGTGGTGATCGCACACCGCAATCCAAAACAGGAAAAACCAGACCCTGTTTTACCCCGAAACTGAGTACTCCCCGCCAAACGGGATGACTTGGTCGCGTGCGATCTTTACAGATTCGTGCGCGTCGTCGATACGGACGTGTGGGATTTTGCGAAAGTCGATTCGGATGTGCGTGCACACCGGGATCAACGCGTATCCGCGGACATCGCCCCGTATCCGACTTTTCTGCATTTCACCCTAACTTTGTGTATACACGTCGGATCGAAACAAAACTTGTGCCATCGGACTCATAGCGATACGCTGGTCCTGTGAGCCAAGTTTGGTTCGATTCTGAGAACGTTGATGAAATCGCGTGTCGTGGGCCCCACAAGCCCCGCTCGACGGGTGATTTTGTGATCGGCTCATCGAAATTCAATTCTGAAAGTTTCGTTGGGTTCGTATTATCGTTCCTGACCTGTTGACACTAAGTTTTGTGAATTTGGAGAGATTTGACCCTGACACATTTTTCGGTGCAAAGCGGGCCCACATGTGGACCCCATTTTGACCCGAAACTGCCGTTTTTGCCCTTGTCTCCAAATTGGACTCAAGGACAGGCGTTTCTAGCTGATTGATATTTTTTGGATCTGATGGTGATATTTATTTCAGCAACCGGAGTACCGCCTGCAATTTCAGCTGAAGTCAGAACCGCAACCAGAGCCGGAACCACAGGCAAGTGTACCTTGCCAAACCCTGCAACTTGCTACTTATCTTTCTTGACTTGTTTATACATCATTGGGCAAGTAAAGCTTGCCAAATCGCAGTAATTTTTGTTATAGAACTTGCCTGAATTCTTGTTTAAATGCATATAAACCTGTTTAACTGTTAAAACCCAGGACCGAGTGGCTTACTTAGCGTCCAATTACCAGTCGGGTGCCAACTCCGTACGCGGAGTTGTATAACGTCACATAGAGATGGTTATCGAGACCCGACAATTCTCGTACTTGTCTTCTCAAGTACTCCAGAACCCAGGACACTTGACACTATTCATGAGACAGAGTCTTCCTGAGACATTCATGGTGATTCTGTATAGGATACAGGACTTGACAGAGATATTTTATAGACATTATGACTTGGTGCATTAGCTATAATCCCGCTGACATGGACATGAGACGTTATGGTCATGATACGCGTGATTACATGGGGTGGGGAGAGACACACAGGCTACAGGTTGATGTTATATTATGCCGGTGTCTTAAGTCTCACTACGAGTTAGACAACTACATGATATCACTGCTACTGGCTCCCCGACACAGAGCTTGTAGTAGTTTTAGCCTGAGTTCTTGTACTGCTCTTATATTGCATATCACTTAGCTGGTTACATAGTTTATCCTGCTGTTTCATTTAATTTCTGCACTGCTTATATTTTGGCTTATATTATCTGTACCTTGTTATGTCCCCTGAGGACCTGGAATGGACTATGTCCCCAGGTATAGTCGAAGAAATCCATCCAGAGCTACACCGTACAGGAGCACTTCCAGGAGCTGTACCAGGACCTGAGGACGAGATCGTACCAGAGGACTTCTCCTGAGCATTGGCTGTATATAGTCAGTTATTTCTGTTTCTATTTCCAGTTCTTTTATTTCCAGTCTATTTGCTTTGATGTATCAGACATATTCTCGGATTGTTCCCCGAGACATTTATTGAGATTTGATAGTTAATTCTATTTGTATTATTTTTGGCATTTAATCTGTGTTTATTTTGTGGATGAGATTAGATATACCTGTGACTTGTAACATTTTACTGTTAGACTACAGCTTAAGCATGCCCTGATGGATCCATTAAATTGGGTTGTCCATCGGTGCGTGCTGCTGGCCATTGCACACGTCTCCAGTCCCTCGATATTTTGGGACTGGGGCGTGACAAGAAATGTTCACCTGCTATTCTTTGGAGAAGAAATGTAACTCATTATTTTTTTTCCACCAACTCCATATGAAATACTCTAAAATATTTGACGTCCCACTAACTCGTCCTTTGAGTTGGCGATTTACTCCAACTCGTCAAATATTTTGGCAATTTATTTCTTCAACTAAATTTTTTCTAAATTTTTTCCTTCACTTACAATTTTCACTTTTCTCTGTATTACAGAAGGACTGTCTTTTTGACAGTCATGACTATATATAGGACTATAAACAAATTTGACAATCCATCATCGTCCCCGTGACGACTGGACACAAATTTTCGAAGGTCAAAAATTCTAAAATAGGTTCGAAAGTTCATAAATCACTCTATAAATGAATTATAAACCATATTTTGTTTTCTATAAGATGAAATTTATGAATGCAGATGGAACCCTAACATATTTGGAATTTGGAAGAGAGAATAAAGAAACTATGAAAAGGAGAAAAAAAAGTTGGCTTTTATACTAGATAGTGGGCCAGCTCTGAGTAAGTTTTTAGGTTGGTAAACGTAACCACCTTATTCTGAGAGAGAGATATTTTTGTTATTTACTAATTACATTAGTATCACTATTTATTTATTTATTTATTTATTTATTATTTATTTATATATTATTGGGCTTTTCTATTAGTTTGGACTAATGTAGTGGACCTAGTTAGCACCATGCATGTAGGCCCATGACTTAATGACATGGTTAGTTATATTAATCAAATTGGTTTAGTTAGAGGATAGAGCATTACTTTCATTATTAGAATGATTCCCTCTCTAATAAATTAGGATGCCATAGGATCACCCATGAACCAAATAGAACCCTATAGAAACTTGTGGAATGGGCAATTTAGACCAACCTTCATTGATCCAACCCCAACCATGTGGTCAGCCCATGATTGGAGAGGGGAAAATGCTCACTTGGTGTCATTCCATTCCATTAGATTCATTTGCGCTTCTTCTTCCTCAAGCAACTCAATTCACACCCAATTCCATCCATCCTCACCATCATGGAGTCCTAGGAGCTTAGAGAACACAAGAAGATCTATTGGAGGGTGATTTCAAGGAGATCGTGTCCAAATATCACTTTGTGTCTACTTGGAGAAGTTGCATTGTGATCCAACTCCCAATAGGTACAAATCTCATCTTCACCATCAATTTCCATATTAGAATTAGCAATTGAGACTCTAGGAACCTACCCATGGCCATGACCAACCCATTAGGCTAAGATCTAGGTAAAATTATCCCCAAATTTAGGAGATCCGTATGTGTTTGTATCCAAATTAGGAAAATTATGAATTTGGAACACCAAGTATTTACCATTTGGTCAATTGTGTTTATTTGTATTTCAATTGGTGGTGGGTGGGTAGATTCGTGTTCGATCACAATTGGATACGAGTGAGGCCGTATCATGATACGCCATGGTACGTGTCAGAGACTGTTATATTTTTGGGGGTTTTGCTTTCTGTTGCTCATTCTTCATTAATTTGCATTATAGTAGTTAGTATAACTATTCATATAACATAATGTATATATATGTGGTGATTCATGGTTATTGGAGAGGTATATCATAGTGTATCATAATATTTGTTGTGGGATACTATATTGTGCATGCCAAGTGTTTGATTAGGAGCTTGTGCTAGTTGGGTATTGTGGGTATGCCTATGATTAGAGTTGCATTAGTGTGGGACTATGACCAAGGTGAGTGGAGTGTATAATATACTTAATAAGTGCCATGGTGTACTAGGAGATACACATGAGGAGAGATTGTATTCTGATGTGCTTTCACCTGAGAGCACCACATGGTGCAATAAGTTCAGTCCTATGTGCAGGACAGGGTAGGCAATGCATTATTGTTTTGTAGTGCATGGGGTCGAGCACAACATGTTAGGGAAAAGTGTACTGTGGTGTTCATGCGATTGGGAAGAGCAGTTCTAGTGGAATTTCTGGCAGGCTGTGGCCTTAGGAGTCTACAGGTTATGTTAGAGGGTGCATTTCAAATCACATATGTCACGTCCCAGTTCCAAAATATGTGGGGGACTAGACCACGTGACAATGGCCAGCTATGCAATCAAGTGGGCTCCAGTCCGACTCGAATACGTATAAGCTGTCTATAATAGGGTTTCATGTCTAATTAGCAAGTTAATCTATATCTCAATCCACATAAGAATATGTATTAGTAACTCACAGGTCTTATTCATATATAATATTAATTAAGCCTTCCTACTTATTCTTCTACAACGTATCTATCTTCTTATCTGTATGCACCTAGTTCCATAATGTTTCTAGTGTTCAAACATAAAGGGAAGTTTAGAGATGAGAGGGGCTTACAATGGCAGTGACCGGTTGACGACGAGGGTCGTTGGTTGAAGGAAGCGCTTGCCATGGGGTCGGTGAAGCTGTCAAGGATTTGTAACTACTAGAGATGGGGCATCGTCTGGTTGTACAGAAGACTGCGGTTGCCCGAAGGAGCAGTCTGTGAGGTCGTAGTTGTACTAAATTTTGGATGTGAGGCATGTGGTTGGAAGTACTATCGTCGGCGCCTGTCGGAATGGGTGGAGGCAACACCGAGAGGTCAGGCAATTTACAATACTGTCGGTAGAACTTGGTCAAGGATGGAGCATCGCCAACTGAGCTAGTAATTATCATCAGGAAGAGCATCCTGGTAAATAATGGCAAGAACTGAGAACAATATGGTGAGGAACAATAATGTAATAAACTGGAATAAAAGAAACAATATACAAATGTATCTTAAAATATTAGTAAGATAATGTGATCGGCTTGGACCTAACACGGGCCATATATAAAAGGTGATCTAGCGTGATCATGCGTGAGTTGCATTATCTGCTAACTATCACGGGCTACACTAAATTACGGGCTATAAGGTATGATCACATATCCACTAATACTTTCCCAACCCCTGACTAGTACATGGATCCAAATTACTACACGTTATAACACGTATATCACACTGCACGATCTATAATATCATGCACTATGATCACGGTCTATATAATCACTAAGATATCACAGTAATCACTAAGTAATCACGAGTACGACACGACGATCACTGAGTAACCACGACAATAATATCTCATGACCAAGATCCACGTATACCAATCTGTGAAACCATCGTGTCAAGAATCAAATATCTCAGTACTAAATACATGAAACATATAGGCTATCAAATAAGAAAACTATCAAAGAAAATATAGTTTAGTAAAGTATTGACCTAGAATACCTATTATGACCTAGTTTTGACTTAGGAAACCATATATTAGTGCATTGTAGCTTATTTTCTCATTCATTACACCCAATGACATGATATTTTATTATAGGTGTGCGTGACACCAATTCGGACACTGAGTTATACCATTTGCTCAGGACAACGGGCGAGTACATTCTTGATAGTTTTCTTATTTGATAGCCTCTGTGTTTCATGTATTTAGTATTGAGATATTTGATTCCTGACACGATGGTTACACGGATTGGTATACGTGGATCATGGTCATGAGATATTATTATTGTGATGACTCAGTGATCGTCGTATCGTGCTTCATGATTACTCAGTGATTATCGTGATATCTTAGTGATTATATAGACCGTGATCATAGTGCATGATATTATAGACCGTCCAGTATGATATACGCGTTATAACGTGGCATAATTTGGATCTATGTACTAGTCGGGGTTGGGGAAATATTAGTGGATATGTGATCATACCTTATAGCCCGTGATTTAGTGTAACCTATGATAGCTAGCAGATCATGCAACTCAAGTGTGATCACGCTAGCTCACCTTTTATATATAGCCCGTGCCAGGCCCAAGTCGATCATAGTTTCTGTCAATTATTGGAACTGATATTGGGTTGTACTTTGCTCCAATCCTAACTGGATATATTTTTCAGATGATTCATTAGAGGATTGGTGTCCTACGCACTATGGCCCATAGGATGGCGAGCCAGTTGAGATGGTACCCGTAGAGCCTATTGAGATTGTACCAGCGGTCGAGGAGACTTAGTTAGTTCATTTATGATATTGTATATATCAGTTAGACACTTTGACATTGTATTATTATTTGAGATCTTGTGTTGAGATTAGACTTGGACTTGTGATGTATTATGACTTTATTTCTTTTCTTCTATTACATATCGTGCCATATCTTCCTTTAGTTGTTATTGTGATTGAGTATAGTTTACCATTATCATATTATCATATTGTCCTCCATTTGGGAGTTGAGATATCTTGACAGGTACATTATATATTTTGTGTCAAATATTTTGATAGTATTGTTGACCTAGACAGCGTTCTACCGTCGATGCTGCGACGTAGGCTGGACGTACCCATGTACTCGTGTCCCTACACCGGGTGTGGGTCATGACACTATTCACTTTGGTGGAGACGGAAAGCTTAGTCTACGTTATATCGGACCTTTCGGTGTTCTTGCGAGGCTCGGTGCAGTGGACTACATACTAAACTTGTTGTCTACACTGGAGGGAGTGTAAGCCCCCTCATTTTAGTATAGGGGTAATTTAGTATTTTACAATTATTTTTATTATTTAATTTAATTTAATTAAATAACTTATAAAATTAATTTTTTGAATTTCTTTTATATTTACGATACTTTGACTAGACAAACTAGACCAAATTGAACCATTGACACCAACATAACTCAACCCTAAACACCAAACACCCACCTATCATCCCAAACACCAAATACCCTCTTTTCTTATACCAATACATTATTTATTTTAGTATTTAGAGAAATATATTCATCTAACTAAAGTATGTAACCCCCAAACTCTTTCTCTCCCCACTAGCAAAACTTGTAACCCCAATATGGTTATTTTTTCTATTTTTGTATCGGGGTTTGCGACCGACACATGATGCGATACCCCGAACTAATTGTGCAGGGTTTGAGAGGGTCACGTGGTCTTCGCATAGGATTGGACAGAATAAAATTTGGATCTATGTACAGGGAGATACGCGAGTGGGAAGACGGGTACCTCACTGATTTCGTGACAGGACGGTGGCGGCGGCGGTTGCTGTGGCTGCGGCAGCTGCTGGGCTGCTCGGGGGTCGTGGTGGGTCGTCGGCGATCGGAGAAGTCGGTGGGGGTCGTTGCCGTCGTCATCCGGGGCAAGGCAGCGGTCTGAGGGGGTGACGATGGAGGTGGAGCGGTGATGGTGGTCGGGTTTGGCTCGCAGGGGGGGTTAAATAGGGGGAGAGGGTCGTCGAGTGCTTCGGGGGTCGTAGGGGGGTGTCGAGGCAGAGGCGGGGGCGTCGCCGGGAGTCGCGGGAGTCGTGGTCTGGGTCGTGCGACGGAGTCGGGGGCGGGGGATCGTGGGGGAAGAGGGGTTTCGTTATCGGGTCGGGTCGGGTACCGGTCGGGTAGGATCCAACCCAATAGGTTTAGGTTTGGTTCAGTAGGGTTTAGCTTGGTTCGGTTCGGTTCGGTTGGGTTAATCCGGTTTATTCTGGTTCAATCAAAAACATTATTTTTTGCTATTTAAAAATAGTTTATGAGCCCAATAAATTTTAAAACAATTACACAACATCCAATAATTAATTATACACCAAAAAATATAATTTTTATAATATTTTAATACTTAATTTAATACATAAAAATATTAAACCCTGAAAGACATTTATAATAATAAATAAAAAAATCACAGAAAAATCCAGAAATTTATTTTAAATTTAAAAAAAAAAATAGGTTGTTACATCCAATCCCGGTATATCTTCATAACTCCAAGCAAAGACATCTATATATTCTCTTACTAGCCGTAGCAAGGATTCACGTTCTTCCCTAGGCAAGCTCTTACTAATGAAGATGGGTTTGAGGGAGGCTTCATCACCCAGATCGACTTGCTCGACCTCATCTTCAGTAGGTGGTTCACGTTGCTCGAATCATAATTCCCACTGTGATGACTCTAGTTGTTGGGCCTATGGTTCTACTTCAAAGAACTCAACCTGACATTCGTTGTCTTTCTCTGGGTATGCTGACACCATGTTATAGATAATGTTTGCTTGAGCACATCTCCAGTACTTGTGTCAGAGTCCCAAGTAGAAGACTCCAAAGAATGAGATCGTAATTCGTCCTCTTCTTCCGAGTCCTCGGGAGTCGTAGGAGGTGAGACATATCCTAGGCCATGCTTGGTTTGCTGGTAGTATGTCTCATACTTTCCTGTAGGAGTGGAGAGGCACAGAGACAAACGCCAGGCCTTTGCCATAATTCAGGCCTTTGACGCTCTTTAAGTCATAGCCCATATTCTGGACAATAAGCTTGGCCTGTGTGATATAGCAGTGGAGTTGCATCCTACCACTCTTGGGTTCTGGTTCTTCTGCGGTAGATCCTTGACGAATGTTGATCTTCCAGAAGATAATAGGTTTATCACCTCTCCTTGCTGGAATTATGAAGTAAGAATCTTGGCACAAACATATTTGATCTACTGGGATCTCTGAGGTTATTGGTGTATGCAATTACAGGCCTAGACCGTATTCTAAGGAGTACACATCGTTCTAATGTGCAACAATAGAGTAATTCAAAGATAGCCCTTTATTGATAAATTATGGTATTTTTTCTTGCGGAATTATATCATCGTATGAAGGTGCATCGGTGTGGGACGTAAGGTACTCTCCCAACTCCTCTCCTTCGATGTCTGCCACCATCACTCGAGGTGAACTTGGAGCTTTTTCGTATAGTTTGACTACCAGAGGCTCGAGGTTTCTCACCGCTGCAGGATCTTCTCTTATAGATCGTCCCTGCCTCCGGAGCTTAACCACCAAGGGTTCAGGTGTCACGACCCGATTCCGTAGAATTGTTGGGGCGTCCTCCAAATCGTGATGCCGTGCAGGCCTGCGGTTGCGCCCGCACAAGGCTAAAGTATTTTGCGTAACGAGCACATATTCAGAGTACGCAGATAAATTGAACACAAGTTGAAACAAGGAAAAGTTCTCTTTATTGATAATGAACATCTATTACAAACTCCTGAACGAGTCAGCTAATTTGCCGCATGGGCTTATAAAAGTATTGACTCAAAATGAGATAGCAGTCCTGTATATTACATCCCTTTACTAAACTTCAAAATGTATAGACCTCCAGGCTGGAGGACGGCTGTCACGACCCGCACCCGGAAAATCGGGCATGAGTCGTGGGTACGTCCAGCCTACGCCGCAGCATCGGCGGTAGAACGCTGTCTAGGTCAACTATCTAGATAATAATCTCACACAAAAATCGGGCATGACCTCTCCAAAAGGAGGGCAACCACACAATCAAAATATAAACCTGTCAAGATCTCAACTCCAAACGGAGGAGCAAATATCACAATGATAATCACAATATACTCGATCACGAATCTAAGCACGATAAGATAACACAGAGATCTAACAACTATAAAGTCTAACCAGCAACAACTACTACAACAACCACAACATCAAAAGTAATACAACAATATCCAAAATAATATACAAACAAGGTCTCAATCCAAAACCGGAGACAAATCCGGTACTAAGGCTAATAAAGCAACAACAAGATCCTAGTGATCCCGGCTACCAACCCGGAAATCACCCCTAAACTAGAGGGTCCCTGTCTGCACCATCGACAGGCTTAGGTCCATAGAACGTCGGACACCAATCCTCCGGATACTCTGGAAAAATATGTCCAGTCAGGACTGGAGCAAGTACATCTCTAACGGCAGTTCCATTTAAATGATAAAAACTATAAAACAGTTATAGCAAGTAGCAAGAAGAATGAAGCAAGTATGAAACAAGAAATATATAAGTCACTGGTGCATAAAGGTAAAGATGCAGGAATATCAGAAACAAGATAGTAACTGTAAGATACAAGAATCTAAGCTAAGATCAAGTCCGTGCACATGAACGTGTAGTGAGTCCAGCATGAAAAATATGTAGTGAGTCAAGTCCAGAAACATGTAAGTGAGACCAACAAGAATGCAAGTGAGTCCAAACTATAAAGAATGAACTCGGTGTCTTTGAAATACTTATTTCGACATGTAAACGGCTAGGGGTAAGTACGGCTCACCGCGCACTGGGTGCGCGGCTGCTATCATTCCAGATTAGACCAGAGGGAGTGATTCCTGATGATGCCAGATAGGAATGTTTACATGTCTACTCGAGTATTTCCCCGCCCCGACTAATACAAGTGGATCCAAGACCCGACACGCAAATCAAGATGAGTCCAGCCTGAACATGAGTGATGCCTGTAGGTGATGCCAGTAGTGATTCCAGAATAGAGGCCAGAAATATGAAATGTACGTGTCACAAGTAAATAAATCCAGAAATATCAATCAGTGTCCCGTGTTGTGCCAGAATAATCAGATGATACTATACTAGAAGCTGAATCATAATAATCATCAAATAATGAAAACTATCAGAGAATGTACTCGCCTGACGTCCTAAGCAACTGGCGATCCGAACTGGTGTCGCAAGGACCTAATGCGAAAAGCAAGGTTAAACAGGGTTCTAATGAGTTAAACAGATATAAAATAACTAAAAATAGGCTTCTAGGGTCGTTCTAGGTCAAACGAGTCAAACCGGTGAAATTTGGGTCAAAAAATCAACTCTAGGTCCAAAAAGTCAACTCTGGGTCAAAACTAGGTCAAAAGTTGACTTTGGCGGTCAACCGAGTCAACTACGGTCAAGTCTGGGTCAAACTAGGGTGCTCCTGAATTTCTAGGTCAAACCGAGCTCATTAAGCTAGAAAACTCACAAACTCACCTCCTTGAGATACCGGGATACCCTCGGTATCCGATACCTCAACCTAGGCTATATACCCCGCCTATACCCTCTAAAACCTATGCTAGCACGCGTAAATATATACACATATACATATAAAAATCACTCCAATACTATTCCTAGGCCATTGCTCAAAAACCCCGTTCGAAACCCAATACCTTGGTTATCTTAAGGTATTGAAATACCTCGGTATCTCAAGGTATTGAGATACCGCTCTAAACTCAGCCCAACTACCCCTCTAGCTAACTTACTATGCATAAACCTATATATCTAGCTATAATCTAGGCTAAAATATAGATATCTAATACATATAGACATATACCTATATATCTATACCCAATACCTTACCTTACCTTACCTTACCCTCAAATATATATATCTATACCTAGATATCTAACTATCTATCTAGCTATGTATATATCTATATATATAGATCTATATATCTAGCTATCCCTCTACCTATCCATCTACCTATCTAGTATCAACCTATCTAGTTATCTATCTAACTAGCTATTTATTTATGTATCTAACTATTAAACTATTTACCTATACATCTAATATCTATATAGCATCTATCTATTTATCTCTAACTACCTAGGTATCTAGTTACCTATGTATCTATCTAACCATCTATGTATTAATCTATCTATTTTTATATCTATCTATCAACCTAGCTATTCATATATCTACCTATCCATATATCTATCTATCTATCTATTTATCTATGCATCTATCTATGTGTCTATCTATCTAACAATCTATATACCCATCTAACTATAGATCTAGTTATCTATCCATTCACCTTATCTATCCATCAAACTATTTACCTATCTATTTAACCATCTATCTATCTAATAATCTAACTACCTATATATATCTATGTATATATCTCTCCCTCTCCCTCGCATTTGCTGCTGCCCTTGCCTTAACTTGCTGCTGCTGCTACCTTAAACTGCTGTTGCTGCTGCATTTTCTACTTGCTACAGCTGCTGCTCATGCTCTTGCTGCTGCCGCGGCGCTGCCTCGCTCGAGCGAGCTGCTGCTACTGCTGAATACTGCCGCTGCTGCGCCTATTTCTGCTGCTGCAGCTGCTGGTTCCAGTCCCAGGCACCCCCCCCTCTCTCAAACACACACACACACTCCTATATACATATACATATATACAAAAACATATATATACATCTATATATATATAACTAGATATCTATATATATATTCACACTCATCTACACACTCTAACACACACACTAGCACACTAATACACACACACACTCACAACACTATCAACACACACACATAAGCACACACATATATCTATACATATATAAACACACATCTATATATATATACACACATATATATCTACACTCATATATATATATATATAGGCACTCACTCACACTCACACACACTCACCTACACACTAGCACACACTCACACAAGCACTCACTAACACACTCACAAACACATAACCACACATATCTATATAAATAGAAATATATATATATATATAGGAACACACACACAAATAAATATATATATAGAGACATATATACATAAACACAACACCACCACAACGATGCACACAACGCTCACAACGCCCCACCTACGCACGCCCAACGACCCCGACACTCACCAACGCCTATAAATATATAAAATATAACTCAAAAACTCTAGCACACACTCCCCGATACTAACCCAACATGCGCACAAGCCCGAAACGAGGAAACCAAGTCGAAATGGCCGTTCGGTCATTTCGACGAACACATGGTGCGCGGCTCGGAAAACCTCCTGAAACGCACACCAAACGAACTCGGAATCGGCCCAAAATTTACCCACGCACTCTAAACGATGTCTAGATCCTAGAAAATGTGCTTCCGCGTCGATTCTAGGCCCGTGGCGGAAACGCACACGCACTTAGAATCGGCGACGACGAAAAGCCCCAATTTCGCCCGAAATGCCCGTTTCTCCGCGACACGACTTCCCGTGTCCGAACGGAGACACGCACTCACCCTCAAGACACCCGACAACGTCTACCTAGGTCCATCTAACCTAGGGCATCACCCAAAATTGGGCCAAATTCGGATTTCACCCGAAATTGACACAAAACCTAGTGTTAAAGTCTCTAAACCCAACCAAACTAGTTCCAACTTCCTCCCACGGGTAGCCTAAGGGTCTAGGAAGGTTCTAAAATATTAATTACACTATAAAAGAGTAATTACAAGGGGAAAATTAGGGTTTACCTCTTGGGAGTTGGAATCCCAAGCCAAAATCTCCAAAATGCTCCAAATCCTCCAATCCAAGCTTCCAAGCCTCAAATCCAAGCTCCAACACCGAATCTAGGCTCTATCCACCTAGGTTGGGGAAGAATGTAGGTTAGGGTTCAAACAAATGAAAGAAATGGAAGAGGGAAGGAGAAAAAATGGAGAAACTTACTTGTGAAGAAGAAATGAAGAAGAAGAAGTAGTGGAGAAGAAGAAGAAGTGAAGAAGAAGAAGGAGTGAAGCAAAAGAAGGGGAGAAGCTGCTGTGTTCGGGTGTGGGGGCTGTGGGAATCCGGCCAAGCACCTAATTAAAGGGTTTACAAGTTCCAAAATACCCAAAATGCCCTCCCGTAACTCGGTTTTGGGTTTCGGGGTCCAAAAACACTCAAACTAACTCCAAATCTCTCCCACTAACCTTCTAAAATATAATAAATATTCTAAAACCCAAAATAAGTCTCACAGGGGTGTGGGCTGGGTCGGACATGGGTCCACTAGGGTCTGACATGGGTCCAGGCTAGCCAAAATCCTAAAACAATCAAAATAAAAATAATAAAAAAATAATGCAATCACTAATTAAATATAAATACAATTAATTATAAATAATACACAATTAACCCAAATTAAAATAAAAAAAAATACCCGGCTCTGGAAATGGGGTGGTGACAAGCCTATCCTCCTTAGAAAATTTTGTCCTCGAAATTTAAAGTCAATCACACTCCTCTAGGTCAAACCCCCAATAATCACAGTCAAGAATTTCTACCTAAACAACATATAAGATCAGGGTCCTACTGGTCGTGTTATCACAGTCTCAATCAGGGTTACTACACTATCTACCACAGCACAAGAAAATCTAACAGGTACTAATGAAGCACACCACAAGGAATGGAAAGGACAGGAAGAAGAAACAAGAGACAGACCTGCTAACCCGACATCCGTAGCATCGGCCTCCTCGACCGTCAACGCATAAGCCCTGCCCTGCTGGGGTGTATCCCTCTGCTGGTGCGGGGCATGATGCTGTGCCACAGATGGCCTAGCTCCAACTCTCTGATCCTGTGCTCCACCCAATGGAGGTGCAGTAGGGCAATCTCGCATCTGGTGAGCAGCGGATCCACAGAACAAACACACCTTCAGCCTCCTCCTACAAACATCCCAAGTGTGTCCTGCCTTCCTGCAGTAGGCACAAGTGGGCACCCTCTGATCCTGACCCTGCTGCGCTGCCTTCTGCACATAGGGACGCTTAGCTGGTCCCGCACTACCACTGGCACTGCCTGAATCATCCCTGCCTCTCTTGGACTTGAGCTCCAAGTCATCCTCTGCTCTCTGAGCATCTCCTACTATCTGCTCAAAAGTCGTCTCGCGGTCGCTCCTGGTCAAAGACTTGACCGCCATGACCAAGCCCTTGCGAAACTTCCTCGCCTTGGCTGCCTCACTCAAGCCATCTACAAATCTGCCCAGACGGCAGAACTCCGCTGCGTACTCGTCCACCGTCATGCTCCCTTGGACGAGTGCCTCGAACTGGCTCTCCAAAGCACTGAGCGCCACATCTAGAAAAAACTTCTCCTTAAAAAGCCTCTTAAAGGCCTCCCAAGTAAGCCCTGGCGCTGCAATCCTCGTATCTGTGCGATACCACGTCAAAGCGAGGTCGAACATCTGGCTGCCCGCTGCCTCTATCTGCATGCTGTCTGGAATCTGCACCAGCCTGAAGATCCCCTCAATCTGCTCTATCCAGTCATCCGCGTACAGGATCCCTTCTGTACCACGGAACTCCTTGGGCCGCATCCTCTGAAAATCAATGATGCTGCCCGGCCTCGGGTGCTGAATCTGATCTGCCTGTGGCTGAATCTGTGCCACCCTGTCCACTGCCGTCATGGCCACCTGGTGGGCGTTCTCAATGCCCAGCCTCATCACATTCACCTGACGGTGCTGCGCGTCCATCATCTCCCTGAAGAACGCAAACAACTGCGCGGCATCTACTGGAGCAGGAAGTGGTGGAGGAACCACCGGAACGACTGGGGTAGTCCTCGGATCGACAGGTGGAGGAGGATCCCCGAGAGAAGCAGATGCTCCCTCAACTGCAGGAGTGGTGAGTGGAGCGGTAGCAGCTGCCTGAATATGAGCTGGACGAGAGGTAGCAGACCTCTCAGTGGCAACTGCTGGAACGGTACGATGAGATCGTATCTTCGGAGGCATCCTGAACACAGATCAAAAGAAGTCAATACGGTGCAAGATACGATATCATCAAAGAAGGACAGTAATATTTCAAAAGAAAGCAATTTCAGAATAATTAGATTGGAATTGTTCCTAGTCGTGATTGAGTACACTCTCATCCTAGATCCTAGAGCAGGCTCGCAGCAGTACAACTAAGTTGTTGTACCACCACGATATCGCACTAATTGCGAATCGAGACCTGCATGGGGCCGCCACCAAAAATGTGTCACGACCCGCACCCGAAAAATCGGGCATGAGTCGTGGGTACGTCCAGCCTACGCCGCAGCATCGGCGGTAGAACGCTGTCTAGGTCAACTATCTAGATAATAATCTCACACAAAAATCGGGCATGACCTCTCCAAAAGGAGGGCAACCACACAATCAAAATATAAACCTGTCAAGATCTCAACTCCAAACGGAGGAGCAAATATCACAATGATAATCACAATATACTCGATCACGAATCTAAGCACGATAAGATAACACAGAGATCTAACAACTATAAAGTCTAACCAGCAACAACTACTACAACAACCACAACATCAAAAGTAATACAACAATATACAAAATAATATACAAACAAGGTCTCAATCCAAAACCGGAGACAAATCCGGTACTAAGGCTAATAAAACAACAACAAGATCCTAGTGATCCCGGCTACCAACCCGGAAATCACCCCTAAACTAGAGGGTCCCTGTCTGCACCATCGACAGGCTCAGGTCCATAGAACGTCGGACACCAATCCTCCGGATACTCTGGAAAAATATGTCCAGTCAGGACTGGAGCAAGTACATCTCTAACAGCAGTTCCATTTAAATGATAAAAACTATAAAACAGTTATAGCAAGTAGCAAGAAGAATGAAGCAAGTATGAAACAAGAAATATATAAGTCACTGGTGCATAAAGGTAAAGATGCAGGAATATCAGAAACAAGATAGTAACTGTAAGATACAAGAATCTAAGCTAAGATCAAGTCCGTGCACATGAACGTGTAGTGAGTCCAGCATGAAAAATATGTAGTGAGTCAAGTCCAGAAACATGTAAGTGAGACCAACAAGAATGCAAGTGAGTCCAGACTATAAAGAATAAACTCGGTGTCTTTGAAATACTTATTTCGACATGTAAACGGCTAGGGGTAAGTACGGCTCACCGCGCACTGGGTGCGTGGCTGCTATCATTCCAGATTAGACCAGAGGGAGTGATTCCTTATGATGCCAGATAAGAATGTTTACATGTCTACTCGAGTATTTCCCCGCCCCGACTAATACAAGTGGATCCAAGACCCGACACGCAAATCAAGATGAGTCCAACCTGAACATGAGTGATGCCTGTAGGTGATGCCAGTAGTGATTCCAGAATAGAGGCCAGAAACATGAAATGTACGTGTCACAAGTAAATGAATCCAGAAATATCAATCAGTGTCCCGTGTTGTGCCAGAATAATCAGATGATACTATACTAGAAGCTGAATCATAATAATCATCAAATAATGAAAACTATCAGAGAATGTACTCGCCTGACGTCCTAAGCAACTGGCGATCCGAACTGGTGTCGCAAGGACCTAATGCGAAAAGCAAGGTTAAACAGGGTTCTAATGAGTTAAACAGATATAAAATAACTAAAAATAGGCTTCTAGGGTCGTTCTAGGTCAAACGAGTCAAACCGGTGAAATTTGGATCAAAAAGTCAACTCTAGGTCCAAAAAGTCAACTCTGGGTCAAAACTAGGTCAAAAGTTGACTTTGGCGGTCAACCGAGTCAACTACGGTCAAGTCTGGGTCAAACTAGGGTGCTCCTGAATTTCTAGGTCAAACCGAGCTCATTAAGCTAGAAAACTCACAAACTCACCTCCTTGAGATACTGGGATACCCTCGGTATCCGATACCTCAACCTAGGCTATATACCCCGCCTATACCCTCTAAAACCTATGCTAGCACGCGTAAATATATACACATATACATATAAAAATCACTCCAATACTATTCCTAGGCCATTGCTCAAAAACCCCGTTCGAAACCCAATACCTTGGTTATCTTAAGGTATTAAAATACCTCGATATCTCAAGGTATTGAGATACCGCTCTAAACTCAGCCCGACTACCCCTCTAGCTAACTTACTATGCATAAACCTATATATCTAGCTATAATCTAGGCTAAAATATAGATATCTAATACATATAGACATATACCTATATATCTATACCCAATACCTTACCTTACCTTACCTTACCCTCAAATATATATATCTATACCTAGATATCTAACTATCTATCTAGCTATGTATATATCTATATATATAGATCTATATATCTAGCTATCCCTCTACCTATCCATCTACCTATCTAGTATCAACCTATCTAGTTATCTATCTAACTATCTAACTAGCTATTTATTTATGTATCTAACTATTAAACTATTTACCTATCCATCTAATATCTATATAGCATCTATCTATTTATCTCTAACTACCTAGGTATCTAGTTACCTATGTATCTATCTAACCATCTATGTATTAATCTATCTATTTTTATATCTATCTATCAACCTAGCTATTCATATATCTACCTATCCATATATCTATCTATCTATCTATTTATCTATGCATCTATCTATGTGTCTATCTATCTAACAATCTATATACCCATCTAACTATAGATCTAGTTATCTATCCATTCACCTTATCTATCCATCAAACTATTTACCTATCTATTTAACCATCTATCTATCTAATAATCTAACTACCTATATATATCTATGTATATATCTCTCCCTCTCCCTCGCATTTGCTGCTGCCCTTGCCTTAACTTGCTGCTGCTGCTACCTTAAACTGCTGTTGCTGCTGCATTTTCTACTTGCTACAGCTGCTGCTCATGCTCTTGCTGCTGCCGCGGCGCTGCCTCGCTCGAGCGAGCTGCTGCTACTGCTGAATACTGCCGCTGCTGCACCTATTTCTGCTGCTGCAGCTGCTGGTTCCAGTCCCAGGCACCCCCCCCTCTCTCAAACACACACACACTCCTATATACATATACATATATACATATACATATATACATATACATATATATACATCTATATATATATAACTAGATATCTATATATATATTCACACTCATCTACACACTCTAACACACACACTAGCACACTAATACACACACACACTCACAACACTATCAACACACACACATAAGCACACACATATATCTATACATATATAAACACACATCTATATATATATACACACATATATATCTACACTCATATATATATATATATAGGCACTCACTCACACTCACACACACTCACCTACACACTAGCACACACTCACACAAGCACTCACTAACACACTCACAAACACATAACCACACATATCTATATAAATAGAAATATATATATATATATAGGAACACACACACAAATAAATATATATATAGAGACATATATACACAAACACAACACCACCACAACGATGCACACAACGCTCACAACGCCCCACCTACGCACGCCCAACGACCCCGACACTCACCAACGCCTATAAATATATAAAATATAACTCGAAAACTCTAGCACACACTCCCCGATACTAACCCAATGCGCGCACAAGCCCGAAACGAGGAAACCAAGTCGAAATGGCCGTTCGGTCATTTCGACGAACACGTGGTGCGCGGCTCGGAAAATCTCCTGAAACGCACACCAAACGAACTCAGAATCGGCCCAAAATTTACCCACGTGCTCTAAACAATGTCTAGATCCTAGAAAATGCGCTCCCGCGTCGATTCTAGGCCCGTGGCGGAAACGCACACGCACTTAGAATCGGCGACGACGAAAAGCCCCAATTTTGCCCGAAACGCCCGTTTCTCCGCGACACGACTTCCCGTGTCCGAACGGAGACACGCACTCACCCTCAAGACACCCGACAACGTCTACCTAGGTCCATCTAACCTAGGGCATCACCCAAAATTGGGCCAAATTCGGATTTCACCCGAAATTGACACAAAATCTAGTGTTAAAGTCTCTAAACCCAACCAAACTAGTTCCAACTTCCTCCCACGGGTAGCCTAAGGGTCTAGGAAGATTCTAAAATATTAATTACACTATAAAAGAGTAATTACAAGGGGAAAATTAGGGTTTACCTCTTGGGAGTTGGAATCCCAAGCCAAAATCTCCAAAATGCTCCAAATCCTCCAATCCAAGCTTCCAAGCCTCAAATCCAAGCTCCAACACCAAATCTAGGCTCTACCCACCTAGGTTGGGGAAGAATGTAGGTTAGGGTTCAAACAAATGAAAGAAATGGAAGAGGGAAGGAGAAAAAATGGAGAAACTTACTTGTGAAGAAGAAATGAAGAAGAAGAAGTAGTGGAGAAGAAGAAGAAGTGAAGAAGAAGAAGGAGTGAAGCAAAAGAAGGGGAGAAGCTGCTGTGTTCGGGTGTGGGGGCTGTGGGAATCCGGCCAAGCACCTAATTAAAGGGTTTACAAGTTCCAAAATACCCAAAATGCCCTCCCGTAACTCGGTTTTGGGTTTCGGGGTCCAAAAACACTCAAACTAACTCCAAATCTCTCCCACTAACCTTCTAAAAATATAATAAATATTCTAAAACCCAAAATAAGTCTCACAGGGGTGTGGGCTGGGTCGGACATGGGTCCACTAGGGTCTGACATGGGTCCAGGCTAGCCAAAATCCTAAAACAATCAAAATAAAAATAATAAAAAAATAATGCAATCACTAATTAAATATAAATACAATTAATTATAAGTAATACACAATTAACCCAAATTAAAATAAAAAAAAATACCCGGCTCTGGAAATGGGGTGGTGACAACGGCTTTGCCACGGAGCTGCATTGTGTATATAGAGGTGCAAGCTCCTTTCTTCAAGTACTTTAAAATGTGGAGCTATCAGGATGCGCCAACTGCTGGACTGGATCGGGAAGACGACTTCGGCTCCTCGTTCGGTTCGCCTTAGTGCGGAGAACCTGTTTCAACGAGGGTCAGTATGTCGAAACATACTGGTGAAGGCGAGCTAACCGAACTATACCAATCAGCAAGTTGTTTATATGAAGCATGCATATTATTTGTGGGTTTCTATATTGCCTTAGTTCATTTACAAGTAAGCAACATATAGAATTTACTGAAATGAACTTGCCACCGTTCGGTGGATTTTACCTGCCCGTCTGAACCACCTGCACAATACTTACCATGTCTTCCCTGCTACAAAGACACAAGTTAGTTTGCAACAGGTTTAAATATACACGTTGAGATCACTGGCTAGGATGCCATAATGGACGAGTTATAGTCGTTGAACGAGGATGGTGTGTAACGAAGCATGTGAGGCGCTACACGCCATCCCGTTCGTACGTGAGACTATCGTAAAGTTCTGCCCGGACCGGATCAGTGCCAGTGCCCCAGCAACCGTCCGTAGGAACCCGTTGACCTTGTGCATAAGTTGTCCGTGATCAATCGTTCATGATACGTTAACATTGATGCAGTTGAGGCAATATGAACATGAGACAAGCAACATTGCATGATTCGTTTTGCATAGTCTTCCTAACAGTTTATTTCATAGCAAGTGTATTCCATACTTAGCACAATTTATGGAAGAAAATACATTCTAACTAAAATTGAAGCATGTATAGAACATTCCTAAACGAACAAGCATGCAAGTAAGTAACCATTCACAAGTTTGATTGACAAGCAGTATTATCCAAGTCTATTCTCTTTTTATCTTGGTATCTTTTATTATTACTTGGTATCGTCTTATCGGGGCAACAAGAATGCAAGAGTTTTAGATGTGAAGACTTGGAAGCAGGGCTAGCTAATCGGGATGGTAGCCACTCACTTAGTCGTTGGAAGGGAGAAGGAAAGAGGCGCTTCACGACTCCGCTCGTAAGCTGCCTACTGCTCGTTCACCTGCATTGCACGAACAGCTCGATCAATACTTCTTCCTCTCTTTCCAATCTCGGAATTGAAGTGCAATTCAATGAACGAAAATAATGAAATCATCGAAATCGTTCAAGAAAACCCAAGCAAATCCAAAACTAACTCAAAGCACGAAAGCAACAAGCGATATCGAAATCCGAGGCAACAAAAGATAACAGCGGAGAGGTCCCTCCTGACTCTGCCGCTAAGTCGATCCCGGGGGCACGGTCCACTGAATATGGGAATTGATTTCGAAGAAACAAATCCATAACGAGGACGAGTTCTTGTTTCAATCTATCCCGATCGAACAATACCATCTTGTGTTTCTTAGCCGCGCTCCCCGCACCGGGGGAACGAGACGCTACATCAGGGGCCTTTCTGGGAAGCTTGACCACGAG
The DNA here is from genome assembly GCA_036927795.1 of Iris macrosiphon. Taxonomy (NCBI): domain Eukaryota; kingdom Viridiplantae; phylum Streptophyta; class Magnoliopsida; order Asparagales; family Iridaceae; genus Iris; species Iris macrosiphon. The sequence goes on along the minus strand of JAYESA010000004.1, from coordinate 280,133,314 downwards.
GGACGCATGCGCATGAGATGGGCGTCCTTTGAGACGGCCCCTTAGGGGCTCGTTTGGAACTTTACCAATTTTTGCCTCATCGTCGGTGTCATTACCACCCTCATCTTGGTGGATTTTCCTATATATGATCGAGTCGGAGTAGTATACTTTGACGTCCTTGAAAGGATCCACATAAGGAAATTCTTTTCAAAAATATAAGCAGAAGTAAGAAGCAGCCATGATAAGCAATCCCAAACCCAGACTTGGAACCTCTTGGAACAATTCTCGTGTGCTTCCAGTTAGATCCAATAGAGCCATTGGAAGAGAGGAAAACATAACTAGTTTTCAACCTGCCAATGGTTCGACGGAACAGATTCCATTTCTGGATACTAAATACTGAAGGCTGGATATTTTTGTGATGTGCTTTGACCCTGATATGAATTAGGAATAAATATGAATACATGATACGAAGCCCTGCAAATGTAGTTAATACCAAACCTTAGATTGGGTCAAAAGTAGATCTGTAGGTCGAGAAATAGCTGATAGAATGAACACGAGTGAAATTGAAAATGAGAGTGGTCTGCAGAAAACTTGTATTTCGCGATAATCATTCAACCTGGCGACTTTATAAATTTTGTAGTGTGCGAATAATGAATTATAGATTTAGGCATGGACACTCCAAAAATACACAGGACAAGCAGTACTTCTTGATCATTAAGTTAGCCCTTGACATTTTTTGCTTTCAAGTTAATTTAAGAATATAGAGGTAAGTATGTTCTCGTGGTTTACATTGATTTCATGGTTTAATCTACGGTGAAGAGAGGTTATGTTGGAAGTAATGACAACAGAACATCACCTAAGTTTTGGTGGGTGAACAAAAATGGACTCAATTGATCTGCTCATTCATAGTCTGCGTTACTGATGCATTTGTTGAGCCCGCTTTCCATTTTTCATAAGATGGTCTTCAGCCAGTATCATGATGTGTGTTCATCCTAATAAATAGTGTGAATTGTGTTGTGCTGCTCATCCCTGCCAAAGTTATGTTCGAGCTGTTAGAGGACTATGCATTGCTAAATGCTAACTAACACAAGTTGGCGGATCTATTTGCCGAGTGTAAATCATACTTTTTCTTTCTTTTTAGTACTGAGTGATCTCATGAGGATGAAAACAAAGATCATTTGCATGTCGTAGATTTGAATTGTCATCTAATTTATTTTTATGTTGCCTTGATAAAGTTAATTTTTATTTGGAGGTGTCTGTGCTCATGATATTGCTGAGACATGAAGCAGAAATACCTAATCTCAGGAAGGATTATATTAGAATTGGAAGTTAAAAACATCATTTTTGTTATGAAATGTTTGATATGTTGGCTCTAGAACAAGGCTGAAGATTGTGTCTGTATCTTTTCAAATGAGGTGATATATGTTGTTTATCCAGAAGAATTATGATTATACTTATTGCGGACGAATGGCTAGTAGTTGGCTTTTATTGGTGTTTTTGTTGCATAGATTTGTCAAACTGAGTTGAACATAGTCAAAGTTCGTTTGGATCTATTTAGTTCTAATTTTGACAACAGTGTTTTTCGACGAGAGACAGACGTTGAAACAAAACTTGTATTGAGTTTGACGAGTTATAACTTTACAATTTTTTTTTATAAATAATTGCTACAAATAAAAAAGTCTTACTAATGTTTAATGAATATTAAGAGACTAAAATATATTAATATAGTATCACATTTCATAATTAGTTATTAAGAAATATAACATCAAAATAATTAAATAATATGAACGCTATCATATTTCATAATTAGTTTTTGAAAAGGCAACGGTCAACCATTCACAAATTCGAAATAAATGAATGCCATCATTAAATCACCCGTTGGAAATCTTAGATGTAAAGATTACATTTATGACGGTTGCGGAAGAATATATATATATATATATATATATATGACACCTCATTCTAAAAACAAGGATGACGATGACGTGGCACAATCCCAACCACACATTTCATAATTGGCAATTTGCACTTAACCCTCTCCCCTCGTTTGTGTGGTTGAGATTGTGCCACGTCACCGCCACCCTTGTTTTGAGAGTGAGGTGTCACCTCACCTCCCTTATTATATATATATATATATATATATATATATATATATATATATATATATATAGAGAGAGAGAGAGAGAGAGAGAGAGAGAATAAGGGAGGTGAGATGGCACCTCATTCTAAAAACTAAGGTGGCGATGACGTGGCACAATCTCAACCACACAAACGAGAGGAAGGGGTTAAGTGCAAATTGCCAATTATGAAATGTGTGGTTGGGATTGTGCCACGTCACCGCCACCTTAGTTTTTAGAGTGAGGTGCCCTTATCCTCTATATATATATATATATTTCAAGAAATAATAATTAAAAAAAAGGAAACTGTCAACAATTCATAATTTTGAAATTAAATGAACGCCATCATCATATTGCCAGCCAGCCATAAATGAATGACCCGTTGGAAATCTTAGATGTACTATTTAGGAAAGATTACGGGTTGCGTGAGAAATGACCATATGCGGGATACAGCAGTAGCCATTTTGAAATTAAATGAAGACCTCCTCTCCTCTCTTTTTTTCTCCCGCCTTTCTCCTCTCTTCACCACCGCCTCCTCCTCCTCCTCCTCCTACTACAAGCCCTAACCCGAGCCTCCTCCGAGCGACCACGACGAGGACGAGAAGAGGGGTCCCCAGGAAGGAGGTGCTCCCGTCGCCAGCGATCCCTAGCTCCGTCGCCTCGAGGTCCAAGGAGGAAGGAGGAGAAGGTGATTGCTATTTTTAGTATTTTCTTGCTTTCTATTTTTGGGGTTTTTTTTGATTGATTTTGATTAATCAGAGGCATACTCCCTCCTCGGACACATACTTAGATCCGAAGCAAAAGCAAAAGCAAAAGCAAAAGCAAAAGCAAAAGCAAAAGCCGGTCAAGGGGGCCGGAGACTTAGATGGTTCTGTGGACGTACGGTGAAGTTACTCCGGCTCCGGTGGTCGACGGATGTTTTCTTGCAGGTATAAAACCCTAACCCTACCTTTTTGTTATTAGTATGTGTTTTATTTATTTATTTTAATTTGGTTGCCGCCGTTAGATATAGTTTCCCCTGTTCTAAGTACTCAGAATTTCCAAGAAACACAGATTACTGATAGCAAATAGTCAAACTTCCACATTGAAGCAAAAAAATACATGATTGAACATAAGAGACACATTGAAAATTGTTGTTACCCCCAAATTCTCAATACATCATCTGACATGATATCGCCAAGATTTACTTCATTAATTTACCATCTAGGTTGCTATTCTGGACATGCATGTTCATATGATAAGACCCTCATCGCCTAAATTAAGATGGAAACAAGTCATAAACATAAAAATGTAATGCTTTCGATGCATATAATTAAACTCAACATACATACACTCCTTCAGAGTACATTGTAGTTCCTGCTATACATAAATAGATTCAAAAGTATATATATATATATATATATATATATATATATATATATATATATATATATATATATATATATATAACAAAACACACAGAAGATAACAAAGCATTCGGGTGCCATCGTCACTGCCCTTCTAACCTCGCTTCAAGTAATTTCTCCTTCAAAGAGTTATCTTTCATATTTTGCGGTAGTTTCGACAAGCATTGATCAGATATTTCAAGTTCAGAAGATGCATGTCCATAATTCCTCGCCTGCACTAGACCGGACTGTTTTGAAATTGTTACCCCCTTTAGTGTAATTTGGACAGCTTTTTTGACTCGGACATGGGAGGCTTTGGTTCTATCTTTGTGGTTAAATCCTTTTGGCATGTAAACTGGAAAAATAGATGCTTCACACAACTGATAGCAAATAGGAATGCTTTCACATCGATATACTTTGTCCTAATACTCAAACATTAATGTATCATTTTTGGTTTCAGTAGGTAGAATAATTTAGCAAATTCTTTCTTTCTTTCTAGGTGGAACACTCTCTTCTTTGACACCAATTTGTTTTTTATGACGTTAGGGCTTTACTAATCGATGATTCTATCCACTAAGTCTTGTAAGGACTTTATAATTAATCATGCATAAACCTTGAATTTATGGTATATCTGGTCTAAAAAAGGGAATATCCTATGTTTTTTTTAATTTCCATTGTTAAAAAATAACTCTGTTTATATTTCGCTAGTTGAATTCTTCAAGTTTCATAGTTAAAATGAACATAAACCCATGTACAATTCTTCAAGTTTAATCAATCATTGGGCTGAAGTTACAATGACTGATTTTATATGTTTCTTTTTGAAACTATGGATTGGATTCCAAGGAAAAAAGGTTGAACTATCATTATCTTTTATGTGTGTGTGTGTATAATGGGTTTAACTTAATGCCACTGAGAGAAAAAGATTTCTTTGCATGTAATTTTCATGTATACTTCTATATTATCTTCCAAAAACTCCACTTTTGAAGTGTAATTTTGAAAATATGCCACGATTCGACTTCTATATTTTTTTGAACATAATATATCCAAATATTCTTTTCAAAATCGTAGTTTCAAAATCATTCTACGATTTGACTTCTATAGGTTTTCAAGTGTCATTCTACATTATGTTCACAACACTTCTTAAGGATTGTTTCGAAATATATTTATGATTTGACTTCTATCTTTTCAACTATCTTTTTTTATTGCATTCCAAAACTTCACTTCCAAATCGTAGTTTCGGAATCTTTCTATGATTTAACTTCTATATATTTTTTTTCAAGTCTTCCTTCTACATTACATTATGTTCAAATTCACTTAAGCATAGTTTCAAAATCTTTCGACGATTTGCCTTCTATATGTTTTTCAACTATCCTTTTACGTTACGTTCCTAAACTCTAATTCTAAAGTATAATTTCAAAATTATGCTATAATTAGGCTTTCATATGATTATCAATTATCCATCTACATTATCTTCCAAAACTTTAGTTCTAAATAGTAAAATCTTTTAGTGATTAGAATTCTATATGATTTTCAAGCTTACGTTTGACCCCTATATGAAAGTGTCATTCTACATTATGTTTAAAACTTCACTTCTTATAGTTTCGATACGTTTCTATCATTTTACTTCTATTCGTTATGTTCAACAATCTTTTTACATTATGTTCCAAAACTTTATTTCCAAATCATAGTTTCGATATCTTTTTGTCATTAAACTATCTTTTTTTATTGCATTCCAAAACTTCTTAACTCCCGAAATATTTTTATAATTTGAGCCCTATAAGATTTTTAATCGTTCTTATGTTCAAAACTTCACCTCTTAAGCTTAGTTTTGATTTTTTTCTACCATTTGACTTTTATATATTTTTCAAAACATTATGTTTCAAAATATTATTTCAAATTCGTAGTTTCAATATCTTTCTACCATTTAACTTTATTCTGTATGTTTTTCAACTATCCTTTTATGTTATGTTCCTAAACTCCATTTCTAAAGTGTAATTTCAAAGTTATGCTATAATTATACTTTCACATAGTTGTCAATTATCTACCTATATTATCTTCCAAAAGTTTAATTCTACATCGTACAATCTTGCAATGATTAGAATTCTATATCATCCTTGACGTTATGATAAAAAACTTGCACTTCTTGAGCATCGTTCCGAAATCTTTCTATAATTTGAACTTTATAAGATTTTCTATCATTCTTATGTTCAAAACTTCACTGCTTAAGTAGAGTATCGATATTTGTCTATCATTTGACTTCTATATGTTTTTAGTTATCCTTTTAAATTATGTTTCAAAAGTTCATTTCCAAATCGTAGTTTCAATATCTCTACCATTTGACTTTTATATGTTTTTCAACTATCTTTTTACATTTTGTTCCAAAACTTTACTTTGAAATCATACTTTTGAAATGTTTCTACGATTATGATTTTAAACGTCCTTCTACATTATATTCAAAATTTTACTTCTTAAGCGTAGTTTTGATGTCACTTCTATATGTTTTTCAACTATTCTTTTAAATTATATTCCAAAAGTTCATTTCAAATCGTAGTTTCAATATTTTTCTACCATTTGACTTTTATAGTTTTTCAACTACCCTCTTACATTATGTTACAAAACTTCACTTCCCAATCGTAGTTTCAAAATCTTTGTACGAGTTTGACTTCTATCAACATCATTTGTGATTATGTTCGAAAACATCACTTTCAAATCTTAAATTCGATCTCTCTCTCTCTCTCTCTCTCTCTAATTTAGCGTCCATATGATTTTTATGTATACTTCTATATTATGTTCCAAAACTCCACTTTTAAAGTGTAATTTTGAAAATATGCCATGATTCGACTTCTATATTTTTTCTACTATTTTCTACATTATTATCCAAATATTCTTTTTAAAATGGTAGTTTCGAAATCGTTCTACGATTTGACTTTATAAGGTTTTCAAGCGTCCTTCTACATTATCTTCACAACTTCATTTCTTCTTGAGCGTAGTTTCAAAATTGTAGTTTCAAAATTTATTTACGATTTGACTTATATCTTTTCAACTATCTTTTTCATTGCATTCCAAAAATTCACTTCTAAATCGCAGTTTCAGATTCCTTCTATGATTTAAGTTCTATATGTTTTTCAAAGTTTTCTTCTACATTATGTTCAAATTCACTTGAGCATAGTTTCAGAATCTTTCGACGATTTGACTTCAATATGTTTTTCAACTATCATTTTGCGTTATGTTTCTAACTCAAATTCTAAAGTGTAATTTCAAAATTATCCTACAATTAGGCTTTCATATGATTATCAATTATCCATCTACATTATCTTTCAAATCTTTAGTTCTAAATAGTAAAATCTTTTTATGATTAGAATTATATGATTTTCAATAATTCTTGACATTATGTTCAATTTTTTTTATTTTTAAGAGTAGTTCCGAAACGTTTCTACGATTTGACCCCTATATGATTTTCAAGCGTCCTTCTACATTATGTTCAAAACTTCACTTCTTATAGTTTTGATACGTTTCTATGATTTGACTTCTATATGTTTTTCAACTATCATTTTTACATTATGTTCCAAAACTTTATTTTCAAATTGTAGTTTCGTATCATTTTGCCATTAAATTCTATAGGTTTTTCGACTATCCTTTTACAATATTTTTTCGAAATTTCACTTACAAATTGTAGATTTGAAATCTTTCTATGAGTTAACTTCTACATTTATCATTTGACCCCTATATGTTTTTCTAGTGTTATTCTACATTATTTTTAAAACTTTACTTCCTAAGCGTAGTTTTGATGTCTTTCTACCATTTGACTTCTATATGTTTTTCAACTATCCTTTTACATCATTATCCAGAACTTTATTTTTGAATCGTAGTGTCCAAATCTTTCTATGACTTGACTTCTACAACTATCATTTTTTATTATGTTCAATAACTATCACATCAAAATCGTAAATTCGATCTCTTTCTCCTATTTAACATTCATATGATTTTCATTTATACTTGTACATTGTATTCGAAAACACTACTTTTGAAGTCTAGTTTCGAAATATGCCACAATTTAATTTATATATATTTTTCAACTATCCTCCTAAATTGTTATCCAGAACTTAAATCCTAAATCGTAGTTCAAATTTTTTCTACGATTTGACTTTTATATATTTTTCAACTATCCTTCTAAATTATTATCTAGAAATTCAATCCTAAATCATAGTTCGAAATTTTTCTACGATTTGACTTTTATATATTTTTTCAAGCGTCCTTCTACGGTATGTTCATAACTTCACTTCATAAGCGTGGTTTCAAAATCGATCTACGATTTGATTTATATCTTTTCAACTGTCATTTGTCCTTTTATTCCAAAACTTTACTTCCAAATTGTATTTTCTGAATCTTTTTACGATTTAACTTTTATATGTTTTTAAGGATTCTTCTACATTATGTTCAAATTCACTTAACGTAGTTTCAAAATCTTTCTACGATTTAACTTCTATATTTTTTCAAGTATCATTTTACATTACTTTCCTAAACTCTAATTCTAAAATTTAATTTCAAAATTAAGCTACAATTATACTTTCACATGATTGTCAATTATCTATCTATATTATCTTTCAAAACTTTAATTCTAAATCGTAGAATATTTCAATGATTAGAATTCATCCTTGACATTATGTTCATAAAACTTTACTTCTTAAGCGTTGTTCCAAAATCTTTCTACGATTTGACCCCTATATAATTTTTAAGTGTCATTCTACATTATGTTCAAAATATCACTTCTTAAGTATTCGATATCTTTCTACGTACCATTTGAGTTCTATACGTTTTCAACTATCCTTTTAGATTATGTTCTAAAACTTCATTTCCGAATCGTAGTTTTGATATCTTTCTATCATTTTACTTCTATATTTTTCAACTATCAATTTACATTATTTTTGAAAACTTCACTTCCAAATGGTAATTTCGAAATCTTTCTACGAGTTTACTTCTATCAACTATCATTTGACCTTATGTTAGAAAACATCACTTCAAAATCGTAAATTCGATATCTTTCTCCAATTTAACATCTATATGATTTTTATGTATATTTCTACATTACGTTCAAAACTCCATTTTTGAAGTGTATATGCCACACTTGGACTTCTCTATATGTTTTCAACTATCCTTCTCCATTATTATCCTAATTCACTTCTAATTTCGAAATCTTTTAGCGATTTGTCTTCTATATGTTTTCTAAGCATCCTTCTATATGTTCACAAGTTCACTTCATAAGCGTAGTTTCTAAATCTATCTACGATTTGACCTTTTCAAATATTATTTTTTATTATATTCCAAAACTTCACTTCCACATCGTTGTTTCGAAATCTTTCTACGATTTAACTCCTATACGTTTTTCAAGTGTTCTTCTATGTTACGTTCAAATTCACTTAAATATAGTTTCGATATCTTTCTACCATTCGACTTTTATATGTTTTTCAACTATTTTTTTACATTATGTTCCAAAACTTTACATCAAAATTGTAGTTTCGAAATCTTTATACGTGTTGTCTTCTATCAACTGTCATTGGTTATTATGTTTTCGAATACATCACTTCCAAATTGTAAATTAGATATCTTTCTACAATTTAACATCCATATAATTTTCATGTATACTTCTACATTATGATCCAAGACCACTTTTGATGTGTAATTTTGAATTATGCCATGAGTTGACTTCTATGAGTTGCCATTATCAACTATCCTTTTACATTATTTTTTGAAACTTCACTTACAAATTGTAGTTTTAAAATCTTTCTATGAGTCAACTTCTACGATTATCATTTGACCCCTATATGATATTCAAGCGTTTTTCTACATTATTTTCAAAACTTAACTTCTTAAGCGTAGTTTTGATGTATTTCTACCATTTGACTTCTGTATTTTTTCAACTGTCTTTTAACATTATTTTCCAAAATTTTATTTTTGAATCGTAGTTTCAAAATCTTTCCAAGACTTGACTTCTACTTTGTTATTATGTTCAAAAACTATCACTTCCAAATCATAAATTTGATATCTTTCTCCAATTTAACATCCATATGATATTTATGTATACTTCTACATTGTGTTCGAAAACTCTACTTTTGAAGTGTAATTTTGAAATATGTCATGATTTGATTTATATATGTTTTTCAACAATCCTTCTACATTATTATCCAAAAATTCAATCATAAATCGTAATTTTGAAATTTTATATTTTTTTCATGCGTCATTCTACATTATGTTCACAACTTCACTTAATAAGCGTTGTTTCGAAATCGATCTAAGATTTGACTTATATCTTTTCAACTATCATTTGTCCTTTTATTCAAAACTTTACTTTCCAAATTGTATTTTCGAAAATTTTCTACGATTAACTTCTATATGTTATCTTTCTACGATTTAATTTTATATGTTTTTCCACTATCCTTTTACATTACTTTCCTAAACTCCAATTCTAGTGTATAATTTTGAAGTTATGCTATAATTATACTTTCACATGATTGTCAATTATCTATCTACATTATCATTTGACCCCTATATGATATTCAAGCGTTTTTCTACATTATTTTCAAAACTTAACTTCTTAAGCGTAGTTTTGATGTATTTCTACCATTTGACTTCTGTATTTTTTCAACTGTCTTTTAACATTATTTTCCAAAATTTTATTTTTGAATCGTAGTTTCAAAATCTTTCCAAGACTTGACTTCTACTTTGTTATTATGTTCAAAAACTATCACTTCCAAATCATAAATTTGATATCTTTCTCCAATTTAACATCCATATGATATTTATGTATACTTCTACATTGTGTTCGAAAACTCTACTTTTGAAGTGTAATTTTGAAATATGTCATGATTTGATTTATATATGTTTTTCAACAATCCTTCTACATTATTATCCAAAAATTCAATCATAAATCGTAATTTTGAAATTTTATATTTTTTTCATGCGTCATTCTACATTATGTTCACAACTTCACTTAATAAGCGTTGTTTCGAAATCGATCTAAGATTTGACTTATATCTTTTCAACTATCATTTGTCCTTTTATTCAAAACTTTGCTTTCCAAATTGTATTTTCGAAATTTTTCTACGATTAACTTCTATATGTTATCTTTCTACGATTTAATTTTATATGTTTTTCCACTATCCTTTTACATTACTTTCCTAAACTCCAATTCTAGTGTATAATTTTGAAGTTATGCTATAATTATACTTTCACATGATTGTCAATTATCTATCTACATTATCTTCCAAAACTTTAATTCTACATCTTAAAATCTTTCAATGATTAGAATTATATATGATTTTCAAGCATCATTGACGTTATGTTCAAAAACTTGCACTTCTTAAGCATAGTTCCGAAATCTTTCTATAATTTGAAGATTTTTAATCATTCTTATGTTCAAAACTTCACTTCTTAAGCGTAGTCTGTCTACCATATTTGACTTCTATATGTTTTTAGTTATCCATTTAAATTATATTTCAAAAGTTCATTTCTAAATCGTTGTTTCAATATCTCTACCATTTGACTTTTTTATGTTTTTCAACAATTCTTTTACATTATGTTCCAAAACTTTACTTCGAAAGCATAGTTTCAAAATATTTCTACGATTTTATGACCCATATATGATTTTAAATGTCCTTCTACATTATGTTCAAAACTTCACTTCTTAAGCATAGTTTTGATGCCTTTCTACCATTTGACTTCTATATGTTTTTCAAGTATTCTTTTAAACTATGTTTTCCAAATCGTTATTTCAATATATTTAATGTCACGCTCCAATTCCCTAGAATCGATAGTCGTCCCCCGGACGTGATGCCGTACGTGCCTAGGTTGCGCAATGCACAAGGCCAAGGTATTTTATGAAACGAGCACATATTCAGAGTAAGCAGATAATTGAACACAATGTTGAAACATAGAAAAATTCTCTTTATTGATAATGAACATCTTTTATAAACTCTTGAACGAGTCGGATAATTGTCGCACGGGCTTACAAAAGTGGACGCAAAATGAGATAACCGTCATATACATTACATCATTTTACTAAAACTTCAAAGCTATAGACACCTTCGGACGAAGCTATCGCCTTTCCATGGAGCTGCATAAGGTATGTGCACGAGCTCCTGGAAACTCCAAAACGTCTCTTCGAAGGCACGATCAGGACGTGCCGGTAGGTGGACTGGATTAGGAAGTCGCTAAGCTCCTTGCAGGATCGTCTTGGCGCGGGGACCTGTTGCAACGATGGCCAGTACATCAAAATGCACTAGTGAAGGCGAGCTAACCCAACTATACCAATCAACACGTTGTTTATGTGGAGCATGCAAATTTATTATGTGGTCTTTCTATCTTGCCTTAGTTCAATTTACAAGCATGCAATAGATATGGAATTTCACTGAAATAAACATGTCACCGCTTGGTGACTTTTACTTGCCCGTCTGAACCACCTGCACAATACTCACCATGACCTTCCATGACACAGACATAGTTAGCTTTCACAGTTTAAATACACAAGGGGATCCTGGCACGTTGCCATAGTGGACGAGTTATAGTCTCGGGATAGAATGACATGCAACGCATGGAATAGGAGCGTCACAGGCCATCCTGTCCGAAGCAGGAGACTATCAGGGAGTTCCGTCCGGATCAGATCGGTGCCAGTGCCCCAACGACCGCAGGAACTAAGACCTTGTACACAAGTTGTTCATGACCAAGCAAAGTCTACTAAGTTATCAATTGAGGCAGTTTAAGGCAACACAAGTACGAGGCAAGTAATATGGCATAATCTGTTTTGCATAGTCACCCTAATCAGTTTATTTCATAGTAAGGTGTGTTTTATACATAGCTCAATAATAGAAGAAGTATATATATTCTAACTAGAATTGAAACATGATGAAAGAACATTCCAAACGAACTAGCATACAACAAGGTAACCGTTTTCAAGTTGATTCCCAAGCAAAAGTAATCCAAGTCTATTTCATTTTTATCTTGACATCTTTTAGTTATTATGGTATCGTTTGATCGAAAAAATCAAGAAGGCAAGATTTTAGATGTGAAGACTTGGAAGAAGGGTCAACTAAATCGAATTATAGTCACTTACAAGTTGGTAGGGAGAGGAAAGGAAAAATAGGTGCTTCAAGACTCCGCTGCGCCTACTGCACGATCACCTGCATTGCCACAAACAGATGATCAATACCTCTTCTCCTCTTTTCAAGCCCGAAATGAAAATGTAGTTCAACGAACGAAAACAATGAAATCCATCGAAACCGTTCAAGAAAATGCAAATCCGAAAACCAACTCAAAAGCATGAAAGCAACAAGGCGACAACGAAAACTAGGCAAGAAAACTTGCAGCAGAGGTCCCCTCTTGACTCTGCCGCTAAGTCCATCCTTGGGGCACGGTCCACTGAATATGGGAATCGATTCCGAAGAAGCAAATCCATAACGAGGAAAAGATCTTGATATCGAACGATACCGAAAGTATTTCTTAGTCGCGCTCCCAGAAAAGGGGGAATGAGACACCACATTTACCAATTGACTTTTTTATGTTTTTCAAAATTTCTTTTACATTCTGTTCCAAAACTTTACTTCGAAAGCATAGTTTCAAAATATTTTTACGATTTGATCCCTATATGATTTTAAGCGTCCTTCTACATTATGTTCAAAACTTCACTTCTTAAGCATAGAGTCTTTCTACCATTTGACTTCTATATGTTTTCCAAGTATCCTTTTAAATTATATTCCAAAATTTTATTTCAAATCATAGTTTCAATATCTTTCTACCATTTGACTTTTATAGTTTTTCAACTACCCTTTTACATTATGTTACAAAACTTCACTTACTAATCGTAGTTTCGAAATCTTTGTACGGGTTTGACTTCTATCAACATCATTTGTGATTATGTTCGAAAACATCACTTCCAAATCTTAAACTCTCTCTCTCTCTCATTTAACATCCATATTATTTTCATGTATACTTCTATATTATGTTCTAAAACTCCAATTTTGAAGTGTAATTTCGAAAATATGCCACAATTTGACTTCGATATTTTTTCGTAATATTTTCTACATTATTATCCAAATAATCTTTTCAAAATCGTAGTTTCAAAATCGTTCTAACGATTTGACTTCTATAGGTTTTCAAGCGTCCTTGTACATTATGTTCACAACTTCATAATTTCTTCTTAAGCGTAGTTTCGAAATTTATTTACGATTTGAATTATATCTTTTCAACTATCTTTTTTTATTGCATTCCAAAACTTTACTTCCAAATCGTAGTTTCGAAATCTTTGTATGATTTAACTTCTATATATTTTTCTAAGCTTCCTTCTATATTATGTTCAAATTAACTTGAGCATAGTTTCGGAATCTTTCGACGATTTGACTTCTATATGTTTTTCAACTATTTTTTTTCATTACGTTTCTAAACTCCAATTCTAAAGTGTAATTTTGAAATTATGCTACAATTATGCTTTCGTATGATTATCAATTATTCATCTACATTATCTTCCAAATCTTTAGTTCTAAATAGTAATATCTTTTTATGATTAGAATTCTATATGATTTTCAAGCATTCTTGACATTATGTTCAAAAATTTCATTTCTTAAGGGTAGTTCCGAAATGTTTCTACGATTTGACCCTAATATGATTTTCAAGTGTCATTATCCATTATGTTCAAAACTTCACTTCTTATAGTTTCGATACGTTTCTATCATTTGACTTCTATATATATTTTTAACTATCATTTTACATTATGTTCTAAAACTTTATTTTCAAATCGTAGTTTTGATATTCTTTTGCCATTAAACTTCTATAGGTTTTTCAACCATTCTTTTACATTATTTTTCGAAACTTCACTTACAAATCGTATTTTGAAATCTTTCTATGAGTCAACCAATTATCATTTGACCCCTATATGATTTTCAAGCGTTCTGCTACATTATTTTCAAAACTTCACTTCTTAAGCGTAATTTTGATGTCTTTCTACCATTTGACTTTTATATGTTTTTCAACTATCCTTTTATATTATATTCCAAAACTTTATTTTCGAATCGTTGTTTCAAAATCTTTCTGTGACTTCTACAACTATCATTTTTATTATGTTAAAAAACTATCACTTCAAAATCGTAAATTCGATATATTTCTCCAATTTAACATCCATATAATTTTTATGTATACTTATACATTATGTTCGAAAACTCTACATTTGAAGTGTAATTTCGAAATATGCCACGATTTGATTTATTTATGTTTTTCAACTATCCTTCTACATTATCAACCAAAAAATGAATCCTAATCGTAGTTCAAATTTTTTCTACGATTTGACTTTTATATGTTTTTAAAGCACCCTTCTACGTTATGTTCACAACTTCACTTCATAAGCGTGATTTCGAAATCGATCTACTATTTGACTTATATCTTTTCAACTATCATTTGCCATTTTATTCCATAAGTTCATTCTCAAATTGAATTTTCTGAATCTTTCTACGATTTAACTTCTATATGTTTTTAAGGATCCTTTTACATTATGTTCAAATTCACTCAACATAGTTTCAAAGTTTCTCTACGATTTAACTTCTATATGTTTTTCAACTATTCTTTTACATTATTTTCCTAGACTCCAATTCTAAAGTATAATTTCAAAATTATGCTACAATTATACTTTCACATGATTGTCAATTATCTATCTATATTATCTTCCAAAAGTTTAATTCTATATAATTTTCAAGCATTCTTGACATTATGTTCATAAAACTTTACTTCTTAAGAACATCAATGCAAGTTCTCAGGAATGGTGAAAAGTCTGAGTGTTTTCGCCCAAAACATGGTATTCGACCACATATGATTTTCTACTATTTGTTCCAAAATCTTTCTACTATTTGACCACATATGATTTTCAAGCGTCTTTCTACATTATGTTCAAAACATCACTTCTTAAGGTTTCGATATTTTTTACTATTTGAGTTCTATATGTTTTCAACTACCTTTTTAGATTATGTTCCAAAACTTCATTTTCCAATCGTAATTTTGATATATTTTTATCATTTTACTTTTATATGTTTTCAACTATCATTTTATATTATTTTCCAAAACTTCACTTCTGAATCGTAGTTTCGATATCTTTCTACGGGTTGACTTCTATCAACTATAATTTGTCCTTATGTTAGAAAACATTACTTCATAATTGTAAATTCAATATCTTTCTCCAATTTAACATCTATATGATTTTCATATATAATTCTACATTACGTTCCAAAACTCCATTTTTGAAGTGTATATGCCACGCTTGGACTTCTATATGTTTTCAACTATCCTTCTACATTATTATCCAAATTCAATTCTAAATCAAAGTTTCGAAATATTTCAAATTCAATTCTAAATCATAGTTTCGAAATCTTTTTGCGATTTATCTTCTATATGTTTTCCAAGCGTCTTTCTATATGTTCACAACTTCACTTCATAAGCGTAGTTTCTAAATCTATCGACGATTTGACTATCTTTTCAACTCTCCTTTTTCATTATATTCCAAAACTTCACTTCACATCGTTGTTTTGAAATCTTTCTACGATTTAATTTCTGTATGTTTTTCAAGAGTTCTTCTATATTACGTTAAAATTCACTTAAATATAGTTTTGATATCTTTCTACCATTCGATTTTTATATGTTTTTCAACTATCCTTTTACATTATGTTCCAAAATTTCACTTCCAAATCGTAGGTTCAAAATATTTATACGTATTGTCATTCGAAAACATCACTTCCAAATCGTAAATTCGATTTCTACAATTTAACATTCATATGATTTTCATGTATATTTCTACATTATGATCTAAGACTCCACTTTTGAAGTATAATTTTAAAATTATGCTATGATTTTGACTTATGTATATTTTTCAACGATCCTTCTACATTATTATCCAAATATTCTTTTCAAAAGCGTAGTTTTGAAATCGTTCTTCGATTTGAGTTTTATAGGTTTTCAAGCGTCATTCTACATTATGTTCACAATTTCACTTCTTAAGCATAGTTCTTCGATTTGACTTCTATCTTTTCAACTATCTTTTTCATTACATTACAAAACTTCACTTCCAATTCGTATTTTCGGAATCTGTCTACGATATAACTTCTATATGTTTTTTCAAGCTTCCTTCTACATTATGTTCAAATTCACTTAAGCATAGTTTCGTAATCTTTCGTCGATTTGACTTCCATATGTTTTTCAACTATCCTTTTATGTTACATTCCTAAACTCCAATTATAAAGTGTAATTCCAAAATTATGCTAAAATTAGGCTTTCATATGATTATCAATTATCCATCTACATTATCTTCCAAAACTTCATTTCTAAGTAGTAAAATCTTTCTATGATTAAAATTCTATATGATTTTCAATTGCTTTCATGACATTATGTTCAAAAACTTTATTTCTTAAGCGTAGTTACGAAATGTTTCTACGACTTGACCCTATATGATTTTTAATCGTCATTCTACATTATGTTCCAAACTTCACTTATGATTTTTAATTTTCAATCACTCATCTATCTCGTTTTCACCAATCTACTCACATTCTACAACATATTTTGATTAGAATTACTCATTAATACTTGTTTTCACGATTCTACCCTATTTTATACCACATTTCGATTAGAATCAGCAACCTAAACTCGTTTTCGTCATCCTACGATCATATTAGACCGTATTTCGATTAGAATGACCCGTTTATACTCGTTTTTACCATTCTACGATCATTTGATACATTTTTTCGATTACAGTCACATTTCAGCACTCGTTTCACCAATCTAGGCCTCCATTTTTTTACCCTATTTTGGTTAGAATCATCCATATATACTCGTTTTCGCCAATCTACTCACATTTTACACCATATTTCGATTAGAATCAACAATCTAAACTCGTTTTCGTCATCCTACGATCATATTATACTGTATTTTGGTTCGAATCACCCGTCTATACTCGTTTTCACCATTCTACGATCATTTGATACATTATTTCGATTACAGTAACATTTCAGTACTCGTTTCACCAATCTAGGCTACTTTTTTATCCTATTTTGGTTAGAATCACCCATCTATACTCGTTATCACCAATTTACGCACATTCTACATTTCGATTAGAATCACTCATCTATTCTTGTTTTCATGATTCTACCCCTGTTTTATACCATATTTCGATTAGAATCAACAATTTAAACTCGTTTTCATCATCCTACGATCATATAATACCATATTTTGGTTCGAATCACCCGTTTGTACTAATTTTCACCATTTTACGGGAATTTGATGCCTTATTTCTTTTAGAATAATATTTCTATACTCGTTTCACCAATCTAGGCTAGTTATATATCTTATTTCGGTTAGAATCTCCTGTCTATACTCGTTTTCACCATTCTATGCCAATTATATACCATAATTCTCTTTGTAGTAGTTCGTTTATATATGTGTGTGTGTTGCAAATGAATTCATAGCAAATCAATTTTCTTATATGCTCATCTTGACAATTAATTGGTTTTATTATATTTTTATGTTAATCATTTACTTGGTATCTTTGTTAAACTTAAAACTTTAAGATTTGGGTATCCCAGGGTGCCACTTTTGGCTATTTGGGTTGTGAATCCACCATGTTTGGGAACACGGGATCCTGAACATGGTTATTAGGAGTTCTGGAACCGGCAAGTATGTTATAAACAGGAGTCGCAGTATGAGTTTATGCCATTAAAAAAGCTTGACAAGTCATTGGTGTAGGGTTGTTTTGGCGTCTTACTCTGAGTACATGTCGATATAACTCAATCTGGTGAATTTGCGGTATCATTTAGGTTAAAGTGACTCTTGAAGGTATGCCATGCATTTGTGCACTTTGGCTTTTGTCATAAAAGACGAATGCAATTCTCTATAGCAAATCCTAGCAAACTGTATCATCTTACCTCTTCTTCTTGATAGTATTTGGAGGGTTCTTTTTGTTGCATGAGCTTAAACCGCATGATAAACAAGCTAGGTTACCTATTTTGTTAACCGGTAGTGTAGGTTTTACGGCAAGGCATCTCTTGCTTGTAGACATCTTAGCCAGAAATTTGGTACCAAGATGCAAGGTGATGTCACATTGGTGCCCGGTCATATATATATATATATATATATATATATATATATATATTAATTTCTATTGTCGAGTCGAGACTTTCTCGTACTTGATATCTGACCCCTTCTTGTGGAAGAAGCCTTGGGTGATGAGAATGATGATGGTGTAGCTTTTAAATAGGATAATGAATTTTTAATTTTTAATTTATAATACAATATGCTCGACCATATTAACTGCTGACAAGAAACAAGACCGATGAGGGTCATCCAAATAGTGGATTGGATTCTGAATAAGTTTAATCTTTGCTTGGATGCAAGGTTGCAGACATAGTAATAGTGTACACTAGCCAGAAGGGTAACCAAGCGAGTTTACAGTACCATTGTGCGTGGAGTAATAGCCTTTGAAGTTCAATAACTTAAGTGTAATAGCTTAATGGATCCATCATACATGGCAGTGTATTCAAGTGTAATAACTTAATGAATCCTAAGTCATATGTTGGTGCGTTGGACTTCATAAAGAGTGGGCTCATTAACATGGTTCTATGTAATTGTAGTTTTATCTCCAGACAGAGTAGTTGTAGTTCTATCTGTACTCAATCAGAAAATCTATCGTTTCATGAAGTTTACCTACAGTTGTAGTTGAGAATTTCTTAAAATAAATCTAGCCTTGTTTTGATCAGGAGTTTTGTTCTCAGTTTGAAATCCCTTTGTGGAATTCAATCCTTGAGACATCGAGTGTGTTGCCATTGGCGGTTCTCCTTGGAGATACTCTAAGAATTTAACTTATACGTTTGCATTCACTTAAGTTTTGGTTGGGATTGTTTTCGTTTCGGATCTCTTCGACCATACGAAGTCTGTAGTGATGATTCTTCAGATAAATGTTCATTCATCTTAGTATTAATTTCCTGGCTCTTTCATTTCTTTTGTGCTTCTTGGCGTGTCATGATGGAGTTTCTAATTCTGAATGTATACTTTGTCATGTCAAACTTAGGATACACAGAAAAACCACTTGATATGATCATATCTAGCTGTTTATCAGTCTCCAAGGATTTGTATATTCTTGTAAAAGATCTTAAATTGCAAATTTATTGTTTGATGACAAAGCTGTTTTTAAATTCTTCATTTGTTCTACCATATATGTCTTATCAAATCTCTTTCTCCTTGAAAAGTTTGATATAGTTATTCCTCTGCTAGTGACTTGACCATTATACTCTTTAAAGTTTATTTGCATTATTACACCTCTATCTGCATGCTTATAAGTTATAATCTGATGGGTTTTTCTGGTTCAACAGATAGTAAAATTTTCTAAATTTTCTTTATCAATGGTCAATGCAGGTTGAAGTATTATGCTGAAATTTTCACATGGGGCCTGTGGAGTAATATACTGATACATACCTTCCTTATGTGAGATCTGAGGGGACACGGGTTCAGGGATGACACCATGAGGACACAAACGTATCCGAGACAGATATCAGAAGTAACAGAATCAACTGTGCCAACTGCCACAGACACCTGGATTACCAACTACCAATCACATATGACTTTGCCTCATCAGCACAAGAGAGGGGACAACTCAGCATAACAACCTCAACTGCCATCCAACTGCGAGATTCAAGAATAAGAGTTAGGAACAGTTATAAATAAAGGAAAGGAATTGTAAGAAGGCATGCATGTATTTTGCACTTAGCTTCTAGTTCTTCTTCCTCCTTCTCTTCATTGCAGACAAGCTATTTTGAGATGAATAAACCCTAGTTCTTCTCCCCTCTACCTCTGTCTCTGCGATTAATCATGTCCAACATTGTCATATCACCCCCAAATCCCAGTCGACAGGGAAAGGGGTCTAACAATTTGGTATCAGAGCCTTTGGCTCCAATACTCGAGGCCAGTCGAGAGGCCAGTTCGAGCAGTCGGAGCTCTCGCCGGGGATCACCGGAGGACCACCGGAGTGCGACTGAGGAGGGTCGTATGTTGCTTATTGAAGGTACAATGCTCAATCTCAGTTCCAAATTCGACCTGATTTTAGAAAATAATTCCAAATTTGATAAAATCTTGGAAGAACTGTTGAGAGCAAGAGAGGGAAGGGAAACCCTAGCTGTTGCCATTAGGGCTCCACCCTTACTCCCTGCACCACCCCAATTGTTGATCCCTACTGCACCTCAGTACACTGCCACAGCAGCATCCTCACCCCTAGGAGCTCATCATATACCCCAAATGGGAAATGGAAACCTGGGAATTCAAAACCCTTCCACAATCTTGGAGGCAAATGTGCATCAACAACAACCCAATGTTGACCCAAATCGATCTCCACAACAATTCCCATGGAATGTGGGAATCAATTTGGGAACCCTGCCTCAGCAAGAACCTCACAACAGCAATGGTACCCGAGTTATTCATGAACCAGACCATCAAGAAGGTCCAAGAAACCCTTCAATCCAGAATGTGGGGGTAACACCAGAATACCCAACCACTGGCCCCACCTTCATACAACACAACAACACCACTACATTATTGCCAAACCCAGGACACAGAGGGTTACAATTTGGGTCACTGCAGAGAAACCCCTATTGGAACATGCCTCCACCCAGACTAAAAATACCCCAATTCAGTGGTGATACTGATGTGGAGGAATGGTTGTTGAGGATAAACTACTATTTTAGCTTCTATCCTATGTCAGAATGGGACAGAATAAGAGTGTGTTTTGTGCAATTGCAAGGGTCAGCAGCTTTCTGGTTTGATTGGTTGATGAAGACCAAGGGAGGCATAATAGGTTGGGAAGAATTCTGTTGTCTATAAAAATGCAGTTTGGTCCATCACAATTTGTGGATCCCATGATTGAGTTGAAGCTCTTGAAACAAGATGACACAGTGCAGGATTATACATCCCAGTTTCAGAGACTGTCTAGCAAGGTGTTAGGATTATCTAAAAAATGTCTCATCAGTCAATATATAGGAGGCCTGAAAGAAGAGATAAGCTATGAAGTGCAGGTAGCCAACCCTGTTACCTTGCCTTTAACAATGCATTTAGCCAAGCTGTATGAAGCCAAAATGCTAGCCACCAGGAAAAACTATAGACTTACAACATCTCAAGCTAAGCCCCAATTTTCAACTCCTCTAATTCAGAACCCTACCACAGAAGGGCAAAAGAAGTATGGCAATGGAGGCACAGGGATGCTGAACCAAAACCGTACTATAACCCCTTCTGAAATGTCAAGAAGAAGGGGATTGGGGTTGTGCTACTTTTGTGATGAGAAATGGGCTAGAGGCCACAAATGCAAAGAAAAGAAACTGTTCTTGTTACTAGCACATGAGGATACAGATTTTACTGAGCATGAGTTTGCAGAGGAAGGGAATTCAGCAGGGACTGTACAAGCCTCCTCAGACTGTTTTGAGATATCCTTGCAGGCATTATCAGGGAGCTCCCATCATTCTACTATGAGAATGAAAGGAACCATCAAAAATAAACCTGTAACCATCTTAGTTGACTCTGGCTCCACTCACAATTTTATTGATGTTAAAATGAGTGAGAGGCTAGGATTAGCACTGACAAATAATAACTCTTTTGAAGTTATGGTGGCCAATGGTGACAAGTTACTCAGCAAGGGAATGTGTCCAAGTGTGGTTATAGACTGCCAAGGGCATAAAATTCATGCAGATTTGTTACAGTTACCCATATCAGGGTGCCACATAGTCCTTGGGGCTAAATGGCTAAGCACCTTGGGAAATATAATGTGGAATTTCCAGGAGCTGATTATGCAGTATGAGAACAATGGCAAGACCATCAAATTTGTGGGCTTGAAGGCAGACACTGCCAATCTGAATGAAGCAGTACCTAAAGAGCTAAGACAAAAACCTCAGATGTTTGTAATACAACTTTGTTCAGTAAGCAAGGAATACAGGGAACCTGGTGAAGGAGAAAACAAGGTGACAGCCTTACTGAAACAGTATGAAGAATTGTTTGAAGAACCTGAAGGACTGCCACCTAAGAGAGATTATGACCACAGAGTACCATTACTTCCAGGATCAGCCCCAGTGTGCAGCAGACCCTATAGGCACCCCTATGCACATAAAAACTAAATAGAGAAACAAATCCAGGAAATGTTGAAGTCAGGTATCATCAGAGATAGCACTAGCTCCTACTCATCTCCAGTTATCTTAGTAAAAAAAATGATGGCACTTGGAGAATGTGCATATAGGGCTCTCAATCACAACACAATCAAGGATAAATTCCCCATTCCTATTGCTGAGGAACTTTTTGATGAGTTACATGGAGCTAAAATGTTCTCTAAGCTGGACTTGAGGGCTGGTTATCATCAGGTTAGGATGGCAGAGGAGGATGTCCATAAGACTGCTTTCAGGACTCATGAAGGGCACTATGAATTCCTAGTCATGCCTTTTGGACTCACTAATGCTCCCTCCACTTTTTAGGCCATGATGAATGCCATCTTTAAAGGATACCTGAGAAAATTTGTGTTGGTATTCTTTGATGATATTCTAGTATACAGTACTGATTTGGACAGCCACCTTCATCATTTAGAAGAAGTCTTCAAGGTCTTGACTGCTCATCAATTAAGGATCAAAAGAAGCAAATGCTTCCATTACTGCCTTGATTTTGTCTTGGTCAACTTTGATACCTTGGGAAGATATGATGTGTCCCAAATAGGCTACCTGCCTCTGAGCAAAGACCTTCATCATTTAGAAGAAGTCTTCAAGGTCTTGACTGCTCATCAATTAAGGATCAAAAGAAGCAAATGCTTCTTTGCTCAGAGGCAGGTAGCCTATTTGGGACACATCATATCTTCCCAAGGTATCAAAGTTGACCAAGACAAAATCAAGGCAGTAATGGACTGGCCTGAACCTAAAACTCTCAAGGAATTAAGGGGTTTTTTAGGTCTCACAGGCTACTACAGGAGGTTCATCAAAGGCTATGGCACCATAGCTACTCCCCTAACCCAGCTCCTCAAAAAGAATGCTTTTCATTGGAGCAAGGAAGCACAAGTTGCCTTTAATAAACTGAAGGAGGCTCTCACTACTCCACCAGTCTTGGCCATGCCTAACTTTGCTGAGACCTTTATACTAGAGTGTGATGCTTCAGGTGGAGGAATTGGAGCAGTGTTAATGCAAGAAGGTAAACCAATAGCTTTCTTAAGCCAACAACTGAAGGGAAGGGCACTTATGCTTTCAACTTATGAAAAGGAGATGCTGGCTATACTCCTGGCCATCAAGAAATGGGGCCAGTATTTGTAGGGTAGACCCTTCATTATTAGGACTGACCACAAACCTCTCAAGTTCATGTTAGAGCAGAGGGTCTACACTGATGCACAGTACAGATGGATCATGAAGCTTCATGGGTACCAGTACACTGTAGAATACAAGAAAGGGGGTGAAAATAGAGCAGCTGATAGTCTCTCAAGGATGGTTCCCTCACTAACTGCTATCACTGCTATAGAAGCTGGGTGGATTGGGCAGTTTAAAAGCCAGATGCAGGAGTCTTCCTACTACCAGGATTACATCACCAAGTGGTCTCAAGGACAGTTAGACACAAACAAGTTCAGAGTGGCTGATGGGTTGCTCTACTATAAAAATAGACTGTCCCTTGACCCTAAGTCTGAATTTGTCTCTGCCATGCTCAAGGAGCATCATGACACTCTATATGCTGGTCATTCTGGGTATATCAAAACCTTGCAGAGACTTAAGAAGGTTTGCTACTGGAGGGGTATGAAAAGGAGTGTGCAGGAATATATCAGGACTTGTGAAGTGTGTCAAAGGAACAAGACAGAAAACATTTCTCCTGCAGGGTAACTACAACCCTTACCAATTCCCTCTAGAATCTGGGAGGATGTCTCTATGGACTTTATAGAAGGTTTACCAACCAGCAACCATAAATCAACTATCCTGGTAGTGGTGGATAGGCTTACAAAATACATACACTTGTTTGCCCTAAGTCATTCTTTTACTGCCTCTGTGGTTGCTCAGGTATTCTTGGATGGGGTCTTCAAGTTACATGGGATGCCCAAGACAATTGTGTCTGACAGAGATGCCATTTTGACCAGCCAGTTTTGGAGGGAACTGTTCAAATTACATGGGACTCACCTCAATTATAGTACTTCCTACCACCCTCAATCAGATGGCCAAACTGAGGTCACCAATAGGTGCATAGAGGGATATTTGCGTTGCTTTTGTGGACATAAACCTAAGGAGTGGGCTAGACACTTATTGTGGGCTGAATTTTGGTTTAACACCAACTGGCATTCCTCCACCAGAATGACTCCTTTTGAGGCAGTGTATGGGAGAATCCCACCTAATATTCTTACCTATATTCCAGGGATTGTACAGGATCAGGGGGTGGCTGAAGCCCTGGCAGGAAGGGATAACACACTGCAACTTTTGAAGGACAATTTGCACTTGGCACAAGACAGGATGAAAAGATTAGCTGACTTACACAGATCAGACAGAGAATTCAAGGTGGGAGATTGGGTTTATTTGAAGCTACAACCTTATAGGCAGACTTCTGTAGGTCAGAGGAGGCCTCACAAGTTGTCACCCAAATATTTTGGGCCTTACCAGGTCATAGATCGAATTGGACAGGTAGCTTACAAACTGGAATTGCCTGCAGACTCTCAGATTCATCCAGTCTTTCATGTCTCTCAACTCAAGGCAAAGTTGAGTAGGAAAATCAGTGTTAATGGTGATACCCCCAGCTTGAGAGATGAGGTTTTACTAGAACCAGACTGCATCTTGGAACGAAGGTTAGTCCAGCACAGGAACAAGGCTGCAGTAGAGTTGTTGGTGCAATGGAAGGAATACACCAAGGAGGAAGCTCAGTGGATTGCATATGAGGACTTTGTGAGACGTTTTCCCTATTTCGACCTTGAGGCAAGGTCTAATTAGGGGGGGGGGACTATTTGATACATACCTTCCTTATGTGAGATCTGAGAGGACACGGGTTCAGGGATGACACCATGAGGACACAAACGTATCAGAGACAGATATCAGAAGTAACAGAATCAACTGTGCCAACTGCCACAGACACCTGGATTACCAACTACCAATCACATATGACTTTGCCTCATCAGCACAAAAGAGGGGACAACTCAGCATAACAACCTCAACTGCCATCCAACTGCCAGATTCAAGAATAAGAGTTAGGAACAGTTATAAATAAAGGAAAGGAATTGTAAGAAGGCATGAATGTATTTTGTACTTAGCTTCTAGTTCTTCTTCCTCCTTCTCTTCATTGTAGACAAGCTATTTTGAGATGAATAAACCCTAGTTCTTCTCCCCTGTACCTCTGTCTCTGCCATTAATCATGTCCAACATTGTCAGATCACCCCCAAATCCCAGTCGACAGGGAAAGGGGTCTAACATATACTCGACAGTTCATACTGTATTGACACTTTTGGATAATATTAGTGGCTTGTGCTTATGTAATGAATTCATGGTTTGGAGAAAAGGATGCAGAAATCTCTTCCAGCCTTTAAAACATAAGTCCACTGAGAGCATTATAGCAACAAGCTCTGCGCCATTTGGGCAGTAGACACTCTCAAATGGCAACGGGGCAGCTATCCCCAACTGTATATCCTGAAAAGCGAGGCAAGATAAAATCTTCGAGGCAAAGTGTTGTCAAAGCTGCTACAGATGACCCGGAAAAAGTAAAGACCTCTGAACACATTATTGATATAGGAGATGAGCACTCTGATTTGTTGGGATATGATGTGTTTTCTGGGAAGCTTGCTCTTGTTAAAAAATCTAAAAGCGCATGTACTGATGAGGAAATTGTGTCTTCATCTGCAAACCCTGATAGTACTGATGCCAAACTTTCAAGCAAAGCACTTGTTTGGGGTTCTCAAAGGTTATGCCTTCAGGACATTTTATCTGTAAGTCGTTCTTTGAGAGTTCATTGCTGATTAATAATATTATTCGAGTTAGAAATAAAATATTGTGTTCGCACTGAACAAGGATCTACTATTTTCTATTGACACTTTGGCTTAAAATAGGTTATTGATTTAAATTAAACTTTGGTCGCTTGGTAAATACATTACTTTTTCATTCAAATAACTGAGGTTTTCTTCACAAAAGGTTTCATTTGAAAAGTTACAGTTGGTGTTTTTGCTAATCATTATGGTTAAAGTTACAGGTGACAATGAGTGTCTAGTTTTATCATAATTTATAATCAATGAACCTCAGAGTTGAAATTCAGAAGACTCGTGTGTGAAAGGTTATTGTTAAATTTATACTGTTATAAAATAGAGAATTAGGTAGGTACACTTCTTAACCAATTTGATTTCCTCCTAGTTTTATCACCAATGATCTGATTTTTAGATTCAGTTTTGTCTAGTTTTTGCCAGTTAAAAAGATAGTTTGCTCTTGGAGAAGTTGAACTGTCGACAATTTAAAGATGTTATACTAATATCATGACTCAGAATCCTTGTCAAATCAATCATGCCTAATATTTCAGCTGATTTTTTTTGTAGGTATCATACAGTACTGGACTACGACATTTCACTTTGCATTCATATCCTCTTAGAAAGCGTTCGTTTGGGCTCTCATGTCTAATCAAACCGAAAAGAAGTCAAAATGATTTTTGTTTCTTGGCTTCTAGTCCAGAAGAAGCCATCCAGTGGGTTACTGGCTTTGCAGAACAGCAATGCTTTGTGAAGTGCTTACCTCATCCTATGGTTTCTTCCAAGAAACAGGCCTCTGACTTGGTTGCAAGCATCCCATTGTATGTTCATCATCATATGAAGTGTAGAAGTCCACCAAAAGTACTTATTATATTGAATCCTCGTTCTGGGCATGGCCATTCAGCCAAAGTCTTCCATGAAAAAGTAGAGCCAATATTTGAGGTTTGTTAAATCTCAATAATGTGTCACTTAGTTCTTCACTAGTTTTCTAGGAGTTTTGATTTATTGAACTTTGTATTCTCTTCATTGTGGGATGTTGTTGATTTTTTTTATCACATAGTTTCTGACAGATATAGTTATTTGTACTATCTCTTAGTTGTGGGATGGCGTTGTTTTATTATCTAGTGTTGTTTCAGATAAAGTTGTTATTATTCTTCAATCCTGAGTAGACACTAGTAAAGCTTTACTAAGAATACACTAGAGGGAAACTTAGTACAAGACGATCTCGAATCTGAGCATGAAAGCTAAAGCAGTTCCATTCTTCACACAGATGATAATGTCTAACATGGACATAGAATGACCTGTATGTAAAGATAAAGCAGCGCACTCCCCCTCACCCCCCCCCCCCCCCCCCCCCCCCCCTCCCTCCCTCCCCCCCTTCTTTTTATTTAGTTTTCAGTACTGTTGCTTCTCCACACATTTCATCTTTTGTCTACTTGGAGTTCCATCCATATATTCCAAGGGGGGTTCGCTTTCTTCGAAAACTAAACTCATACTTCAGTTATGTTAAGACATGTCCGTAAGTTTTTTGATATGTTCTTTCCACCAGGTTAGGAACGAAGTTCCCAAGGGGGGATTCGAACCGTGCCCATCCCCCACATGAGCCCCCCATCGTAACCAACATGCCACGACCCCACGGACCATGTTAGTAAGTTAGTTCTGAGGATGAGATAGCATTCTCATTGCACCTGGTTGCATAATTAGATGCCTTTCCTGGTCCTGTTACATCATGACAAACATACCTTGCTGGTGATTTATTACTGTAATAGTGAGCTTGCCATATTTTTGCAGCCTGCAGCCATTAGCATGCCTTCTCGAGTACGCAGCCCCACCTATTACTGAGCATTATGAATTCCATGATCACTTTCTATCAGCGTAATATGGCAAACTATAACATCATTTATTTGCATCGTGGCAGATGACCAAGAGGCGTAGACTGGCACAGTAGTCGTAGTTGAAAAATGCAACTCTGCTACTCCAAATACCTCTAATACTTGTTGTAACTTGTAACCAAATTTGGTGTTACTAATTCTAAGTATATTTTTAATTTAGCTTGGTTCTGGGTTTCTTACCTCTTAACTGGTTTAAAATAAGCCGCATAATTGTCGTTATGTGCCCAACCTTTCTTCTTAATTCACTTCTCATAATATTGAATTTAATACATAGTTGAAGTAATTATCTGTATCTTTAACATGTTCGACTTACTAAAAAGACGGCCTGCAAAAGTTTCAGTAAATTTTCTTTGCTACGGAGTCTACAGCAACCACAAAAGGAAAGCTAACTTATCCAGATTTTTTTGCATCAGCTGCATGAATTGTTCTCTTAGATACTAGTGTCATAAAATTTTGCTTTTAATTATCTGGTCATCAATGTTATTCCTTATATTTAACTTATCTGTATGTAATATTATCGTATGCTACGCTCTTCAGAGCGCAGATAGTCATCCATATTTCCATTACAGCTTGCAGGTTTCAAAATGGAAGTAGTCAAAACTATTTCTGCAGGTCATGCAAGGAAACTTGCTTCAAACGTTGATTTCACTACGTGCCCTGACGGTATACACATCGCAGTCAAATGTTGTACCTGTATTCATTCTTTGTGTTATAACATTTACTTCCTATGTTTCTTCTACAGGAATTATATGTGTCGGTGGTGATGGAATAATAAACGAGGTTAGTTATTTCTCCTTTACCTTTTCTTCCACTTTTTACTAGAACAAATTACAAATCTGTCAATAATATTTTAATATAAATGTAATTCTGTGCAACCTAGGGATATGATGCACTTTGAATGAGTTTGTCACTTTCTATCAATGGTATGGCCTAAAATGGAATAGCTTTTATAGCAAATTTCTGTTCTCATTGTTGTGAAGGATGTTCAGTTGTGCTCAATATTCCTGCAATTACAGAGGAAAATAAGCTGTTGGTATCATTTTGATGAGCACATGTAAAACTTCCTCTTGCTCTTACTTACCTTGCCAAGGAATTTGCACTAATAGGCCTCCAATAGATCCTTCTTGACATCCATTTTAAATAGGCCTCCAATAGATCCTTCTTGACTTTCAGTTTTGTGCTCTTTGATCAACCTTATTTTGAATATGTTTGCTTAAGTAATGAGCAATTTATTTCATGTCAATTCTTCTGGTTTAGTAATAAAATGAACCTGGAATAGTATGTTGACTAAAGAAAGTGGTTAGATAAGAAAATGACTCAGTAACATAGTAGCATTAGGAATTCCATTCTGGTGTTATTCCACTACTTTTACTTGATGATTGATATATAGCTTATTATTTACTATTTCCATAATCCATGTTCCTAATTGATATATTCTTTGAGATAAGGCCAGTCATTGATGACCGTCCCCTGTCCTGGCTGCTAGCACCAAGACCCCCTCCCATTTAATTAAATTTTGCCCAGGCAAGGATTCGAACCCACTTCCACTCCTATTTTATTCCATTGTGTAGAGATCCTGAGAGGATAATCCTTCCATTGTAAATATTCTGGAGAACAAGTTTTGAGATTTGACCGTCTCTTTATATTTTTGAGAAGCAGGGTATATACAGTTTCCATCATATTACAAACAGTTGATGGTTTCCTACAAGAATTTATATAACCATCTAGTTTAAAACTTTGCAGAGAATTCCCCTCTCTATCTGAATAATCATGACCAATCAACACCAACCAAATGATTTGCACAAACTTGTTAGAATTGTTTTTCACAAGCATCCACTCTTCAGTAATGTATCTGGATAGTCAGTGGCTGTCATTTTTTTACTAGAGAAATAGAATCATGATGGCGTGACTTGATACCATAGTAAGGATTGGTGCCAATTGGAGGATGTTGGTTCGATTCCTTGAAACAGCCTCCCACATTTAATAGCTTATTTCCTTCCATCCGTCCAACTTGTGTTGGTAATCAGATTTCCGGAATTTCATCCCCTTCCAACCCTACCGACGTTCAGTCTGGTGTACTTCCTCATATTACAGATTGCATTCAAAAGCTAATGCAAGTGTGCAGTCTTTGAACATTCATACTCAGCACAGTTTCTAGGAACCTTTAGGAGGTGATTACTTGGTTATTTTCCATCATGCTGATTTTTTTCCAGTTGTGTAAGGCAAAATTTCAGATCAATCTCATCTTAATTTAATTCATATGCGTAAGACGAAACATTCATTGTTTTTTTCTATATACCTCTTACTGCAGTTTAGGATTAGGTTCTACCCCAAAATTTGATTATCTTATCACTTCTACTATGAACTGATAAGAAATAGATGCAGGAATCTTTCTAGGTAAATAAAAGAAAGATGATAAGAAGGCTCAAAAAGCTGCCAAAGTTCGACTGTAACTGTTACTTTAGCAACTCTATTTGGTAGTCATGATCTGTCTCATTTGCTATGCCCTAGGAAACATGGACACTAGAAATATCTTGCTGTGTCCATGTTAGTCATGCCACTCATGTATTGGACACGATATAACACTCCAAAATGCACTCAGACTCACCAAAAAAGATGGTGAGTCCAAGCCACCATGTCTGTATCATGTCATATTTGTGTCTGTGCAACGTAGGCTATACTTTAAAGTTTAAACTGGAACAAGAACAGCTGAAGAGTCAAAATATGATGGTTTTTTTTTTCCACACTTGAATGCTATTATGGTAATTTAAAGTGCTAATCTCCCTCCTTGCATAACTCTAATCTTTCACCCTTCTTTTGATGTTTCCTTCTCATAACTTAGCATCCTTTCTTTGTATATTTTCTTCAACTTGTCCTTTTAGTTTTAAGGTAGTATCTTTTTGGGTAATCTTGCCTTGTTGCACACTGAATATAAACTTTCTTAAACTTTATGTGAAATTACTTTTGCAAGAACTTCTAGTCAATAATATTGTTTCTCTATTATATATAATGATGCAGGTTCTAAATGGTTTACTTAGTAGAGAGAATCAGAAAGAAGCAGTTTCTATTCCAATTGGCATAATACCTGCTGGTTCTGACAATTCACTAGTTTGGACTATTCTGGGAGTGCGAGATCCAATTTCTGCTGCATTAACTATTGTGAAGGTGACTATTTTTCTTTTCTTGTATGCTCATGGAAGTGGATATTGTACAAGTGTTACTATTGTCAGATGTGGTGGTTGTTTTATGCTTTCTTGCTGGTTCTATGGCTTCCAACTTTATTGATCTATAATGATTGAGTTGGGACAATGCTTTTATATCCTGTCTAAGCATAGAAAAATGTCAATTTGGTCAACAATCAGTGTTGATATTTAATTATTTATAGTGCTTTTCTAATTTCTAATGATTTTGTATCTGTCTTTGCTTTTAATACCTTTCTGGTGTCATTTGTTTAGCATGAACTCCAAGGGTATCTAGGTATGCCATCCAAATTATAGAATTTGAACCTTTTGCTTCTCCACAGACCATGGGATTAAGTGCAGTTTTTACCCCCCAAAAGTACTATAGTGGCTAAATATGACACTGCACCCTAACCCTTATCCCAAACTAACTCGAATACTAAAAACTAACCATAAGTATGGACCCTAACATGAAACCATACTTGGTGATCACAAGCCACATAATGAAACTTAAGAGTAATGTTTTATTCCCCATTGTTAGCTTTGTCCTTTAACTTACCTTACCCTTACCCTAAGAAGCATAGACACTAAAACTCATGACGTGTCCATGTCGTGTGACACACGTCATGGACACACCACATAAACTCCAAAATACATTAGGACACAAAAATAGGTGCCAAACCTGTGTCGCCATGTCTAAAACGTTTAGTGTCAAATCTGTGTCCGTGCAACATAGCCCTTACCTTATCATCACCACTAATTTGTGTTGATTAGGGTATTGAAGAAGCGATTTGTCATTGTTGACAAGAAGTTCAAAGTTGTTAAACAACAAATCAATGGTGAAAGTGGGTAAGATAGGATTGACCCCACGACATCACAGTTATCTTAATGTTGTTGACTTGTACTTGAAAGGATCAAATTAATATCACTGCCTCTTCAGTTTCTATTTTCATAAAAGTTACTCTGAAGACAATTTATTGTGGAGAAGTATAAAAGATGGAATGCTCCAGGTTTCAGTTAGTACTTTAGTAGAATTTGCTTAAATTTCATTTTGCATCTGTTACAAGCATGGTTCTTGCTATATATATTTTATTATAAAGAGCCATCTCCTTTGATGAGTAAGATTGCACGCCTCCGTTATTGTTTGTATTATTGAAATTTGTTTTGCCCCCCACTTAGATTGGCCACCTTGTTCCTGGGATCTTATTATGCACCCCTCTCTTCTTTGTGTCTGCCTCTGACTATGCCCACGCAATGGGACACATGCAGAGGCCAGCGTGCCCAAGCACTAGCACAATCACTTCTTTTTGGCCATTTGATCATATGTTGGGTGGTTGGATTTAGCGAGAGGCACAGATTGAACGAGCATGAGTGACGGTTCCAGATGGTTAGGACAAAGAGTCCCAAGATATTAAGGTTAGGAATGTGTTAAGTTAAAAACATAGAGGTATATTTACGTCATTTGACGATATGTTCTCCTCACCCAACATCTAATGAAGACCTCGGGGCTTCATAGCTTGTTTTTATTGAGGTACTGTTACTGGAAGTTCAATATCCCACTTCATGACATAGCTGGAGGGTGGGCCTATAAAAAGCCAAGTAACCTTAGCCGACTACCCATGTTTTAAATGAACCCTAAACTAGTCGCAGTATGTTTCAGTTAAGCAGAGTTATCTGTAAGCCTTTAATCAAATCAAACCTAGTCAAGTTGGGTGAGGGACAATCTAAATTTGACTCTATCCTAAATACAAATATTTAATCCTAACAAAGTGCATCTAGTTTAAGTCTAACCTAACCCCCCCGTCACGCCCCGATCCCGTAAGGGCCGATCGTCCTCGCTTGGTCCTTACGGAACCGATCATCCTCGATTGGGCACGATGCCATTCAAGCCTAAGTTGCGCTTGCACAAGACATAATACCTGCACAAGACACAAGTTAGTCAAAAATATACATATATAGAGGCACATAATTTAAATACAGAGAACCAAAGTTGAACACATTTGATAGGAACACAAAATACTTTCTTTATTGAATACTTTAAGGTTGGATTACAAAGTACTTGTTTGGCTGATTACAAAATATGCCATAGATGCCTACATCCCCTTTTTACAAATAAAAAAACTAGCAACAACGTCCATACATCATGTTCTTGTAGTAGGACCTTAGAAGCCAGAAGCGGGAGCGGGGGCGGGAGCGGGGGCGGAGAAGCGCGAATACTTAGAAGATTCTAAATTTGGGTGCGTGATGGGAGCATGCGCTAATAAATTTATAATGTTTATTAATTATTGTTATGAAAACTTATAAATATCTTAAAATTTATTAGAATTTATAAAGTTCAGTTCAAAGTTACAAAGAGATCTTTCGCATGTTAATTTCTTATGACGTCAAAGTAAGAAATTTTTAGTTTCTTGGTACTTTAATAAATGTGTATTGAAAATATTCCAATTTCTCTCACAAAATTTATGTCATCTTTTAAAATTATGGTCATATTATGGGAAGCGATCATGTCGTCGGGGAAACAAGCTTCCGTCCCCGAGAAACGAAGCTCCCGTCATCGGGGAAACGAGCTCCAAACGAGCTCCCAAGTAAGAAACGCCGAATCAAAGGTTTTTACTGAGATTCGTTTACCTCCTAGGAGTTTCTGGCTTCTAAGAGTAGGACCAAAAATCAGAACAACTAGTAGAAGAAGAGCTTGCACACAGGAGAGGAAAGCTTTGGAAAGCAGTACGAGCACGGTTCCGCTTGAAGGGATGCGCTCCTAAAGCTTCAAAATGCTTGTCAAACTCTCGCTACCAGAACATGGAGATTTGTCCATAAACATGGGTTAGTACTACAACATGTACTGGTGAACGACCGTGGCCAAACTCACCTTGAAATCCACACTAAGTATACAAGTGAAGCTAGCATTACTCTGATGTGATCTTTCTACTTGTCTAGTTTCTTTTTAAAAATTTATGCAAGAAACATAAACGATAGATTGAACCATGCATATGATAATTTCTTACCCACGGTCGAACGGTTATCCCTGTAGCAGACACACAAGTTAGCAACAACTTGCATATATGTGTCTAACTTATGAATCAATTTTGGCATCAAATATTAGGTATGCAAGAAGGTAAACCTAGCATGCGACCTAACTACATGATGGTCCATGTGTTGTCCCATGATTAGCAGCGGTGGCTCAAGGTTCAGCTCTGCACTAGCACACACGAATACTAGCAGATAAGACACTACAATGCACAGATGAACAACAAACACACGATTTCATCTCTCTTTCTTATCCCACAGATCATGTTCAAAACATAAGGACTCGCTATAGATCGGGTTGTGCAACATAGGAACGAGGGACATGCAACATAATTGATAGTAAAGCAAAATTTTAATACTTCAAGCATGCAGTTCATTTTTTTTAACTTATCTTGTTAGTGAGATATCATTTGAAACATTTGAAATATGCAATTCAAGTGAACTAGAGATCATTTTATTAGGCGTGCAGACTAAGGATTCATCGAATGGCCGAAGCCACTCACCGAACGAATCAACGAGAGGATGGGAAAGTCTTATGCAACGATCACTCCTTGGCTATGCATCATGAAATTGCAACAACACTTGGTTAGCATCCTTCGATCTCTTTCTCTTATGATTCGAAAAGAATGTGCAAGCGAGAAAAGCGAATCATGAAAACCAAGTCATCGAAAGCAAAGACAAAACACAAAGCAACACAAAACCAAGCAGCAAAACAACCAACGAAAACTCTTGGACTCATTTCAATATAAGCCGTTCCATCAGTTTGAAGGGTCTATTGCATTTCGTCCGTGTTGATTTGGCGATAAGGTTTTTCCGATATTTGATTCTCAACCGAGTCAAAGTAACAATTGTTCCATAAGTAAACCGCTAGAAGCGGGACATTACATAATACCCCACTGAGAAGAAGTTTCGTTCTCGAAACTTAAGAGATCAAAGAGTCGAAGATCAAGGCATCAAGAGGTCAAAGGAATCAGACTCACCAACATTGTGCCCGCTCGCATCACGCTTAATATTCAGCTGATACACTCTATCCCTTCTCGTCTGATCATTTTGTCTATTAGCTTGAACTGGAGCTGACACGGGATTCTGATTCTCATTCTGACCAGTGTTGTCGTTGCGGTGCCGAAGTCCTAATGCTTGGACAATCTCGGATCATATGACCATGTTGTCCACATTTGAAGCACCCCTTGAGAAAGTAACGACAAATTTCCTTAGTGTGACCCGGACGGCCGCAGAAGCTGCATTCCTTCCCGCGGTACTCATCTGTATCGGCCTTCTTCTCAGTATCGGCCTTCTTCTCACCGTTGTGGTATCTTTTAGCAGGAGAATTTCGAGTAGCAGGAGAATTTCGAGTAGCCGATGCCTTTTCTAGAGCACTTCGTGGTATGAACTGCTCATTTTGCACCGTTGCCTTAAAAGCTTGTATGTACGATTTACACTCTCGGTTCATAACATCCTTTCTCAGGTTGTCATTCAGGCCTTTTATGAATCAATGTGTACGGGCCCCCTCATTAGGAATCATTGAGCTAGCGAACTTAGCAAGCTTGGAGAATTCTGACTCATAGTCTTCGACGGACATGTTCCCTTACTTAAGTTCGGTAAACTCATCTTCTTTTCTCTGTCTGACAGCTGGCGGGAGAGATTGTGCAAGGAAAGCATCCTTGAACATTTTCCAAGTGATCTAACCATCCTGATGCTTATTGGCGAGATCTAGCTTCTTGATTTTTCACCAGTCGTATGCACATAACCGCAGCTGCATGACTGCACACGCCACCCTCTTGTTCGCAGGTATCGAAGCAAACTCAAACAAGCCCTGCAACTTGGCGACCCAGTCCATCACCTTATCAGGTGCGGTCCTTCCTTCGAACTCCCGAGGGTTCAACTTCAGGTAAGGGCCGATCGTCCTCGCTTGGTCCTTACGGAACCGATCGGGACGTGACACTCCCAGTATTCTAAGTGGGTCTCATACAGTCTATTATAAGTCTGATCCTAAGCCAAAATCAAGATAAGTAATTTCAGACAGGTTTGAAATAAATGCCCAAATAAAACTAAACAAATAAAGTAATAAAGGTGTA
Source organism: Iris macrosiphon (assembly GCA_036927795.1). Lineage (NCBI taxonomy): Eukaryota > Viridiplantae > Streptophyta > Magnoliopsida > Asparagales > Iridaceae > Iris > Iris macrosiphon. Next base: position 280,096,667 of record JAYESA010000004.1, on the reverse strand, counting down.
GCAAATAAAAATTGCCAAAACGTCGAGCATGAAATATATGCTTAGTTAAGCAATGATACTATTAAAGTGACATCAATGGCATTAGATTGGTGTCTTCTTGTCTTGAGTGCAGGAAGATTTAATCGTTTCAAGGGTGAGCTTAACGACGTTACAGGGTGAAGAGTAAACAGCTGACTTATTGAATCAATAACCAATACTCTGGGGCTATGATTAATGAAGGTAAACCAAATTTAGCCAAGGACAATTTATACCCCTCTCCTCTCTTCCAGAGGGAAGCAATAGAAAGCATGTATTATAGGAAGTGCAGAAGAATCTATAATCGTAGAATAGAGATTTTAGTTACTTGCTTATATGTTGGTTTGAACGGATTCCATGAAGATAAGTGGAGTATGATGAAGGTAACTTCTGTAACACTAGTGGCCTAGCAGGTTCTTGGTATGGAACCTATAAGAAGAGAAGTACAAATGAAAACAAATACGAACAACAATTAACTAACTGACACGGATGTGGGATTATAAAACATGTTTGTCTAACAATGTGATGCACTGTAAAGTGCAGGTAGGCTATGAAGAGTGGAAAGGCTTTTACTAAGGACCATGGAGAGGGAATTTTGGCATAAATTACGTAATGCATTGACAAAGTGACATCATATAAGGAAGATTAGGAAACTATTAGTATTACTATTAAAGAATGATAGGGGCTCAGATTTGTATGATATACGATAGAAAAATCAGTGAATCCTTTTTAGTGTTTACAATATGCTTGTAAAAAGACTTTTTATATAAGAGTTCTCTATATCTGGATGCACAATGATGGAGAATGCTTGATTTGGCTTATGCAAGAACACACACTGACTAGGGCTTATTGTCATAGACTAATACTTCCACACCCGTGCTCATTTACCTTCAAGGAAACCCCTCAGTTGATGACATGCATCTTTCCCGATCGAAGTTGGCCCATATTATGTTGTCACTGGGTGTATGATGGAAAAACGTGTTGCAGTTTAAAAAGTATACTTCATCATAGCATACTTATTAGCATGTGATGTTATTGGAAGATGTAGAATGAACTTAGCTTATTGTCCAATTATCTTATTCCTGTATAAATACCTCGTTCACATATATTCTCAGTTCGAACACTCAATCTGCTGCAGGGGGGGCTCACAGCTACAGATGTTTTTGCTGCTGAATGGATCCAGACTGGGATTGTTCACTATGGAACAACGGTTTCATATTTTGGTTTCCTTAGTGATGGTAAACTGATATACTTGACATCAATAGTATTTTTTTCGTTCAAAATTTACTGGTACTTAATCTTATCACGTATCATATTCTTAAAATTGGGGTTCAGCAATATCTTTAGGCTTTACATGTTAATGGCTGTATATGCACATTTTAAGTGATACTAGATCATTTAACGTGAGAAAAGCTTTAAGGTTGATTCTTTCATGAGTCATAATTAATAAATATTGGCTGTTTATGCTATCAATTGGCTTCTAGTAGTCCAAACTTACTTGTGTAATGTATATTTCCTTACAACACGTTATGGAACAGGGGCATCAAAGAGATTACCGAATACCTTAATTCTTCTTTGAACTCCCTTTCTTTTTAAATAATACTTCAGAATTAAGCATTTGGATGTTTAGATAGAAGAGTGTATATAATATGAACATTTTTTCATCAAGGGCAATTTATTGCTTTGACGCTTAAAAGCTTAAAGAAATCGAGTAATTATAAATGGACATTGAGACGATTTAATTTTTTACTCTTGGTCATTTGACTATACTTGCTTTTATTTGAGCTTGGAGTGCACCACAGTGAAATATGGAAATTTTGTCGTCGTTTGTTTAATATTGCAGCATCTTTCCCCTTAGCCGTAGCTAGTTCCCACTTCAAGGAATTTTAGGTTTGCTCATCATATGAAGGCATTGCTGGGACAATAATTCTTTTCGCCCACCAACTGCCTTTTGGGATAACCCCTCTCTTGTATATGCTTGCCTTGGCCCAGAGCATGCCATTCTGAGATGCTTAAGCAGGTTGACAATCATTTTCAATTCTTTCCATGGTTTCTCCAAATTTTGTACTTTTACTTGCACTTTTTTGATAGATGCTGCTGCTTGTATCATTGTTAATTTGATAGATGCAGCATTTTGTATCTTGTTAATTTTATATCTGCACTGATAACCTGTTAGATGCAACATCTTGTATCATTGTTAATTTGACTGATCATTTGAAAGTAATCCCAATACTTTTTTTTTTTTTACTTTTTGGTATTGGTGATAAACATGAAATAACACAGTGTACTACTTTGGATAACTGGTTCTTAGCATCTAGAAGTGCAACACGTACTTATTGAATCATATTCGTCTGTTCAATATATAAAGTTTATAGACCTTACAAGTTATTTGAAACAAGTGACCAACTATCAGTCCTTGCCTTTAAAATCCATTCTTATAGATCACAGAAAATAACTTGGATTCAATTTATAAGTTGCATGCACAAACTTAAATATGGTCAACATATGTTTGTAAGGTATTTTCCCCTGTGGATGTGTGCATGTACACCCTACTCATGCATGTCCACAGGGCCGGCCCTGGTCCAGGGCAGCCAGGGCGACCGCCCAGGGCCCACGGAGCAGGAGGGCCCCAAAAAATCAGTTTAAACATTTATATATTAATAATCTTGTATATAATATAGAACTAGTATGTACCATGGACCTTTTTCAACACAATAATTGTGGTGTAGTGGTTAGTGTGTTAGACCTCTACATTAGAGCTCTAGTTCTTAGTTCGAGTCTTAGTGGCAACTTTTTTTAATTTACTTTTTTCTTCAGTTTTTTATATTTTTTTATATTATATATGGGGGGCCCATTTTGAATGTTCGCCTAGGGCCCCCATCAACTCAGGGCTGGCCATGCATGTCCATGACTTGGTCAGCTGATAAATGTGAAGAAGTTTTTTCATAGCTTTAATTGGTTGAGTTGACATATTATTTGCTTTCTTGAAGACATTCTCTTACATATTGAGCACAGATAGTTTTTTTTTTTAATTCATAATAGTCAGGAGCGACTTTAGGAGCTACTTTACGAAGGAATCACGGGGCTTCCCCCTTGAGACCATAAAGTTAATTTCGTTATTCTTATGGTAGCTTGCCTAAAGATTGTTACCGATTAGATCATCTGGTTGATTCCTTTTATGAGAGTCTTCAACAAATGGGAAAGGTGGATAGATTGTACCGGCTTGAGTTACATACTTCATTAAGCAATATTCCATTCTCTCTTTGGTCAATAAATATTAGTATAGTTGTTCAAGTGACAGGTAGTGAGTTTTCTTAATAACTAGTAAATATTCAGTGCCCTTGCATGTTACTGCTCCATTTTGTCCGCATGGAGGATTATATGTGAAGCTTATCTGTCATGTTTCATTGTGTGCTTGTAGGGAGGATGTAACCTTTTTGATAGCTGGATAAATTATAAGATTCTAAAGTCAATTTTACTTTTCTTGCTGCAGTCTTGGAACTTTCTGAGAAATATCAGAAACGTTTTGGGCCTCTTCGCTATTTCGTTGCTGGTTTTCTCAAATTTTTATGCTTGCCTAAGTACAGCTTTGAGTTAGAATATCTTCCCATCTTGAAAGAGGCATCAGATAATGAAAAAGTTAAGGAAGATAAAGATAAGGGTGATATGTCAGACCTTTATACGGACATAATGAGGTCAAACAGGGAAGGACTCCCTAGGGCTTCCAGTTTATCTAGTATTGACTCAATTATGTCTCCTAGCAGAACGACTGGGGGTCACTTGGACACAACTGGTAGCACATTAGCAAGTAGCGAGCCATCTGAGTATGTCCGTGGTCTTGATCCTAAATCAAAACGTCTATCCTTAGGGAGAAGCAATATAGTGGAAGAACAGGAAAAAGTTATTCACCCTCAGCCCCATCTTTCAACCACCCCTAACTGGTCAAGGACCAGATCAAAATCACGGACTGATAAAGGTTGGTCTGGCCTGAATACTACAAACGAGTCTACGTCTTCGTGGGCTGCAACAGCAATGAATGACAGAGAGGATATTTCCTCAACAATCTCTGATCCAGGCCCAATATGGGACACAGAGCCTAAATGGGACACTGACCTGAACTGGGATAATCAGCCTAACGGGGAACCCGAGAATCCTATTCATCTGCCAGGACCACCTGACGACATGGAACAGGATATAGCCAGAGAAAGTGTTCCCAATTTAGATGAGAAGTGGGTTGTCAAGAAGGGGCCATTTGTCGGCGTCCTCATATGCAACCATTCATGCAGGACTGTCCAGAGTTTAAGTTCTCAGGTTATTGCTCCAAAAGCTCAGCATGATGATAATAGTTTAGACTTGTTATTAGTCCATGGAAGCGGGAGGCTACAGCTACTGAGATTTTTGGTCTGTTTGCAATTTGGTCGGCACCTTTCACTGCCCTATGTTGAATATGTTAAGGTATGATTTGTTTTTATGCCATTATTCTGAATCATGATTATATGTTAGCAGCCATGGATGGGCAGGTGCATCATTCTTGTATTTTGAATTTTCAAACTCTTGAATACTTTAATTATTCGAATAGAAGGATTTGTATTTCTTTCATTTTCCTTGTTGAAATAAATAAATATACCACTATACCCTCGCACAATTCTGGAGTTTTGGTGTAGTGGTAGGATCTTCTAACATGATAATAAAGCAACCCGGGTCCAAATCCTTGTGGCGCTCATTTTAATCGAATATTGTGAAAAGTTATATCATCGCTTGAATCCAGCTCTCAGCCCATAATATGGGCAGCGGTGTAGCCCTCTCCACGACACTGGAATTCCGTTGTAGTCAAGAACAAATATTTTCTCGTTGATTGATAACTCCCATTCAAAGATTTGAGTTTTTATGCAATGTGATCCCGTGTTTCCTCCACTGAAGCTTCCCATTAAATTTGTCCGGTACTGCTTCCTCAAAGTCCATCATGACACTAAGTCTTGTTGCTTCTATTTTGGAGAATACATGTTCGAGTCACGGAAAGAGCCTATCCATATATAAGGAAGTAAGGTTACGTACATCTTGACCCTCACTAGATCCTGTTAAAGCAGGAGTCCCCTATTTAAGCGGGAGCCTCGTGTCACTAGGACACCTTTTCTACTTCTTCAAAGCATGTTGGGGAACTGACTCTTCTTTCTTGAAATGTGGAACTTTTGGGACAGTGGTCGAGATAGAAGTGGTTGTAATTACAGAGTAGAAAACAAATATCTGTAGATAAAATAAGAAAGAAAACCTGTAAAATATGTAATGTACTTCCACGAGCCAATTATCTCACGTTTACTTGCACATTGATACTTATATTTTACAACCATTCTTATATTTTACATACTCGGTTGTGTGAACAAAGTGGCTGGAATTTTTTATAAGCAGCCTTTGTAACTCTAAGCTATAACTTAGGCCTTTCATACTTTTCATTTCAGACTACATCTGGAGATTCAAATCTACTGTTTTCCATGTCAGTTTATTGATATATACCTGGAGCATTTCTGTGTGTCCATTTCCACATCTTTTAATCTAAAAGTCTAAAAATACAAGGAATTAGATGTGTGGAATTTAATGTTCTCCCATGATTTCGAATATTCTCCTCATTCTTTGGCTCAATATGTTTTGATGCTATACTATTACCATCCTAGTTTTGTAAGGACATGGCCCTTAACAGAGCTGAATGGAAGAAAAGGTTTCAAACAGTTGACCCCAAAAAATTGGGATGAAGGCTTTGTTGTTGCTATTGTATCTTACCAGCCTAGTTTTGGTAGTACCTTGAGTGTGAATCTGGTTATTGGACTTCGGCTACGAGGATATAGAGATTGGTGACTTTTTCAATTATCAGCATCATTTTTGCTTGTTCAGTTGGTTACTTAATATTATCGTTTCAGGTGAAGTCAGTGAAGCTCAGGGCGAGCAGAAACGGTCAGAATGGGTGTGGAATTGATGGGGAACTCATAAAGATGAATGGCCAAGTCATGTGTTCTTTGCTTCCTGAGCAATGCAGATTGATTGGCCGACCTGCAAGATGTCGTATATAGTATATAGGTTTTGTATGTTGCAAGTCAGCATCTTGGAAACTTGATGTTCATATAGTAGGTGGGTGCCTTCTTTCACTTATATGCCACCACCTGTTTTGTAAGATATGGCACTTGACAAAGTTGAAGCAATCAATCATAACCATCTTCTGGTTCTTATTTCTGAGGTTTATTTTTCATCCTTCATTTCGTGAGTTGTGTTGATTCCTGTGATTGCTCAATTTCTTGTAGAGTATTGGGAGATTTCTTTGTTCTTCTAACGAGGACACTCGTACTAAAGAGGTGAAACTTCCTTGCGAATGTGACTCTACCTAATGCTCCTATATCCACCAAACTCGACAGTTTCAGAGGTTAATCTCAATATATGTTTTGAATGACCCCCTGTTTATGCAAAGTAATTTTGATATACATTCAATATATTTTTGTACTGGTTATTGTTTGTTGTTCTTTGCCCGCTCTATTATACAGTGAAAGGATGAAAGCTTGAAATTTCGGTTCTAGTACCTGAGACAACAAATTACAAATGAAACCATCTTCATGTACAAAGCAGCTTGTTCCAAGGGGGTGTGATATTAAAACAGGGGTGGCCCTTAGCGTAGGACAGGCAGGACAACGCCTAGGACTCGAAGATTAAAGGGGCACAGATATAATTGTATCTAAAACAGTAGTATTATGAATTATGGGTCACTTAATACAAAACAATTGTGATATTGTGGTTAACATATTAGTGTTGCATACTAGAGATCATTAGTTCAAATCTTGGTGGTAACAATAATTTTTTGTTATATTTACTTCTTTTTTACATTATGTATGGGGGTCTATTTTGAAAGTTTGTTTTGTGTCCGCATGAGCTCAGTGTCGGTCCTGCTATAAAACACAGGGCTGTGTTTTGCAGGTGTTGTGTAGGCAAGGCAAGGCTGCATCAAGAAATGGGCTCTCTCCTTGGCTATATCTGTTTTTCGTTATAACGAATATGGATAACGGATATTGTATGAAAATAAAATTTAATAACCATTTTCGGAAGAAAAAAAAAATGGATATGAATTTGGATTGGATAGTAAAATAACTAGGTAAAAAGAAAGTGAATGCGAATAAGAATTAGATTATATCTAGATATATTTTGAATGCGAATACGAATACGAATCAAAGTAGGATTTTGATTGATTGAAGTTGGAATTTTTAAGAAAAGTGATTATTTCATATAGGTTTAGTTACATAATAATTAGCTCATATGCGTGTGACTGTCGAATATCTCCATGCTTCACACACAAATTATAATATTCTTACAAAATTAGATATAAATTTAAATTATATTAAAATATTTAAAATATAATTTGAATATATTTGAATTATAATTTATTATAGATATGTTTTTATAAATGTATTAAGTTAGATAATACCATTACTTAGTTTAAATATTATTTAAATATCGAATATATTTTACGATTATTATATGTTAAGGTAGTTAAAAGGATTTAGAATTTTTTATTTTTAACTATATGAGGAGGTACATGTGCGGTTAGAAAGATTTTTGAATTTTTCTAATATTTTTTGAACTTAGGATGTTTTGTTAAGGATGGTCACATAGCATGAGCCGATCATAGGGGATTTAGTGCAATTTATAAAGTCATTCCGATTTGGAGTAGGTCGGATCTCAATCTACTTGGTCGGGTCCTGATTAAACACCACACATCATAATGTGACTAACATACAATAAACTAGGGGTGAGCATAAATTGTTTAAGATCGAAAATCCATTAGAACCAAAGTGAATAAGCAATTCACTTCGGTTGGAAAAGAAATCAGTTCAGGTTCGATTTTAGAAAAGATAAAATCAGTTTTTGATTTGGGTTCCGAAGATTCAATTTGGGTCTAAAACAAAAATCGATTAAGAATGATAAATGATCAAATACCCTCCATGAAATGTCCTAGTATAAAGGACCAAAGTTAATCATATATATATATATATATATATATTCGTTTTCCAGTCGTCGGTTCGACTCTCCCCTGAATATCTGAAGAGAAATCCTAACCTTATTGGAGACGACGGAGAGGAGAAACCATGTAGCATTGTTTCCTATATTAGGAATTGGGTAGAATCTTTTTTCATTTTTATTTGTTTGGGAACCATAATTAGACAATTAACAATATATGAAACAGGTTACAAGGTATGTTTGACAGAGTACCGAAACGACGTTTCCAAGCATATAACTAACAACCGGAACTACAGGTTATAAATTATATATTAGTTTTTCAAATAGTAGTAAATTTTATGATTTGTAGAATTTTTATAACTAATTTGTACAATTTTTCCCTAAGTGATTTTGGGTACTGATAGACGTCCAACGAATTGATGAGTAATACTTTTCCACGACTCATGACACATACCAGGAATATGGCCGCCGAGGATAACGAGTGAATTTTCTTCTTCCCTGCTCGTCATTGTACATTTTATCTCTTGGACATTTAGTCACCGACACCTATTAGCCAACAAGTCTGGACATTTAGTTTCCTTACATGATTGTATTAAATCAGACTGCAGCTGATTACTATCATGTACTTTTGTTACTCTACCAGCTTCTTATTTTGTGCAGCTGGTCTCCAGAACATTTTGATGAAAGCATTTGGGATGCCTTATTGCTTTATCATATATGCTCTATGATTACTGTTTCTTGTTTGATTAATTGAGACATAGATGTTCGTGCGACCCTAAGTGACCTGATTGCAGCATTCACCCCTTGTCTAGTTACAACCGTAATCGTCGTACGATGTATAGTACCTTGTATGGGGTAGATGGCAATGTTCGTCTCCGAATTCTGATACTAGTGCGTGACATTTTTGGAGCATTGCATGGTCACGGACAACCTGTGCACACACTGTTTGGTTTCCTCGAACAGGATAGGCACCGGGGCACCAGGACCGTTAGGCCTAGGAGAAAACATCGGTAACGTGCTGTGGAAGAACGAGTATTGCGAACCCATTGTTGGGGCATGCTTCCTCGGACAGATCGGGAAACTCACAATACTTGTAGTTCGAGACAACCAGGCGGACTTGCAACTCAGCGCTGGATCGGGTCAAAATACCTCAGAATAGTCTATTATGGCTTTGCCAGCCACTTTCATATAGATTGGTGCATCGGTTGGAGAGTATCTTGGTTTCTTGTAGGTGATGATAGCATAGTTGGTTTCTGGAACGGTTGATTGTATCGTATTCGTAGATCTTAAGTTGGTGTATATCGTTGGTTTCACTAGGCGCGTTGTGTTGTAACACACTTGTAGGCTCACGCGATTCTGAGTATAACCTGTTGCAGGCTTAGTTACTTGTGTGAATAGGAGATTGCATGCTAGTGTGTTTACTGCTTTCAATACTTACATGCAGAACATGCTTTACTGCTTTTATTATATATATGCCTTGCCATGAAATCAATCTAGATTCAAAGTAGAAATGTCACTTTGTAACAATTGTATGCTTCACATGACTACTTAGTGTTGGTTTAGGCGAGTAGGTTACCTCGCTCACCAGTACAACTGTGTACTGACCCACGTTTGTGGACATATCTTTCAGGTACGCAGCCGTAGTGGCTCAGCTTGGATATACGGGACATGATATATGAAACTGTAAGTAACTTTGTAGGCAAGAGGGAGAGCAAGAGTGTTGTAAGCCTTCATGGCATCTTCATTTGTACTCTTTGAGAGCTTCCCTTCGTATACTCTGATGTGTGCTTGTCGTAAAATTGCTTGTCTTTCACTACAACATGATCGTTTCGATGATAACCATAACGTTTGACGTCATTGCCTTGTGTGAGCGCAACTCCAGGCTCGTACGACATCACGTCCCGTTGAGAACGATTATTCCGCGGAAGCGTTGGCGTGTTGATCTCACGTCCAGCTGGGACGATCGAACTTGCGGGAGATTGTGACGTGACAAATAGTACTACATTTTTTTTAGAATTTTAGTTAATTACTATAATTTTTTAGATAATTAAAACCTAGAAGATTTATTTTTTAGAAGCTTCTATGAATTATTGTAGGAACCCACAATAGTAGAATTGCCTCAAACTTTATTTTTATGTTCCTAACGACCTAATATAATTTTTTGTAATTTTGGGGGTTTTTTAAATTTATTTTAACTTTTTACAAATTAAATCAAGTAAAAAAAAGTTTCAAATGAAAATCTAAATTATTCAAAAAAATTTATCTAGGGGGGAATAAGTTTTATAAAATTGAGTGTGAAGGGAAGAGTTTAGAAAAAAATTAGTTCAAGGGATAACTAGTCAAAATATTTGATGAGTTGGAATAAATCGTCAACTCAAATGGAAAGTTACATGTGGAGATGGGACTAACCGCCAAAAAAATAGCAAGATGCTAGTGGGTCGCCAAAACAACTCGCTAATAAAAAAAATGGTGAGTTACATTTCTTCAAATCTTATCAACAACACTCCATTTAATTAACGGAGAATTAGACTCAAAGCATCGAAATTTAATTTTATTGTGTAAAATGCATAATGTTTGAAAAAAAATCAAACAGAGCATAAGATCGTCCTAAATCAGGACATAAAAATAAAGACATGGATTAAAAAAATTGTATAAACAGATTACGCCCTTTTTTAGGGCGTAAGTTAAAGATTTACGCCCAAATTTAGGGCATAAATTACTAATAATATATTTAAGTAAAAACTAATCCCCCGCCGCTGCTAATTAATGAATGTCGATGCTAATTAACAAAAAAGGAATATTTATAACTTACGCTCTAATTTAGGGCGTAAGTTTGGGATTTACGTCCTAATTTTGTGCTTGAATTTAGAAATCTTTTTGACTACTCATTTTTGACCGGACTGGATTTTAATGATGAAGTCAATGGTGAGCGGTTATATATGGGTGAGAGTGAAAAAATTTTACACAGAGAAAGAGAGAAGAAGAAAAGAAGGAGGAGGCAGTCGAAAGTAGGAGGGTGAAGAAGGCAGCGACAACAGTATAGTTATGTGAGGTAATGTATAGAAGAAATTTTTTTAATACTTAATATGATAGATAAATGAAGTAGTTTTTTGATATATCTGGATTTGTATGTTATATAATGTTGAACTTTAAAGTGTAAAAAAATGAAATAATTATTTCTCTCTCTCTCTCTCTCTCTCTCTCTCTCTCTCTCTCTCTATATATATATATATATATATATATATATATATATATATATAATTGTTAGTAAATAGAAAAACCAAAAAAATAATCCTAGAAAAAAACAAACTAATTGTAAGAAAATACGAAAGCAAAAGTTAGGGAAAAATAGAAACCTCCTTAGAAAATAAAATAAAAACAAAACCAAAAAAGAAAATAAAAAGTAAATATTAAAAAAAGAAAAAATACCTTAGAAAGAGAGGAAAAAATATAAATAATTGTAAAAAAAAGAGAGAAGGAAAAAAAATCCTAGAAAGTAAAATTAAAAAATGTTGTTTTTACAGCAGTCATTTTACAGATGGCGGCTCAAAACGGGCGCATACTAGGTGGACCGACTACACATGCTATTATCCAGGAGCGAGTGTCTCACCTCTCGAGTCTGGTATTTGGAGGAGAGGTAATTTTTCTTAAAATAAATTATTATTATTAGCGTTGATAATATTAATACACACTAACAAAATTTACATATTATAATCATTTGATTATGATGAGGTCAAATTACGTGAGTATGAAAACTGACACCATGGATGGGAGCTCACAGTAAGTCAAAAGGAACTTATGGAATATTTTGGCTTTAACTATATCGGTGTTATCTGTGTTAGGCGTCACGATAGAGATTTGTTGCTGAGTTTGATTGAGCGATGGTGGCCAGGACGGAACACATTTCAGCTATCCATGGGTGAAATAACGATCACGTTGGAGGACGTGTCCTTGATTTTAGGGTTACCAATTACTGGTATCTCTATATATGTTGATGAGAAGACAAGTGTTGATGATCTTATCATGACATATCTTGGTATTGAGAAGCCATCGGATCGATGCACTAATTTTGGTATCAAAATGACTTGGCTCTGAGAGAATTTTACGCATGTTCATCAGATCGGCACTATATCAGTTTCTGTAGATGATCACCGCGTAAGTCATCTAGTTTTTATATTAATTATTATAGTATTTATGTATTATATCTGATATTAATATTTATTCATGTTTTCAGCTTATCTGTTGTACTAGGGCTTATTTACTAAGCTTATGCGGTGGATTATTATTTCCCGACGAGACAGGAAATAGGGTCAATGCGACCCTTCTGCCATTTTTTGAAGACTTGGGAACCTTCACACAACACGCATGGGGTGCGACCGTGTTAGTCCATGTCTACCATTCGATAACTACTTTTGTTAATCTTCGACCAGGACGTGGTCTACACAAAAATATATGTGGCTGGTAGTGAATATTAACTTTAGGTTTTAATTTTGCAGTGTATGGTAGTGATTATTTTATACGTTGGTAAGGGATCCCACGCATGCAAAACCGACACTATCATTATGAAGTGCCTCAGTTTTTATACCGAGCTCTCGATGATGCTAGTTTGTATTTGAGGTACGCACAAGTAAATGTAATGGAATGTGTCTAAATTTTATTTAGATAAACTATGATCTGTATGTGTGTCATTGAGTATAGATATAATTTCAGCTGCAAAATTAGGAAGACATGTCCCATGACCCAAGTGTAAACCCATGTGAGTTGCTAGGAGTATCTGTACAATTTCTGATCCAACCCCACATAGGCCCCCTGTGCTACCATTGGAGATCCTTGAGGATCAACCTGTAGGCCATGTCAGACAAAGATTTGCACCTCCCCATAGGCCACACTAGCGACGGACCGATCGACAAGCAGGGGAGGGGACGTCACAAGACATGTCATATTGTGCTGGATCTCATATTGATCGAGAGGTGGGCGAGGGCACATCACAGCCTGGTGGTTCACAATATGCTGCGGATGACTGTGACTGTGATTCTTATATCCAAAGCGGTTGTTCATTATTTGGCAATCCCAGCCTCCATCTACTCAGATACAATGACACCAACAACGCCAATTCCTACACAGAAATATGAGGATTATGATTTTCAGCCATTGCCAGGGGAGACACCGGAGTAAACGGAGGCTAGAAGATTAAGACTAGGTCTTAGGCTAGTTCCCCGTAAGCATTATGACAGGATGGATAGAGGTGAACGATGAAAAACTTGTAGTGAACATATTTTGGGGGTGTAGCACATATTTTGGACATGTTTAGTGAATTATTTTTTTGGGAGGTAGCACATGTTTTGGACATGTTAATTATACAATTTACTTATATGGTTCTTGTTTGTTTATATTAGCCTACATTGCTTAAAATGTTCAGTGATTGCATACTATATTGCATAAATATATTCATTTTGTGAGACCACTTAGTTTAGACTTGATAGATGCTTTGAAGTATATATATATAATTTATTTTTCCTTATATTTAAACAATTTCAATTATAATAACTAAAATAATAGTTTATAATCTCATGTGAGAAAGATACAAAGTAAAGTAATTACAAATAAATACAACATTTATTGTGTCGGTTGTCTTGTATATTTTTTTCTGTTGTGTCCAAACCCGCCACAATTGCTGCAATGAAGATCTCTGGTTGCCAGCTCCCTTATCATAAAATAATTCTTTTTAGGTCTGCCAGCTCTCCGTCCATCATCTGGTAGACCAATTTCACCTCTTACCAATTCACTTGAGGAGTGTATGGGAATGTAATTGGTTCCATACATGGCGTATATACAATTTTAAGTATTTCAATAGAAAATTGAGCAGGATAATAATTTTTAATTTGTAAGTTAGTAGACTGACATAAAAAGTAACAATGTACACATAGTAAAAGAGTGTGTTGTCAACGAAAACATGTACAAGTTTTATTTTCTAAATCTACCACATAGCATCCACTAGTTTCATGATCAAATATTTCAAATTTATATCCTTCAACATGCAGCATATGAAAATGATGTGTCTCTCTTTTGCGGAGTGTCATAATCTTAAGCATCATTGGACAAAAGTCTCTATCCATATTTTTAACATTTTGTCGATGCTTATCATGAATTGTTATGATTTCGACTCTAATACCATCAATAAATATTGTTATTGGTTTATCACACAAATTCTTAATCCAATTATTACAACTCTCTGCAATATTCGATGTGTTAATATCAAGTCTAAAACATGGTACATATGCTGTGATCCAATGTGAAAAATTATGATTTTTATCGTTTGTACCAACAATCCAATTAAAGACCCTAATATTTGCCGATTTAATCTTTTTAAACTATTCTGTCGCATCAACAACATTATAAGACCGAACAAGTTTATCTAACATTCATGATATTCTTTCGTTCTTTCCAAATGTACCAAACTATTGAACTAAACAAGTATTTTCTGGGGAGATCTCCAAGCGAGCGAGGTCGAGTGCTAAGGTCCTCACCTCCAACCAATCTTAACGGGGTATTCAAAGAAAATATAGCTGCTTCTAGATATGCGCCTATTTCTTCTTATTTCTTGTTGTATTCCTACGATATTGACTTCTCATAATTTGTTTAAAATGTTGAATACAAAAAAATGTGGAGAGTATGAAAAAGTATTACGCATTCCACGAATTAATACTTTTTGCTTATCTGATATAAATGGAATACTATCCCAACGATCAAATAACTTTCAAAAAATAATTCAAATTATTTAAAAACCATGTTCAGAATAATGAATTCTCATTTTCAGCAATACAATAAGCAATAGGATATAATTGATATTTAGGATCATGAGCACAAACCACAAATATATTACCTTGATATCTAGATGTCAAAATAGTTACATCAATACTAATTATAGGTAAACAACTACGTAAAAAATAATCGATACATGCCTTGAAACAAATAAATATTCTTTGAAATACATTATTTTCTACTGTCTTTAAAAAATATTTTCTACTAGGATTTGTTTCCATAATTGTAAGACAATATTTTTCAAGACTACCATATGCATCAATATAACTACCGTTAATTTCAGATAATGCAAGTTCTTTTGCTCTTCAAGCTTTAGAATACGTAATATGTACTCGATAATCTCTAAGTATATTATTTATAATATATGACGCACTATAAGAGTGGTTATCTCTAATTTTACCATTATTTTTTACTAATCCATGTAGTAGTAGCTTGTCGATGAAATTCTCTTGGTAATACACCAGTACATGAATGTCGAGATTCAAATATATGAATCTCAAATATTGCACTGTTACCAATTGCATGTGCGTACACTCTCCAACGACAATGTAGAGCGTCGCAAACATATACAATTCTTTGAGAATTTTTATGTGTAGCTCTACAACTAAAATTAAGAAGAATTTTTATATCATTAATAAAATTTTAAAATGCATAAGAAGAAGCAAACTCTCTTCCAACAAATAATTCGGGGGTCCTACCATCTAAATTATCAACATTGGGTAAATAATAGTCTAAATCTTCGACTAAGTCATCACTATCTTCATCATCAATGTTCTCTTCGACTAAATTCATTTGGTTTGAAGTGCTAGGACCAACATAAAATTTTTGACTATTAAAAATAGTTTGACTAGTAGATGTTATATTTGTGCTAATATTTTGGTAATACTGGATTAATATATATCTTTATACAAGATGCACATAAATTACTTTGAATAATAAATTTTTATACTTCTTCACTAGTTATTACTAAAAAAGTATCCGTAAAAAACTACCTTATTACGAATTCATAAGTAATAGAAAACTTTCTACAATAATATTTTGTATATTTTCTAAAGAGATATTCCGATATGTAGAAATTAGATTAGTTATACTTTCCTCATAAGATAATCCGTTTAGTGTACCTCCATGATAGCAAATCACTGTTAGGATTTGATTCATGACTAAAAACTTGGAGATTGAAACAAAAATTATCGGCTAAGATTTTCTTGAAGAATTTCTTCTGGCTAAGAACTTGTACAAAAGCCTCAGTGGATGAGAGTTAATATGATGAATATTGGAAAAGTGAGAGTATGGAAGGCTATGATAAATAATGGAGGGTTGGGAGTATGTGAAGTTTGAAAGTGTTGGATAACATGTATATATAATCCATATGACCGTTAACATTATTACCGTTTGTAATATGAACGTGTGAAATCTAGCCTTTGAAATTCTTATTCTACAGCCTAAAAATCATAATAAATAAATAAAGTAGCCGTTGAAATTTTGTGGGAACCAAAAAAGGGAAAAAATATACATAACCAAAAAATGCCCAAAATTTAAAAACCCAACTTACGTTCTTATTTAGGGCGTAAGTCACTAAATCATGTATTAATGAGAAGTTTAAGAGTTGGGTAAAAATAAAGAAAAAAGGAATTACGCCCGTCTTTAGGGCGTAAAAAAAATTATGTCCTAATTTAGGACGATCTTATGCTCTGTTTGAAATTTTCCCAAATATTATGAGTTTAACGCAATAAGGTTAAATTTAAATTCTTTAAGTGCAATTTTATCTCCAATTAAACTATTCATCCACTAAAAAAATACACTGTTTTAGCGACGAAATTATCCGTCGCTAAAATGTATTTTTCCATCGCTATTTGCATTTAGCGACTGATTAGAGACAAAAATGTTCCGTCATAATAACTAAGGTCACTATAGAAATTTTGTCGCAAATATGTCGCTTTATCAACGGATTAGCGACGAAAAGATCGACATAAAACCAGCGACGGATCAGTGACGTATAAATTTCGACGGTAAACTTTCTGACTACTTACCGACGGATTAACGACGGATTATGTGAGCCAAAATTTGCCAAATTTTTTCGAAGGTTGCATATTCAGGGCTCACAGATTTCGTCGCTAATCCGCCGCTAAGTCGTCACTCTTAGTGACGGATTAGAGATGGACTCTGATACATGTTTGGCACATTTGTGTGTATCTGACGTTTTAGCGACGGAATAGTCCGTCGCTAGGTAGTCGCTGGCCTGAGATTTTTCTTCGGAAATCCGTCGCTGACTTGAGATTTTTTAGATTTTTTGTCGCTATTACGTCGCCAGTCCGTCGCTAATGGTAATATTTTTTCCAGAAATTAATTTCTGCTGAGCATATACCTGTTATACATTCATCAATTTTCACACAAATAAATTTTATACAAATAAATTCCACACAAACTAATAAAACCCACACAAATATGTACAAATATTATATATACAATAAAATAATAAATTAGAGTAATCCAAACATGTACAAATAACTGTTATACAATCCTACAAAGTAAAATAAATACAATCAAGTAAAAAAATACAGACAACTAAAAAAATTCCACAAACTAAAAAAATCCATCAAGTCGACGGTGGAGGCGGCTGTCGGCTAGCCATGTACTGCGCCACAACCATCAGGAGCAACGACAGGCATAACAGTGACAGGAGCCATCGAAAGAGCTAGATGTCCCATCGATGCCGTCGGAGGAGCTGGAGCTGTCGGAGTAGCTGGAGGACCCAACGTAGTAGCATACGGAGGAGCCGTCGTAGTAGCCGTCAGAGGAGCAGGTTCTACAGCATCACACGTGTCTATCAACTGTCGGACCAGCCCATGTAGCTCATGCACAGTCGTCGTGAGCTGTTCCATAGACATCACACCAGAAGGAACGCTGGAGCGGAGCATTGATCGAGCTGGAGTAGCCGTCGGAGGAGCTATGAAAAGAACCGACGGCTAGGATGCCAACGATCCGATACCGTACACGCTGCCGCCTTTCCCTCTCCTGACAGCTTGTACCCACCAATCGTTTCTCTTAGTTGGCGTACTGCTCTCAGCGCCCCCCTCTAACGTCTCATACGTCTCCTATATTTATTTATATAAATAGGTTTAGAGTTATATGTACTATATTTGATTTTGGTTAGAGTATCATATTAGATACTAGATATCATAGTATATGTATATAATTTGAGTTATATTTGCTATATTTGATTTCTATGATATCTTAAAATAGGATATTAACCAAGGTTCAAAGTATCGAAATCAGAATCGATATCGGACCATTCCTATGAGGTTTAAAGTAAATTGAATAAAATTATAATTTTTAAGTATTTACAGTGTTGTTTCTTAAAATAGGATATTAACCAAGGTGCATAATTTTAAGAATTTACAGTGTTGTTTCTTAGTATTTTTGAAATTGAATGAAATAGTAATCACCCTTGTCGATTAATTTACATGTGATAGATAAGTTTCTCTTTTATATGCTTTTACAATCTTAATATAACCTAATATAACTTCATAAACCATCATAATGGATAAAAAATCAACCTAGAAACTAGGAAATATCATAGTTTGACTGTTTGACCTAGAGTTGACCTAGTTTGACTGTTTTGACCTAGAAACCTAGATTCTAATTAAATTATAAAAATAATCTAATTAAATTGACAAAATTTTATAAAGACAACTTACATATGCTTTGGCAGCCCGCTCATCTATACGAGCTTTCCATCCTTCTTTCTTTTGTGGGTCCGCTGGAAGATTGTTGGGAAGTCGACGGACTTGGGGTCTTCCCTGGCTTTGGCGAATCATCGATCAAGCGGAATGTCACTGAAGTTGATATAAGGGCCATTAAAGTAGCCCCGCATGATCTTCCCCAGATCATTTGCAGCCTTGATCGAAAACAATCTGAAATAAGTAGACAATATACAATTAGAATAAAAAATACAAAATAAATGTGTGAATTGACAAATAAATGCTTACGTCGCTCCATCGGTCCATAGATCGAGACCACATATATTGGCTGGCCTCTCTGGTAGAGTAGGAGGGGCAACAAATCCTAGAAGGCGGACATATACTCCGTTGTCCACAAGAAGGTCTAGAAATAGATTTGCTCCCGTGGGAGCAACTGGTGGAGTAGCCAGTGTAGTAGTGCCAGTAGTAGATGTAGTAGAAGAAGGGGTAGCAGATGATGGAAATTCGAGAGATGGAGTAGCTCCTCCTACTGAAGAACGAGTATATGGCGGGGATAAACCACCCACCGTATCTACGAACTCGTCCTCAGGTCGTGTGCGAGAATCTGTGGTAGCAGGCATACTAGACGAAGGATGCTGAGAAGATGATCCTCTCTGAACTTGTCGTCGTCCTTGTCCTCATCCTCGTCCCACCATACTATAGGTAAATCTGCAGCAACTAAAAAAAATGATGTCATCAAATAGATAATCATAAAGTAATGGTGTGGTAAAATAAGTAAATACTAGTGTGATGATGAAATAAATAATAATCATGTCATAAAATAATTAAATAAATATCTAAGCTAATGCATATGTACGTACGTACTAATCTTCTTTATCTTCCGAATCATCTTCATCTTTCGAATCATTTTTTGAATCGTCTTCATCTTCTACTTCTTCATTTTTTATTTCCACTTACACTATCACTATCACCTTCATCTTCCAATTCTTGTTCCTCGTTCGGTACCTCCGTATCAAAGTTCTCCTCTATATGTGGTAAATCTTCTATCTCAATCTCTTCGTCAACTCTATCATCCTCTATGGCAACGTCTACCCCCATACCATCAACACCGGCCAAACTCATATATGTAAGTTGAGGCATGACCACCTCATCCTCTTGGTATGCAAGTTCCCCAAGATTATATGTGTTTCTAGCTTTAGTTTTGCATATAGCCCACCAATCTTTATTATTGCGTCATCGACTATGATAGCTCGTATAATACACTTGAACCGTTTGACTAGCTAACACAAATGGTTCAAAATCTATATATCTTTTTTCATATTTTATATCAACAAACCCAAACTGTTTGTCAATTTTTCATCCTTGCTTGGGTGTTGTACCGAACCAATCATATTTAAACAACACAATTTTTGTCTCATAAGAGTAATCTAGCTCCACAACATCTCTTAGTACATCGTAATAGTCAAATTCTGGATCGACATTGTAGACTGAACCCCTCACACATACTCCATAATTCTTTGTATAATTAGTCTTCTCATCGATAAATGATTGATTAATAGACTTATTAGTGGTTCTAAATTTAAAGCCATTGATGGTGTATCCATCCTAACACTTTGCCCTCTTGCTTGGTCTCATAGCTAATGCTCGAAGTCGTTCGTTCTGTAAGTCTGTACCAGGACGAAAAACCTGAAACATCACGTATCATATAGACATTAGAAAAAGATTGGTCTGAATGCTAAATTTAGAATGCTTAATATTTAGGGTTCGTACATAATTATGGAATCACGAATTTTTTTCTATTAACCACTCTAGCAAGATCATTTTCATTAATATTAGGTCTCTCCATTTTTACCTCAGCTCTAAAATTACTGTGGTAATAAAGAGAACAGTTAGAGCAATTATTTTCCATCTATATACAAAATTAAAATATCTAGAAAAGATGTGTCGCTTACTTCTCAATATCTTGCATCTCTTTTATACCACTATTTAACAATATATACCAATGAGCGGCTTCAAACTCATCGTCTTCCAACCAATGTACTTTAGTAGCACTTGTAGGCTTTCCTCCCATATTGAAGATAGTGTGGATTACACTATTCGGGGCATCAACCCCACCGTCATCGTTCCTTGGGGGTCTATTGTGATTTGTTCTGACATGAGTATCAAAGTAGATGGAGTAGAAGTTTAAAACATCCTCAATGATATATGCTTCGTATATCGAAGCTTCTATATGAGCCTTATTGCCAACCTTCTTCTTCAGATGATGTAGATACCTATAGATAATATACTGAATCTTAGAATTATTTGAATAAAGAAATTATTAGTATAAAAAATTTATACTTCTCAAATGGATACATCCATCGATAATGGACGGGAGCACCGACGCGTGCTTCGTATGCAAGATGAATCGACAAATGCTCCATACTATCAAAAAACGGAGAAAAGCACCATTTCTAACTTACACAATGTCAATACAATCTTCTCCTCAAGTTCTATTATATGTTGTACCGTCAACTTGGTTGAACACAAATCTCTAAAGAATATAGATAATTCGGTCAACGGAGTCCATACTTGATGAGGCAACATCTCTCTCAGAGTAATAGGTAGTGTTACGATTCGCACCCGGTGTAGGGGCATAAGTACGTGGGTACGTCCAGCCTACGCCGCAGCATCGGTGGTATAACATTGTCTAAGTCAATAATACTATCTAAGTATCTCACCCAATATATTTAAGGTTCTTGTCATGCTAACTCAACTCCAAATGGAGGAACACTATAATGATATCATAATGAACTCAATACTCAATCACAATATAAAACTAGAGGCACGATATGGAATAAAAAGAGAAGAGATACAAAGTCTCAAAATAACACAAGTCCAACAATAGTTTAAGCCTCAACACAATGATCTCAAAATAATACAATACTAGCCACAGAGTCTATCTAAAATCAATAGAAGATCACAACCAAAAATCTGAGTCTCTCCACGGTGATGGTATTGTATCAATGGGATTTATGGTGCAATCTCAACGGTCTCGTCGTCCAGTGGTCCATAAAAGGTGGGACATATCTCCTTTAGCCAAGCATCTGAAAAATATATCTAGTTAGGAAGGAGTGAGTACAACCCTAAACAGCAGTTCCAATACATGGTAGAAACTATAATACTGTAAATAACAATAAACTATATGATGAAATAAACATTCAATATCTTAATAGAATAAGCAGTGGAAAATAAATAGGCAGATACAATAGGCAATGAACAATAATGTGGGAAAAATAAATAGACAAATGCAGTGTGGTAATAGACAACAATATGAAACAATACTGCAAAGACCGAACTAGACTGACTGTGTCTTTGAAGTACTGCTTTCAATATGTGATCAATCATCCACTATACTATACGATGTCAATAATAGTACGACTCAATCATACTGAAAATGTATGATCAACTATCAAACAATGTCTACGATGGTACAACTCAATCACATATGTGATTAGCTATCATACAATGTCTACGATGTCTAAAAATAGTTGATCACATATCTACTTAGCACTCTCCCGTGCGACTAGTACAATGGTTCCAAGTCACGATACGTCACGACACGATAATCACGATACAAGGTCTATAATACGAGCACGATGATCACGATCTATATAATCAATGGGATATACAAGATAATTACGATAGAGTAACATCTCATGACAGGAATCCACTATATACCAGTCTTTGTAACCATCGTGTCAGGAATCAGATAAGATATCACTGAATACATACATTATAATAACTATCAAGTAAAAAAACTGCAGAGAATGTACTCGCCTCTGTCCGGAACAAAAGCTGTCACTCGGTGTCCAAGTTGGTGTCGTAATCACCTGGATATGGGTATCATGTCAAAATGGGTACAAAAGAGTAATAATGAACTAGCAATGCAATAAGGATGCTTTACTAGGTCATTCTAGGCTAAACTATGTCTAACTAAGGGTAATGGGTCTAAAAAAATCACCAACTAGCTAATAACAACTAATCATGGCTACACTTGGTCATTGGCTAAGGTATTGGGTTTAAAACTACTCACTAATAGGTTTACTAATACTAATTTCTAACATTAACTAATACCTTATACTAAATAATAACATACTATATATATGTAACCAGAACTCTATGTATTAGTATATAATAACTAACACTTAAGTATAACACTAACCCAACTGACAACCAATTAATACCATACTAATAATATTAACTATTAACTCAATAACTAATGCTAATGTAATATATACAATACTAAACCTCATCCTATAACCTTAGCTGCTGCTACTGACACTACTTGATACCTGCTAGTTAACTAGTACTCATACCCACACTAACTAACACTCAACTAATTGCTAACATTTAACTCCTCACATTACTAACTGGTTATCGTATAAACTTACTGCTAGCTAATCAACTAATTGACCTCATAGAAGATTCTAACATCTAACACATAGTTCTTAACCAACCCTCAGTAACTGGCCTGTTATATAATTGATACAACCTAACCATATCCTAACTTATATATATACACTATGCTAATTTAAGCATCCTACTAATTAAGACGTGCAACTGACTATCCACTGTGTTACTGAAACTGCTGTGGAAGCTCAAAACTTTCCCCCAAATTGAACTCCAATTGCTGGTACCAATTACTGGACAAAGTCACTCCTAACTACCTGCACATGCATAACTAATACACCAACATTACATGCTCATCAATCCTAATTATTACCTGTTATATTCTTCTCCTAATATTTCTGTTACTGCTATTGTTGATACCAAACTGCAAATCAGTTGCTGATACTGCTTCATATCTCTATTTCCATGTATTCCCCCTCCTTGGCCTTCACTGCAAAACACCTGCACAACTCTTAGTTACTTGGCACAAGTTTGGGAACATCGCCACACATTAGCCAACTGCTTGCTTATACTTCCCCTTCCTTGGTCTACGTGTTGTATGCAGCGTATACATATCAACCCTCTATCTATGCATGCCTTGATGTCTAATACTGAAAACACTACTCTACTTATCTTGACATACCCATATAACATCTAACTCTAACTGGGACATTCAAATACTCACTCTCCCACTCAACTAACTACCCTACACCACACTTGAACACTCATATTCAGTTATCTTCCCATTGATACACTAGCACATGGACACTAGTGCACTGGTACCCACTCCAATTGCACACACTGTGCACTGCCCGTGCATGAAGAACAGGGGCACCTCCCATTCTGCAACCCTCCTGCAGTCCCTCATCCTTGGTAATCAGACACCAGTGCACCAATGCACCCTTACAAATGTGTTGTATAACCACCATGTGCACATTTGAACTCTTTCCAGAGCACACCCATATCTTATCAATCCTAGCACACTACACTTGTACCTGCCCTCACTCTCTCTCACAGTTGCATACCTCACTGCAACACACCCCCTCACAGGTCTTTGTTTTCACACTGGTGCAACCCAGCTATGCCCAAGCCCCAACTCCAGTTACCACTGATGCTACCCTGGTAGCAAGACACTCAACTGAACCTCCCCGTTTCCCCTCATCACTACACTACATTCTTTACAGTCATAACTGCAGTTGCAATATACACTCCTCCCTTGCAGTTACCATTACTTCCTTCACCACCACATATACAAGTACCTACTTGTTGTACCCTCACCTGAACACTCTCCTGACACTGCACTAGGACTGATACTTACCCACGAAAACATCTACACTCTGGAATACTTACCCTTACCTCACACTTATCTCTGATACTTACTTTGGCTAATATTCACACCATACTCACTTACACCTGTCCTCCCCCTCAAAACTAAAACTGTAACGCACAAACAACCATCCTCCTAATCACACCAATACTCCCTTCATCTGTTGTCTATCCCTCTATAATATCACTCATTGACACCCATTGGTACACACACTATCCTACTGTGCACTATCAAGAGCACAGATTCCTGCAGACCCACACTAGCAGTTGCACTTGTATAACACCCATGTTTGCACTACTGCAGGGAACAGTCCAAGCACTGCTCTGTCCGACTGAACAAACCCTCACTACTTAGAGTACTACCCCCCCCCACCCACCCACCCACCCACCCACCCACACACACACACACACACACACACACATATATATATATATATATATATATATATATATATATATATATATATATATATATATATATATATATATATATATATACTACTAACTAGGTACACACCAAAAACTAACCAACCAATTCCAGAGTGATACCCATACATACCCATAAGCCATTCGTCAAACACCTAGTGTGCACTCCTCAATACTCTATGATACCATACCAATAGAGATGCCAAAACCCCCAATACACTACAATAATCATATAAACATATCAAATACACAATAATATAACTAATGCAACTTGTTACAATAGAATTTGAAGAGAAATAATATAAATCACTCAAAATTGAGCCTCGTATCATACCGTATCGTGATACGGCCTACTAGTATCCAATTATGGACACGTAGCTAGTCCCAAAACCCTGATCTAATTCCAAATAGACTAAAATAGTCTTATGACACACACTTGATGTGTTAATCTCAGATTTCCTACACAAATCACCACATAAAATTCAAAATATACATCCATTTAGCCTAGAACTTGTTCCTATAGGTAGCCCTATGCCATTGGGGTATTCCTAAGGGTCAAATGCATGATTTATGAGCTACAATGAAGAGAAATTCAGAAATTACCAATTGGGAGATGGATTTCCAACAAAACTCAAGTGGACACGATCTCTTCACCAATGCTCCTCCTTCTTGTGCTCCTTCCTTATCCAAGCTCCAAATCTCCTAGAGCAATGTGAATGAGAGGGAAATATGGATGAATTGAGAGAGGTTGATGGAGGGATGAAGAAATTGGGGATCTAGAAATTAGGGATCTAGAAAATAGTGCAAAATGAGGAGGAGAGCGAGTGTTCCCCCTCCTTTATATGGCCGGCCCTAGTAACCCCTTCCTCAAGAAATTGTCAAGGTCCAATGTACCCCTCACTTGTTGTTATGTATGTGTTTGATTAGGTAGGGGTAGTTTAGGAAGCTTATATTCTAATGAAGGTTTAATTAAATTATCTAATTAAGCTAGGGGATGAGTCTAATGGGCCTAGTCAAATATTGGGCTCTCTATTTATCATGACAAGTCTAATTGGACTCACAAGGGTCAAGTCTAACTAATAGGCTAGCCCACTACTTTAAATAAATGCTACAAGTCTCTAATTAAATATATAGCACTCTAATAATTAAATAACTAATACAAGCATCAGAAAAATATTCATAGCCCACTAATATTTAAAATTATATTCCTAAAATTAAATAACTAGGCTAAATTACCAAATTATCCCTAGTTGAAAAAGTGAGGGTGACAGGTAGTAACCTCTCCATAAACACATAGCAATCATGACCCTTTATCCCTGTCATCTTACATTCGTTGAGATCAACACATCTTGCCAGATTTGACACGTAGCCGTCAAAAAATCTTAACTTTGAAACCCTGTTGCATATTATCAATTTATCCTCTCTACTAAATGTAAATGGCGCTGGAGGCTTGGCCCAATTGTCTTTTTTACTTTATTTTAGGTGCAAATCTGAACTCCTGCAAATATTTTTCAAGTCCTTTCTTGCTTTGACATTGTCTTTTGTTTTTTTCTTGATATCCATCACCGTATTGAAGATATTGTCGAATACATTCTTTACGATATGCATGACATCAAGATTGTGCCTTATGAGATTGTTCTTCCAATAAGGTAAGTTCCAAAAGATACTCTACTTCGTTCAATTATGCCTATGTCTGAACCCTTCAAAGTGATCGGCCAATATTATATCTTCCATCACAGTTGGCAATCCATCTACCTCTTACCAAACTTTGTCTCATGTCAGTCTCAACGGGGGAGAAGATAGTTCTTATTTACCAGCTCTAAAGGCATCTATGTTCCTTCTCCACACATGCGACGTTGGAAGAAACTGACGATGACAATAAAAAAAGTATATTTTTTCTCCATTCTGGAGACGAAATATCTTACTCTTTTCTATACATATCGGACACGATAAAGTACCATGAGTACTCCACCCCGATAATATCCCATATGCTGGAAAATCGTTGATGGTCCACATGAGAGATGCTCTCATATGAAAGTTCTACTCCTTCGATATATCTGTCACGCCCCAGTCCCAAAATATCGAAGGATTAAACACATGGCAATGGCCAGCAGCACACACCAATGTGCAAACCCAATTTAATGGACCCATCAGGGTGTACTTAATCTGTAAAACAACAATAAGGGGCTATGGTACTAATCTTATCCACATAAATAAATACCATCAGTATGAAATATAAAGCAACAACAAGTCTCAATAAAATATAATTCGGGGAACAACCTGATAATAAGTCTGATACAATGGTTCAACAGACCAGAAATGAAAGAGTATAACAATAACAACTACTGAGTATTGATTAAGCAAATACTCAGGAGAAATCCCCGGCTATCACCTCGTCCTCGGGGATCGGTTCAGCTTCAGTGTCTGCTCCTGCTCCTGCTCCATATACCTCGGGATAGAACTCCTCTGCTATACCTGGGGACATAATCCGAATTCTAGGTCCTCTGGGGACATAGCAAGGTACAAGAATAACTCAAGCCAAAATAAATGCAGTGCAATAATAAATAAATCAATAGGGTAAACTATGTAACCAACTATGTGAGATGTAAGTGAGAGCATTAATCACACTCAGGCTGAAACTACCATAGGCTCTGTGTCGGAGAAACCCATAGCAGCATTTATCTCGAAGGGCCAGAACTTGTGCCAAATCTCTGTGTCAGAGTCTAAGGCACTTCCAAAAAACTACATATATAATATAATCAGCCTTTAATATGGTAATACTCTCCCCACCCAATGTAATCACACGTCTCATGTCCATGACACGCAAGATCATGACCTCTAACTGATGCAATGAGTCATAATGATAGCTAAGCATATGTATAAAGTCTTTGTCACGAATCCTGTAACCTATACAGAATCACCACGAATATCTCAGGAAGATTCTGTCTCATGAACAATGTCAAGTGTCCTATGGTATGACGTACTTGATAATGCAAGCACGAAGATATATATGGTCGCGATAACAATCTTTAGGTGACGTTACACGACTCTGCGTAAGGCATCGACACCCGAATATTATTCGGACGTTAAGTAATGTCACACGGTCCTAGGTTGAACATTTATATCATATAAATAAATCAAGAGAATAATATGAATCAATTTACTACAAGTATGGCAAGGTACACTTGCCTGGGGTTTGATTTCCAACTGCTGCTCTAGTATCAGCGGGATCTGCAAGTACTCCTCCGGTTGCTGAAATAAATATTACCATCATGTTCAGAAGATATCAAATAGCTAAAATTGTCTATCCATAAGTCCAATTTGGACACAGGGGCAAAAGTGACAGTTTCTGGTCAAAACGGGGTCCACATATGACACATTTCGCACCGAAAAATATGCCAGAGAAAAGATTCTCCAAATTCGTCAAACTTAGTGTTTACAAGTCCAGAACGACGATACGAACCCAACGGAATATCCAGAACTGGATTCCGATGAGCCGATCACAAAATCGCCCGTCAAGTGGAGCCGTGGGGCCCACGATACGAGATTTTGTCAACGTTCTCAGAATCGAACCAAACTTGGATCACAGGACCTGCGTATTGCTACGAGTCCGATGGCGCAAGTATTATTTCGAAACGATTAGCATACATGAAGTTACAACAAGTTTTAGAACAGGACCGATACGGGATGTTGTCGACGGATACGCGTTGATTTTGGTGTACACGCACATCCAAATCAACTTTCGCAAAATCCTACATGTCCGTATTAACAGTCCGCACCTTTCGATGAAATTTGCACATGACCAAGTCACCTCGTTTAGCAGGGTGCACCCAGTTCCGAAAAAAGTCAGGGTTTTAAAAGACCAAGTTTTTGGTCATTTTTACCCTCAAATAAATTGCAATCTACAACACAATAAAATAAACTAAAAACAGGATTTAAAACTTGGTCAAGTGGTTTAAATTACTGTTCAAGCCAATTTTGAAAACATTTAACAGGTTGGTCGCAAAACTGTCATGAACTGGGGAGTTCAGGATAATTTCTGATTTTTAGAAATTGGGGGTTTATTTTCCTGATTTTGCGTCGCAGTTTGCGATCGACACAGGATGCGATACCCCGAAAAAGTTGCACGGGGTTCGAGAGGGTCACACAGGGTACGCGTCACAGTAGACAGATCAAAAAATGAGGTGACAAGGAGAGAGAAAACCTCACCTGAATAGGGCGTCGGAAACGAATAAAAAATGCGTTCGCGAGGTGGCGCGACGACGCTCGGCCGGTGGTGGCGGCGCTGTACGGCTGCTGGGGGAGGGTGTCCGCGGCTGCTATGCTCGCTGGTCGGCGGCGGGGTGTCATCGGAGAGGCGGGTGGAGAGGCAGCGGGTCGTCGGTCTTCGACGGAGGCGGCTGGAGTGCGGTGACTGAGGAGGATGATGGGGATGGCGGTGGTTGTGGTGAATGGGGGCGGTGGTAGCGGTTTATATAGGAGGGCCGCCGGCCGTTGGCGGGGAGGTGAAGGAGAAGAGGCGACCGTCCGGTGGGGAAGTCGTGCGGGCGGGGGAACGTCCGGGGAGGCGAAGCGTCGCAGGCAGCGGGGAGGAGAAGCGGCGTCGATTGGGTTTGGGTTACTGTGCAGAGGGGAAATGGGTTCGGGTCAGGTTTCGGATGCGGGTCCAGATCTGACCCAACCCATTAAGATTTGGGTTGGTCCGGTTTAGGGTTGGTTCGGTTCAACAGGGTTTGGGTTCATTCTGGTTTAATTAAAACATTAATTTTTAGGTCTTTAAAAATAGTTCTGGGGTCCAATAAATTCCAAAAAATTACAGTGAGTCTAATTATTTATTTTACATCCAAAAAAAATATTTTTATTATATTTTAATATTTAATAAAATCACACAATTTATTTAATACCAGAAAACAGTTATTTTTAATTAGTTAAAAATCTCAAAAAATTCTCAAAAATTTATTTTTAAATTCTGAAAAATCTAGGGGTTTACAATCTACCCACCTTAAGAGGATTGCGTCCTCGCAATCAAAGAAAACATAGCCGGTCAGAAAAGATGACACAGTTGCAAAATATGTTCGAAGCACGACAAAACCAAAGAATCATGATCAAGGAGAAATCGAATGATAAGGGTTAAGTAAAACACATAGGGAAGAAATAAAGTATTTTCCTAGACAATAAATGTTAGAAAATTCAAGAGTAAAGAAATTTGGTTAGAGCAAAGAAAACTACAGCTTAGAAAAACTAGGTTATCGATTATTAACAAGTTCAAAATTACTAGGTTTAAGGCTAAGGTCATGAACTAACAGGCACGTGCTAAAGCAATACTATGAATAGATAGCTATGAATAACTTAAATCTTACGCGTATTCACTACTCCACGAGTCTGTGCGTCCTCCATTGTCATCGCAAAAGCTTTTCCGCATCCTTGTGGTGGATTCCTCTACTGCTGCTAGGCCTGCTGGAAGAGTATTGTCTGGGGTGCCAAGGGTGGCCTCGGATGATATCCTCCCATTATTGGTAAGGCTTCTCGGTTAACCATCGGTGTTTCTCCTCGATGCATCGTGCAATCTCTGGCTAAATGTTGGATGGATCCGCAAATCAAGCACAGTCCCAACTTGTGTCTGCACTCCCTCTCAATATGGCATATCTTGCCACAGTAGTGACAAGTAGGAAGAAATAAGGCTCTTGGTGCAGCTCTCGGTAGTGGATTCCTCTGGGGTCGCTTTGCAGCTCTTTCCTGCTGTACTCGTTCTTGTGCTAATGCGTGCGGCCGCTCCTGGCTGGACTCTCCTGGTGATGCACTCCATGGGTCGTGCTGTGGCAAGAACGTCCGTGTCTAAAATAGTTGCAATGGAGTAGATTAACTTCTGTAGCTCAGAGATAAGTCCGTCAAAGAACTTCTCCGCTTGGCTTTGCTGGGCTTCTTGATGAACCTTCTGTTGGGCTTGCATCATCGCATAAAACATTTGAAACATTTGTTGTCCGTTCATAGCCTGCCCTTGTGGAAATACAGGCATTGATGGAGTATACTGCGGCGATGGTGGAATGTCGTCTCGCCGGAATCTTGAGGTATCTTGACTGCTTTGTTGTGCTGATTGACCTCCACCAACTGGTATCACTTCATCTTCGTAGGTAACCACAACACCTTGTGGTGTTCCTGCAGGAGTCTCATCGCTTGTTGGTGGATCCATTACTCTACATCCAAAATAAACTATAAGAGGCACACAGAGGAATCAAGGCAGGATGCAAGTCAAGAAATTCGAATCCGATATAGAGATCAAGAACGATTCAATCAAGTGGATGAGATCCTATAACTTATCCTATCTTTGTCGCAGGCTTGCTCGATTTCTTAGTTGAAACCGAACAATTTAGTCGTAGACCTGCATGGGCCACCACAAAAACCATGTCACGCCCCAGTCCCAAAATATCGAGCGACTAGACACGTGGCAATGGCCAGCAGCACACACCGATGGACAAACCCTATTTAATGGACCCATCAGGGTGTACTTAAGCTGTAAAACAACAATAAGGGGCTATGGTACTAATCTCATCCACAAAAATAAATACCATCAATATAAAATATAAAGCAACAACAAGTATTAATAAAACATAATTCGGGAAACAACCCGATAATAAGTCTGATACAATGGTTTAACAGACCAAAAATGAAAGAGTCTAACAATAACAAATACTGAGTATAGATTAAGCAATTACTCAGGAGAAATCCTCGGCTATCACCTCATCCTCGGGGATCGGTTCAGCTCCAGTGTCTGCTCCTGCTCCTACTCCATATATCTCGGGATAGAACTCCTTTGCTATACCTGGGGACATAATCCGAATTCCAGGTCCTCAGGGGACATAACAAGGTACAAGAATAACTCAAGACAAAATAAATGCAGTGCAATAATAAATAAATCAATAGGGTAAACTATGTAACTAGCTATGTGAGATGCAAGTGAGAGCATTAATCATACTCAGGCTGAAACTACCATAGGCTCTGTGTCGGAGAAACCCATAGCAGCATTTATCTCGAAGGGTCAGAACTTGTGCCAAAGCTCTATGTCATAGTCTAAGGTACCTCCAGAAAACTACATATATATAATATAATCAGCCTTAATATGGTAATACTCTCCCCAACCAATGTAATCACACGTCTCATGTCTATGACACGCAAGATCATGACCTCTAACTGATGCAATGAGTCATAATGATAGCTAAGCATATATATAAAGTCTTTGTCACGAATCCTGTAACCTATACAGAATTACCACGAATATCTCAGGAAGATTCTACCTCATAAACAGTGTCAAGTGTCCTATGGTATGACGTACTTGATAATGCAAGCACGAAGATATATATGGTTGCGATAACAATCTCTAGGTGATGTTATACGACTCCGCGTACGGCGTCGACACCCGAATATTATTCGGACGTTAAGTAATGTCAGACGGTCCTAGGTTGAACATTTATATCATATAAATAAATTAAGAGAATAATATGAATCAATTTACTGCAAGTATGGCAAGGTACATTTGCCTGTGATTTCCAACTGCTGCTCTGGTATCAACGGAATCTGCAAGTACTCCTCAGGTTGCTGTAATAAACGTTACCATCATGTTCAGAAGATATCAAATAGCTAGAATTGCCTGTCCATAAGTCCAATTTGGACACAGGGGCAAAAGTGACAGTTTCTGGTCAAAGCGGGGTCCACATGTGATCCGCTTCGTACCGAAAAATATGCCAGAGACAAGGTTCTCCAAATTTGTCAAACTTAGTGTCTACAAGTCCAGAACGATGATACGAACCCAACGGAATGTCCAAAACTGAATTCCGATGAGCTGATCACAAAATCGCCCGTCAAGTGGAGCCGTGGGGCCCACGATACGGGAATTTGTTAACATTCTCAGAATCGAACCAAACTTGGGTCACAGGACCAGCGTATTGCTATGAGTCTGATGGCATAAGTTTCATTTTGAAACGACGAGCGTACACGAAGTTATAATGAGTTTTAGAACAGGGCCGATACGGGGTGTTGTCGATGGATACACGTTGATTCCGGTGTGCACGCACATCCAAATCAACTTCCGTGAAATCTTACACGTCCGTATTAACAGTGCGCACCTTTCAGTAAAATTTGCATACGACCAAGTTGCCTCGTTTAGCGGGGCGCACCCAGTTCCAGAAAAAATCAGGGTTTTAAAAGACCAAATTTTTGGTCATTTTTACCCTCAAATAAATTGCAATCTACAACACAATAAAATAAACTAAAAACAGGGTTTAAAACTTGGTCAAGTGGTCTAAATTACTGTTTAATCCAATTTTGAAAACATTTAACAGGTTGGTCGTAAAACGATCGTGAAATGGGGAGTTCGGGATAATTTCTAATTTTTAAAAATTGGGGGTTTATTTTCCTGATTTTGTGTCGTAGTTTACGATCTACACAGGATGTGATACCCCGAACAAGTTGTACGGAGTTTGAGAGGGTCATGCAGGGTACGCATTACAGTAGACAAATCAGAAAACGAGGTGACAAGGAGAGGGAAAACCTCACCTTAACAGGGTGTTTAAACGACTGAAAAATGCATTCGTGAGGTGGCGCGACGATGCTCGGACGGCGGTGGCGGCGCTGTGCGGCTGCTGGGGGAGGGTGTCCGCGGCTGCTATGCTCTCTGGTCGGCGACGGGGTGTCGTCGGAGCGGCGGGTAGAGAGGCAGCGGGTCGTCGGTCTTCGACGGAGGCGGCCGGAGTACGGTGGCTGAGGAGGAGGATGGGGATGGTGGTGGCTGTGGTGAACGGGGGCGGTGGTAACGGTTTATATAGGAGGGTGGCCGTTGGCGGGGAGGTGAAGGGGAAGAGGCGACCGTCCGGTGGGGAAGTCGTGCGGGCGGGGAAACGTCCGGGGAGGCGAAGCGTCGCTGGCAGCGGGGAGGAGAAGCGGCGTTGATTGGGTTTGGGTTACTGTGCAGAGGGGAAATAGGTTCAGGTCGGGTTTCAGATGCGGGTCCAGATCTGACCCGACCCATTAAGATTTGGGTTGGTCCGGTTCAGGGTTGGTCTGGTTCAACAGGGTTTGGGTTCATTCTGGTTTAATTAAAATATTAATTTTTAGGTCTTTAAAAATAGTTTTGGGGTCCAATAAATTTTAGAAAAATTACAATAAGTCTAATTATTTATTTTACATCCAAAAATATCATTTTTATAATATTTTAATATTTAATAAAATCACACAATTTATTTAATACCATAATACAATTATTTTTAATTAGTTAAAAATCTCAGAAAAATTCTGAAAATTTATTTTTAAATTCTGAAAAAATCTGGGAGTTTACAATATCATATGTCCGAACGCCGAATTGCTACAATTATTTTAACTCATCCATCAACGGCTGCAACTAGATTTCGATGTTATTCTTTGGATTTTTTGGACCGGGTATGATAAGTGTCAAGAACATGTAAGGAGTCTTCAATACACATCCATTGTGATAGATTATAAGGTGTCAAAATCACCGGCCAACAAGAGTATTGAGATCCCGATTGTCCGAAAGGAGTGAATCTATCAGAACATAAACCCAATCGGACATTCCTAGGCTCCGCAGCAAATTCAGGATAACACAGATCAAAATGTTTCCATGCCTCTCCATCGAAAAGATGAGATAATTCTCCTGCATCCATCTTTTGTTCCTTGCTATGCCATGTCATGTGTTGTATTATATTTACGGATATATACATCCTCTGTAGCCCTTTTGTGATCGGCAAAAACTGTATGTACTTGTAGGGACGCAACCTTGCTCGGGCAGTTGACTTTCCTTTGTCCCGAATTGACTTGTACTGGTCCGCATGACAGAAAATACATTTATCTTTATCATTGTTCTCCTCGTAGTAAAACATGCAACCGTTTTGACAATTATTTATCTTTTTATAGCCTAATCCGAGTTTTCATATCATCATCTTCGACTTGTCAAAGTTTTCAGGCAACTCCTCGATCCTTTTGGCAATAACTCTCCAACAAACAGAATTATCTGGTCGTAGCATTCCTACGACAAGTTAAAATTAGACTTTAGGTTCAACAGCCGCATCACCACCGATATGACATAATGAGAATCACAACCCGGGTATAACAGAGTATCGATATTCTTGAACATATTATAGAATTTCTTCGCATCAGGATTAGGATCCTCCAGATCAAAACTTGGACTGGCTGTATCAAATACAAACTCACGCGCCAGGTTTCGCGGTCGATATTCAAAGTTATCTCCGAGAGCGGACTCTTCTACCTTCGTATTGAAGGAGGAATGATGATATTGCGAAAACAAAGGTTCTCCTTGAGCCATCCACTTCTTGTAGTTTGGTACGAAACCCTTCTTGTAGAGATGCTCACTCACGAGATCCACCTCTTTGAATGGTATATTACGACATTTGACACAAGGACACTTGATGAGCCTCCCATCCATGAAATGAGGTTGACTACGGGCGTATTTGGAAATTTCTCAACGTCCACCATGAAATCATCTGTCAAACTAATTTTACTCTCATGTCGCCAATTGTACATCCATAATCAATCAACTAAGTATGGACTCATTGATTCTACATGTACCATATATATTTATTAATTCAAACAATATAGATTAATTAGATTCAAGATGAGTTAAAATATTTGCTAAAAGATTAGTTTGTTAGGATACTTGATGAAGAAGTCTCATAAAGAACTAAATATTGTAAAAGCTAGAGTTAGATACTTGTTTTACACGTATCCAAAATTATACTTCCTCGACACTCATCCGAATATGGCCGATACATGCCTTAGCATAGTAAGGTTGTAAAAGCAAGTAAAAAATAAACTTATCTATCACATGTAAACTAATCGGCAAGGGTGACTACTATTTCATTCAATTTCAAAACTACTAAGAAACAATACTAGAAATACTTAAAATTATGCCTAAATGTATGAAATATATTTTCTAAATTGTTATTAATTTATTAATAATCATTTATTTTCCGATACAAAAAATTTGATACTCCGATCCGTAACTGACGATATGGTCAATACTCCGATTCGTAATTCTATATCTACTTTTAAGTACTTAGTACCTAATTATAGTAACTAAAAATACTTTGAAGTACTTCGATCTGTAACCGACGATATGGCTGATACTTCGATCGGTTTATTTGTGCTTTTTTTTGCTAATATATATAGTAACTAAATATACCAATTTTTTTTTAAACCGAACCGAATAATGCTCACCCCTAACTGTGACCGTGTTCGTGCCAAAATCCAGATACAACAAACCCAAATCGTGTCCATGTTTGTATCGAGAAGAAAATTTTGGTAATCAACACTATGTTTGTGTCATGTGTCTGTGTTTGTGTCTCATGTTGGTAAACCTAATTCAATTTAAAAACTACTAAGAAATTTAACCTAAATTAAAAATATCCAAAGCATGTCATGTCATATATATATATATATATATATATATATATATATATATATATATATCAGACTATGCTTTAGAGATATTGTGTTTTCATATATCAGAATGTATTATCTCATATCTTTTCAATCCCGGCTCTTTTCTAGTATAGAAAACTTCTAATTATAACTAACAAAATTCAAATCCGGCGTCCGATATTAACCCAGCGCAGAATTGTAGTCCCTCCTTCTTACAGATACATAGGTCATGGTCTGCTCAGCTCCAACTCAAATGTGCACTCCCCTATCTAACTCTCCCAAATACCCGAGCACCCTGAACTAACTCTCTACCCAGTCCTCCCCCATGTTGCTGCTACTGATCACTAATACCCCACAGCTCCCAAATACTTCTGGACCTGAGCCTTAAGCTCTAACATACTGCTACCCTATGTACAGCTCAAACAATACAAATTTTGGATCTGCAGTAGAAACTGCCACATCCTACAGGGACTGATAGTATCACACCCTCACAAATTTCTCAAATCAGGTACAATTGCACTATAAAATACCTACTGAATTGTTGCTTCTACTGCAACAATGAATTTGAGATACACGATCCCTCGCAACTCTTGCGCACCCTCACCCATACACACTGCACTTGCACCCTCACACCCTCCTTCGATATACACTCTCCCAACAACCACACTCTCCACATCACACTAGCACAACCCTCTTTACTGTCCTCCTTACACATGAACCACACACCCATATCTAATATAACCCCCCTTACACTACACTACACCACATAGATACAACACAAAATCACAAATAACTCATGTGCAAGAATACTCGGATGATACTCATTACACATCCGTGTCTAGCGTATCGTGTCTGTACGTGTGTCCAGACCCCACAATCCAAATGCAATAATTAACCAAATCGAAATGAGGGTTAGGGTTACCTTAGTTGGAGGAGAAGGCGATCTGACGGAGGCAGAGGGGGTGGGGTGGTGGAGGAGGACTTAGGGGTCGGACGCCGGAGGAGGAGGAGAGGGCGAGTGAGGGGTCGGGTCTCGAGAGAGCAAGTGAGGGAGAAGGGCTGCTGGAGAGGGGAAGGTCGCCGGAGAGGGGGAGGGGGTTGGGGCCGGGGGGAGGGTCGTCGGAGAGATCGAGAGATCGAGAGAGAGAGAGAGAGAGAGAGAGAATGGGGAAAAATAAAACGCGGCTGAAAATTTTTAAGATTTTGCAGCGACGGATAATTCCGTTGCTGAAATAACAGCGACGGATTAGCGACAGATTGTTGACGAAATATATTGACATAAATAACTTTGTCGTTATTCTATCGAATTTTTGTCTCTCCGTCGCTGAGATCTATTGTTATTTAACAGTATTTTTGTATTGATCATATCTTATCAACAACACTATATATCTTTGAAAATCCCTACGGGAACTCGTGAGTTATTAATTTTAATAACTCAGTCATTAACAAACTGTATATCTATCATCATTCTCAAGTGACGACCTAACCAACAACAACAACAACAACAATGGCTTCTGGCTTGTTACTGGCTAGCCTTCTGTCCCACTCTCCTCCTCTTGAGTTCTTCTTAGCATGCTTCTTCTTCCCCTTCCTATTCCTATACTACCTATTCCTAATTGGCCAATCATTGGCATGTTCAAGACAGTTCTCGAGAACCTCGACAACATCATGGATGTAAAACCAAACTTCATGAAATATCCGAAAGTTGGCAAGTTTTCGGAGATATTCGACATCCTAGTCGACGACATCTTCAATGCCGACGACGAGTCCTGGCGGTTGCTTGTCAATCAGCGATGGACGACACCATGGAGGCCTTGTACGTCCGCCACATCCTGCCGCCTTCGTGTTGCAGCTGATGAGGTGGCTGAAGATAGGGAAGGAGAAGAAGTTGGCGGTGGTTCGGGAAGTGATGGACGAATTTGTAGAACAAAGCATAGTCAGGAGTAGACAGGAGAAGAAGTGTGGCGGAAGCTTACTGACATCTTACATACAATGAGCAAGAAGAAATGTTCACCTGCTATTCTTTGGAGAGGAAATATAACTCGCTATTTTTTTTGCCACCACTCCATATGAAATACTCTAAAATATTTGACGTCCCACTAACTGGTCCTTTGAGTTGGCGATTTACAACAACTCGTCAAATATTTTGGCAAGTTATTTCTTGAACTAAATTTTTTCTAAATTTTTTCCTTCACTCACAATTTTCACTTTTCTCTGTATTACATGAGGATTGTCTTTTTGACAGTCATGACTATATATAGGACTATAAACAAATTTGACAATCCATCATCGTCCCCGTGACGACGACGACTGGACACAAATTTTCGAAGGTCAAAAATTCTAAAATGGATTTGAAAGTTCATAAATCACTCTATAAATGAATTATAAACCATATTTTGTTTTCTATAAGATGAAATTTATGAATGCAGATGGAACCCTAACATATTTGGAATTTGGAAGAGGGAATAAAGTAAATATGAAAAGAAGAAAAAAAAGTTGGCTTTTATACTAGATAGTGGGTCAGCTCTGAGTAAGTTTTTAGGTTGGTAAACGTAACCACCTTATTCTGAGAGAGGAATATTTTTGTCATTTAATAATTATTTATTAATTACATTAATATCACTATTTATTTATTTATTTATTATTTATTTATATATTATTGGGCTCATGTGTTTCTATTAGTTTGGACTAATGTAGTGGACCTAGTTAGCACCATGCATGTAGACCCATGACTTAATGACATGGTTAGTTATATTAATCAAATTGGTTTAGTTAGAGGATAGAATATTACTTTCATTATTAGAATGATTCCCTCCCTAATAAATTAGGATGCCATAGGATTACCCATGAACCAACTAGAACCCTATAGAAACTTGTGGAATGGGCAATTTAGACCAACCTTCATTGATCCAACCCCAACCATGTGGTCAGCCCATGATTGGAGAGGGGGAAATGCTCACTTGGTGTCATTCCATTCCATTAGATTCATTTGCGCTTCTTCTTCCTCAAGCAACTCAATTCACACCCAATTCCATCAATTCTCACCATCATGGAGTCCTAGGAGCTTGGAGAACACAAGAAGATCCATTGGAGGGTGATTTCAAGGAGATCGTGTCCAAATATCACTTTGTGTCTACTTGGAGAAGTTGCATTGTGATCCAACTCCCAATAGGTACAAATCTCATCTTCACCATCAATTGCCATATTAGAATTAGCAATAGAGACTCTAGGAACCTACCCATGGCCATGACCAACCCATTAGGCTAAGATCTAGGTGAAATTATCCCCAAATTTAGGAGATCCATATGTGTTTGTGTCCAAATTGGAGAAATTATGAATTTGGAACACCAATTATTTATTATTTGGTCAATTGTGTTTATTTGTATTTCAATTGGTGGTGGGTGGGTAGATTCGTGTTCGATCACAATTGGATACGTGTGAGGCCGTATCATGATACGCCATGGTACGTGTCAGAGATTGTTGTATTTTTGGGGGTTTTGCTTTTTGTTGCTCATTCTTCATTAATTTGCATTATAGTAGTTAGTATAACTATTCATATAACATAATGTATATATATGTGGTGATTCATGGTTATTGGAGAGGTATATCATAGTGTATCATTATATTTGTTGTGGGATACTATATTGTGCATGCCAAGTGTTTGATTAGGAGCTTGTGCTAGTTGGATTTTGTGGCTATGCCTATGATTAGAGTTGCATTAGTGTGGGAATATGACCAAGGTGAGTGGAGTGTATCTTATACTTAATAAGTGCCATGTTGTACTAGGAGATACACATGAGGAGAGATTGTATTCTGATGTGCTTTCACCTGAGAGCACCACATGGTGCAATAAGTTCAGTCCTATGTGCAGGACATGGTAGGCAATGCATTATTGTTTTGTAGTGCATGGGGTCGAGCACAGCATATTAGGGAAAAGTGTACTGCAGTGTTCATGCGATTGGGAAGAGCAGTTGTAGTGGAATTTTTGGCAGGCAGTGGCCTTAGGAGTCTATAGGTTATGTTAGAGGGTGCATTTCAAATCACATATGTCACGTCCCAGTCCCAAAATATACGGGGGACTAGACCACGTGACAATGGCCAGCTATGCATTCAAGTGGGCTCCAGTCCGACTCCAATACGTATAAGCTGTCTATAATAGGGTTTCATGTCTAATTAACAAGTTAATCTTTATCTCAATCCGCATAAGAATAAAATCAAGAAGGAACAATATGGTTCATGGTCTGCAGCCCACTAGCATATATGTTCGAATAGACTCAAAAGAAAATATGAGTATACAAAACTAGGCTATAATAGCAGGGTATATCATGATAAAATATATATATATATATATATATGTAAGAACAATAAGAGTACCACTGGTGATACCTGAATCCTGGAGTAGTAATTATCCACTACATAACTAAGATCTCATCAATAACCTAGAGGGGAACCAGGTCCTCGGAGGGACATAACAAGATACAAAAAATACATGTTGAATTAAGTACAATAAATAACATGTAGACGAGTACAGGGTAGACTATAACATGTGATAGGGTATACTAAACTAGTCAATATAAGTGAATGCAATTGAGACAACACTTGCACACATGGGAGCTGTGAATAAATATGATATGCCTAGCACTCATCCAAGGCTAGAATCCCTTTATCTACACAAGACATCTAGATTGCATAGCGTTGATCTTACGCCAGAGGCCAACTGCGTATATCGTAAGAAACAAGTACAAAATTTCCCATACATGTAGTAATTGTCCTCCCCACCCAATGAATCTAAACAAGTCAAGTCTATCATGCCAAATTCGGGACAACTATACAAGCAACTCGATGAAACAAGCAATATAAACATCCATGTGTCCATCCTATGTGTGTGTGCAGGTAGTACGATACAACAAGACTGAAAGAAGGAACATGCGATACATGTAACAGAATGAAAATAAATCATAACTGAAGGATATGAAAAATATGTAGATATTGTAATCATAAGGCAAGGTATACTTGCCTCAGGTTCGTCCAAAATTGAGCTGAGATCACAAATACTATGGTCTGACCTGTCTATCCAGCTAGTGCTATAAAAGGCCCTCAAAGAATCTACCAACCCAAACAAGAAACCAATAATCACCACACATCTATACATGCATCTAAGAAAAACCTTACAAGGCTTGTTTTATGAAAATAATCTCTAAAAAAAACTCTTTAGTCAAAATCCTTCTTTACGTTATTATGAAAATACTTTCTTTTGTACAATACTTACACTTTTTTTATAGATCTTAATACATTTATAAAAGCATATATCATATGGATAGCAATATTTATGTTTATAAAATAGGTTGTAAATAAAAAAAATTATATTTAAAATACATATATAAAAAATATACATAATTTACCTTACTAATAAATAAGTATTTGTGCAAATACCGATAACCTTATTATATAAAATCATACGTTCATAAAAATATAAATATATTTGTATACTTTCTTGACCACACATCCATATAACTGTATTGTTAATTCTTATGATCAAATATAAATATAATGATTAACTTTTCAATTAACCTTACTATGTTATATGAAATAATTAAGTTATTCATTAATACAAATAACAATACAATATATATAGGAATTTACTATTAATTAATGCTACTATAATATATATATATATATATATATATATATATATATATATATATATATATATAGGGTCTAATGTGCAATTACCAAAGTTTCGAGGGCCTTTGTGAATTTCCTATTCTTAATGCAACCATGTATGCACGTGAAACACTCCTAATATGTTGCTAGCTACTACCATTGTTATGCTTTCCTAGCAAAAAAAAAAAAAAAAAAATTCCTTCTTCTTATAGCTAAACAAAGAAACCAAGGGAATATTTTATACAATTATATAATTACTAAAGTAAAATGTATTAGTAACTCACAGGTCTTCTTCATATATAATATTAATTAAGCCTTCCTACTTATTCTTCTACAACGCATCTATCTTCTTATCTGTATGCTCCTGGTTCCATAATGTTTCTAGTGTTCAAATATAAAGGGAAGTTTAGAGATGAGAGGGGCTTACAATGGCAGTGACCGGTT
Organism: Iris macrosiphon; assembly: GCA_036927795.1. Taxonomy (NCBI): domain Eukaryota; kingdom Viridiplantae; phylum Streptophyta; class Magnoliopsida; order Asparagales; family Iridaceae; genus Iris; species Iris macrosiphon. The sequence goes on along the minus strand of JAYESA010000004.1, from coordinate 280,054,401 downwards.
GACGACGAGGGTCGTTGGTTGAAGGAAGCGCTTGCCATGGGGTCGGTGAAGCTGTCAAGGATTTATAACTACTAGAGATGGGGCATCGTCGGGTCGTACAGAAGACTGCGGTTGCCCCAAGGAGCAGTCTGTGAGTTCGTAGTTGTACTAAATTTTGGATGTTAGGCATGTGGTTGGAAGTACTATCGTCAGCACCTGTCGGGATGGGTGGAGGCAACACCGAGAGGTCAGGCAATTTACAATACTGTCGATAGAACTTGGTCAAGGATGGAGCATCGCCAACTAAGCTAGTAATTATCATGAGGAAGAGCATCCTAGTAAATAATGGCAAGAACTGAGAACAATATGGTGATGAACAGTAATATAATAAACTGGAATAAAAGAAACAATATATAAATGTGTCTTAAAATATTAGTAAGATAATGTGATCGGCTTGGGCCTAACACGAACTATATATAAAAGGTGAGCTAGCGTGATCATGCGTGAGTTGCATTATCTGCTAACTATCACGGGCTACACTAAATCACGGACTATAAGGTATGATCACATATCCCCTAATACTTTTCCAACCCCCGACTAGTACATGGATCCAAATCACTACACGTTATAACACGTATATCACACTGCAAGGTCTATAATATCATGCATTATGATCACGGTCTATATAATCACTAAGATATCACAGTAACTACGAGTACGATACGACAATTACTGAGTAACCACGATAATAATATCTCATGACCAAGATCCACGTATACCAATACGTGAAACCATCGTGTCAAGAATCAAATATCTCAGTACTAAATACATGAAACATAGAGGCTATCAAATAAGAAAACTATTAAAGAAAATATAGTTTAGCAAGATATTGACCGAGAATACCTATTATGACCTAGTATTGACTTAGGAAACCATATATTAGTGCATTGTAGCTTATTTTCTCATTCATTACACCCAATGACATGATATTTCATTATAGGTTTGCGTGACACCAATTCGGACACCGAGTTATACCATTTACTCAGGACCACAGGCGAGTACATTCCTGATAGTTTCCTTATTTGATAGCCTCTATGTTTCATGTATTTAGTATTGAGATATTTGATTCCTGACACGATGGTTACATGGATTGGTATACGTGGATCATGGTCATGAGATATTATTATTGTGATGACTCAGTGATCATCGTATCGTGCTTCTTAATTACTTAGTGATTACCATGATATCTTAGTGATTATATAGACCGTGATCATAGTGCATGATATTATAGACCGTCCAGTATGATATACACATTATAACGTGGCATAATTTGGATCTAGGTACTAGTCGGGGGTTGGAGAAATATTAGTGGATATGTGATCGTACCTTATAGCCCGTGATTTAGTGTAACCTATGATAGCTAGTAGATCATGCAACTCACGTGTGATCACGCTAGCTCACCTTTTAGATATAGTCCGTGCTAGGCCCAAGTCGATCATATTATCTTACTAATATTTTAAGGCACATTTATTATATTTTTTATTCTAGTTTATTACATTGATGTTCCTCACCATATTGTTCTCAGTTTATTACCATTATTTACCATGATGCTCTTCCTCGTGATGATTACTAGTTCAGTTACTTTCATCATTTATTTTTATTGCTATTGTTGTTTCATAGTTTCTGTTAATTATTGGAACTGATATTGGGTTGTACTTCGCTCCAATTCTAACTGGATATATTTTTTAGATGATTCATTAGAGGACTGGTGTCCTACGCACTACGACCCATAGGATGGCGAGCTAGTTGAGATAGCACCCGTAGAGCCTATTGAGATTGTTCCAGCAGTCGAGGAGACTTAGTTAGTTCATTTATGATATTGTATATGTCAGTTAGACACTTTGGCATTGTATTATTATTTGAGATCTTGTGTTGAGATTAGACTTGGACTTATGATATATTGTGACTTTATTTTTTTCCTTCTATTACATATCGTGCCATATCTTCCTCTAGTTATTATTGTGATTGAGTATAGTTTACCATTATCATATTATCATATTGTCCTCCATTTGGGAGTTGAGATATCTTGACAGGTACATTATATATTTTGTGTCAAATATTTTGATAGTATTGTTGACCTAGACAGCGTTCTACCGTCGATGCTGCGATGTAGGCTGGACGTACCCATGTACTCGTGCCCCTACACCGGGTGCGGGTCATGACACTATTCACTTTGGTGGAGACGGGAAGCTTAGTCCACGGTATATCGGACCTTTCGGTATTCTTGCGAGGCTCGGTGCAGTGGACTACATACTAGACTTGTCGCCTACACTGGAGGGAGTGTAAGCCCCCTCATTTTAGTATAGGGGTAATTTAGTATTTTAAAATTATTTTTATTATTTAATTTAATTAAATAACTGACAAAATTAATTTTTTGAATTCCTTTTATATTTATGACACTTTGACTAGACAAACTAGACCAAATTGAACCATTGACACCAACATGACTCAACCCTAAACACCAAACACCCACCTATCATCCCAAACACCAAATACCATTTTTTATCATACCAATACATTATTTATTTTAGTATTTAGAGAAATTGTCATGCCCCAGTCCCAAAATACGTAGGACTAGGAATATGTAAGCATGCCAGCCGTATGTATATGGCAACTCCAATATATGGATACCATAATACACATGTACGCTGTATTATGAATATTAACTCACATGTGGTATATCTATATTGTCACAAGTCACAGGGCATAACTAGATCTTATCCACAGAATCAAATAATCAATCAACTATATAACTGAATCAAGTATAAAATGCTTGATAAGAACAAGTAGTTGGGTGGAGACAAATCTACTACCAAACTAGAATATAAGAGGAACAAAAATAAGTATGTCTAATGAACAATGAGACTCGAAGAGAGACCTCCTCGAAAGAGAATGGAGTAGCAAGTCCTGATCCGTGCTCCTGCAAATAGTCATGATCGTTTATACCTAGAAAGGGACCAGGTCCTTAGAGGGACGTAACAAGATACATAGAAGCATGTCAATTGAATACAGTAAACATGCATAATAGACAAAAAATATATAAGTATGTTGTACAAGACAATCTATATGAATATGCATAATGAGGACAACTTTTTGACGTATGAGCATGGGTAGGCTACTCTATCTAATCTCACAACTCACACACACGTCAGGGACATCATCAGCCGTCATACTGCGAGAGTAGCGACCATCGTGACACCATCAGCCGACATACCGCGAGGGTAGCGACCATCGGACACGACTACCATAGTACGTGCTAGTTACTACGGTTTACCAGAGTGGTTATAGCCCATACGCCTACTGATTGTCCTCCCCTTCCATGATACTATGCGTCAAGTGTGTTGCAACATATATATAATATTTAATTATGAATGAAAGAAAATACACATGCAATGAATATACAAAAATATAATAAGTATACAATGTACTGTAAGCAATTTGGCAAGGTATACTTGCTTGGCAAAAAAGCTGCAAAGTGTAAGCGTCCAGATGTAAGGCACAATAGATAAGAAACTATGGCATCAGAATATACGTCCCCGGATGCTGAAATAAACATCATCAACGTTCCCAGAATAAAAGATAGCTAGAAAATACTATCCTTTCGTCCAATTTGGACACAAGGACAAAACAGTAATTTCGGGTCAAAGCGGGCTCCACTTGTGGGCCACTTTGCACTGAAAAGCGTACCAGAGGTAAATGTCTCTAAATGAGATAAATTATAGGTCAAACAAATTCTAAACGAAGATACAAACTCAATGGTATATCTAATTTTGGATTTCGGTGAGACGATCACAAGTTCGCCCAAAAAGTCAACCGTGGGGCCCACAAATAGGCGGCTTGGTCAACTGTCTCAGAATCGCATGAAACTTGAGTCACATGACCAGCGCGATACCACGAGTCCAATGGCGCAAGTTTTGTCGCATTCCGACTAGCGTACACTAAATGATGTGGTATTTTATAAAAGTTGCAATACGAGAACTTTTTGCGGATACGGGTTGATTCCGACGCGCACACACGTCCAAATTAGTTTCCGCAAAATCCTATACGTCAGGATATACAATACGTGCCTTTCGGTGTAATTGGTATACGATGGGGCGGTCCCGTTTGGCGGGGCGCGCTCCGTATCACAATTTTCCAATTTTTAAAAGTTAAGTTTTTGTTTGATTTGGAGGTTGAATAATTTTACACATAAAACGAATTAACAAAAACTAAAAGAACAAAAAAATTCTCGGTTATATGGAGAGGAAAAACTCTTTAATTAATTTTCAAAAATAATAAACAGGTTGGCGGCAGATTGGGTGTGAACATGGAGTTTTGGATTCAAAAATCTGAACTATTTTGGTCAGTTTTTCGGTCATTTTCCGGTCGATTTTTTGACCAATCCGGGACACAAAAACTCGTTCCGCTTGAATTAAAATCCTAGAGGGTTAGATTGTGAACGTACACGAATAAACTGATAGAGAAAAGGACGAGAGATGAGAGAGATACATCACCTTGAAGATGGGGAGCTGTTGTGCACTATGCGCATGTGCGGGGTGCACACTCACGGACAGACGGCGGCCGGTCGGTGGGCTGCGGCGGCGCGGGGATAGCGGTCGGCCGGAGGGGGCGGTCGCCGTAGGTGGAGGCGCGGGTTAGGGTTTTGTGGTTTGATATATATATATATATATATATATATATATATATATAGAGAGAGAGAGAGAGAGAGAGAGAGAGAGAGAGGAAGGGAGATAGGGAGAGATGGTTCTGGGGTTGTCTACGGGGGAGAAAGTTGGCTGAAGGGGGAATTAGAAATAGGATTAGGGTTATTAGAAATTTTAGTTAGTTATGGTTTTTAATTAGTTATTATTTATTTTTAGTTAAGGTTTAGTTTATATTTTATTTTATTTTATTTTATTTTTATTTTTCTTTTCTTTTCTTTTCCTTTCTTTTCTTTTCTTTTCTTTTCTTTTTCTTTTCTATTTTATTTATTATTATTATTATTATTATTATTATTATTATTATTATTATTATTATTATTATTATTATTATTATATTCACATATATATAAATGAGGTAAAATTTAAAAATACTATTTGCATACAGAATAAATTCTAGAAAATTATTTTATAATGTTTTAATAAAATCTACACTCAAAATATTTTATAAAATATTTTGTAATTAAAAATTAGACATTTATTTAGTTATAATAAATCAAGTAATTATATTATCTAATTAACTAAGTAAATAATTAAATGGTTATCCACAAAATATAAAATTATAAATAATATGCACATCTATAAAGAGGGAATTTATCTAATTTGGTAAGAAAAATTATGTGGTGCTAATTGTAGGAAGTTGGGATTAAAAAATAACCATAATTAAATTATATATATAATATATAATATTTAATAATTAATCTACGGTCGTTACACTATTGTCATACTAATGCCAAGGGGTCGAATTCTTGTACGACGAAAAGATCCTACAGGTAGTGTCTCCTGTGTAGGCTACTTTCTATGATGGACGATACAGGTTTTGGGGTCATCCTGTATTATTCATCCAAACCATGGTGAAGTGTCCTAATAAAATTATTGGATTTTATTTGTTTAAAAAAAAATCTAAAACAAATACGCGAAATAAAAATACACACAAAATAGCTATTTTGGGTGAGGGGGTTTACAATATATCCAACTTAAAAGAATTTCGTCCTCGAAATTAAAAATAAGTCATGATTTGCTAAATACTTTACATTTGTATATAAGACAAGTCAATCGCAATCTCTCCCAAAATTTAAATAACGAAATCTATTCAAATCCATCACAATCACTTCAAAAATTAAGATAATCACTGTTCAAATCAAAATTCAACCTATTGTAATCTCTTCTCACTTTTTCAAATCATCAACATCCAAATTTAAATTGAATCCATATAACATCTTCAAGATTTAAATAATCCACATCAATTTTTACATCACGATCTCCAACTATCATAATCTCCTCTAGATTTTAAATAATAACAATTCTAATCAAATCTTATTCCTATTCTCAACGTATAAATTCCGTACTCTTCAAATTTTAAATTCAATTTTCATCATCAATATTTTAAATGGGTAATCCAACAATCAAAATTCAACTTTTATTTCAAATTATCATATTGTACAATTTTAAATCTAATTCACCAATTGTTCAAGTCTAAATTTCTATATTTATCCTCAAACTTTAAATTGATGATTCAACCTTCAATATTCAAAATTTAAATCATGTGCTCAAAGTATAAATATTTGGTCCTCAATATCAAGATTTCAAAATTTATTAAATCCTCATCATCTTAGTCATTCTTAAAAATTCCAAAATTAAAATGACTTAAATCTCTCAATCAAATCTTACTTGATCACAATTTTAAAAAAATTTACCTCAAGTTGACGATGCAACTTCTACCCAACTTAGAATTTACCCATCTATCACAAAGGCTATGCACTTAAGAAAACTTTCTCAAATTATTTAATCATTTTATTTAATCCTCAAAAGTTTTAACACCAAATATATCACATATGATATGCCCTTAATTACAAAAGATAGTCACCAAGTAATGTGATTGGCCTATGGGTATATCTAGTACTATCCGTGTATCAAACTTATACCAAGCACAAGCGTTCGTCTTTCCGAAATAGGGGAAGACAGAGAAAAATAATAAAGAATTCAAGGAGGAGGTGATAGTATACAAGTACGGGGTTCAAGGCGTTTAAAGAATTCAAAAGGGAGTTGTCAAGGCAGTCGTGGATTGAAATCCAATTTTGGTAAATTCCTATTCGCATGTTCACATCAGAATGGTTATGTACCTGACATGATATGCTCTGACCAGTCTAGAGGGAAAGTATATTCGTCAAACAAGTTGAGTCAACTGTATCTCAATCCACGTAAAGTAGTCATACGAAGAGCGAACCAAGCAAACTAAGGTTGATCAGACCATAATACACTGATTCTGGTTTAGATAATGTATTAGTGTGGGCTCTCAATAATATATATGTCATGAACAAGCTCGATAAAAGAATAAGCTTGCAAAACTAGGATGTAATAGCAGCATAAGTCGAGGTAGTACCAAAAATATAGGTATGCTGGATTATGCTGAGGGAAGGTACAAAATAATTTAAGTTCACCAAGAAGACCGGTATTGTGCCTCTACTGTTGTCATACTAACTTCTTGCCTAAGTCTAAAGTCAACTAAATGGGGTATGGGCCTCTAAGTTCTACAGTCTGGATAAACACTATCTCTTATGCAAGCCTATAGTTGGTGTCATTCAATTATACTTCATTAATGGATAAAAATGATTATATGATACTAGGTTATGAGGCATACTACCAAACTTACAAGAATTTAACTAATAGTATTATTGAACAATAGAGTATATATACCTAGTACAAGTCATCATCCTAACCCCTATTAAGCACGAAGGAAAAGATAAGATTAATGTTGTAAAATGATCAATCAAGATGCAGTGTAAGCTATCAAATAAGAATGCGAAATAAAATCAAAGGCGGTGATTAAATAAGTGGATGAGATCCTATTTTCTAATCCTATGTGCAGGCTTGCTCGGTACAGTAACGTAACCGAGACAATATGCTCTCGACCTGCATGGACCACCACAAAAATATGTTACGTCCCAGTCCCAAAATACGTAGGACTAGAAATACCTAAGCATGTCAGCCGTATGTATATGGCAACTCCAATATATGGATACCATAATACACAAGTACGATACATTATGAATATTAACTCATATGTGGTATATCTATATCGTCACAAGTCACAGGGCATAACTAGATCTCATCCACAGAATCAAATAACCAATCAACTATATAACTGAATCAAGTATAAAATACTTGATAAGAACAAGTAGTTGGGTGGAGACAAATCCACTACCAAACTAGAATATAAGAGGAACAAAAATAAGTATGTCTAATGAACAATGAGACTCGAAGAGAGACCTCCTCGAAAGAGAATGGAGTAGCAAGTCCTGATCCGTGCTCCTGCAAATAGTCATGATCGTCTACACCTGGAAAGGGACCGGGTCCTAAGAGGGACGTAATAAGATACATAGAAGCATGCCAATTGAATACAGTAAACATGCATAATAAACAGAAAATATATAAGTATGCTATACAAGATAATCTATATAAATATACATAATGAGGACAACTTTTCAACGTATGAGCATGGGTATGCTACTCTATATAATCTCACAACTCACACACACGTCAGGGACATCATCAGCCGTCATACCGCGAGGGTAGCGACCATCGTGACACCATCAGCCGACATACCGCGAGGGTAGCGACCATCGGACACGACTACCATAGTGCGTGCTAGTTACTACGGTTTACCAGAGTAATTATAGCCCATACGCCTACTGATTGTCCGTCCCTCCCATGATACTATGTGTCAAGTGTGTGTCAACATATATATAGTATATAATTATGACTGAAAGAAAATACACATGCAATGAATATACAAAAATATAAAAAGCATGCAAGGTACTGTAAGCAATTTGGCAAACTATACTTGCCTGGCAAGAAAGCTGCAAAGTGTAAGCGTCCAGATGTCAGGCACAATAGATCAGAAACTATGGCATCAGAATGTACATCCTCGGATGCTGAAATAAATATCACCAACGTTCCCAGAATAAGCGAGATAGATAAAAAATACTACCCTTTTGTCTAATTTGGACACAGAAGAAAAACAGTAATTTTGGGTCAAAGCAGGCTCCACATGTGGGCCACTTTACATCGAAAAGCGTGCCAAAGGTAAAGGTCTCTAAATGGGATAAATTATAGGTCAAATAAATTCTAAAGGACTATACAAACTCAATGGTATATCCAACTTTGGATTCAGGTGAGCCGATCACAAATTCGCCCAAAAGGTCAACCGTGGGGCCCGCAAATAGGCGGCTTGGTCAACTGTCTCAGAATCGCGTGAAACTTGGGTCATAGGACCAGCGCGATACCACGAGTCCAATGACACAAGTTTCATCACATTCTGATGAGTGTACACTAAATGGTACGATATTTTGCAAAAGTCGCGATACGGGAACTTTTCGCGGATACGGGTTGATTCCGACGCGCACACACGTCCAAATCAGTTTTCGCGAAAGTTTACACTTCAGGATATACCATACGCACCTTTCGGTGCAATTGGTATACGACGGGGTGGTACCGTTTGGCGGGGTGCGCTCCGTATCATAATTTTCTAATTTTTAAAAGTCAAGTTTTTGGTTGATTTGGAGGTTGAATAATTTTACACATAGAACGAATTAACAAAAACTAAAAGAACAAAAAATTCTCGGTTATATGGAGAGAAAAAATTCTTTAATTAGTTTTCGAAAATAACAAACAGGTTGGCGGCAAATTGGGTGTGAACATGGGGTTTTAGATTCGAAAATCTGAACTGTTTTGGTCAGTTTTTCGGTCATTTTTCGGTCGATTTTTCGACCAATCCGGGACACGAAAACTCGTCTCACTTGAATAAAAATCCTAGAGGGTTAGGTTGTGAACGTACACGAACAAACTGCTCGAGAAAAGAACGAGAGATGAGAGAGATACATCACCTTGAAGATGGAGCGCTGCTGTGCACTATGCAGCTGCACGGCGGCTCGGGGGCAGCGGTCGGCCGGAGGGGGCGGTCGCCGGAGTTGGAGGCGCGGGTTAGGGTTTTGTGGTTTGATACATATATATATATATATATATATATATATATATATATATATATATATATATATATATATATATAGAGAGAGAGAGAGAGAGAGAGAAAGAGGGAGAGAGAGAGGAAGGGAGATAGGGAGAGATGGTTCCGGGGTTATCTGCGGGGGGAGAAAGTTGGCTGAAGGGGGAATTAGAAATATGATTAGGGTTATTATAAATTTTAGTTAGTTATGGTTTTTAATTAGTTAGGATTTATTTTTAGTTAAGGTTTAGTTTAGTTTAGTTTATATTTTATTTTATTTTATTTTATTTTATTTTTCTTTCCTTTTTTTTCTTTTTCTTTTCTTTTCTATTTATTATTATTATTATTATTATTATTATCATTATTATTATCTATATATTTATTTATATATTCACATATATAAACGAGATAAAAATTTAAAATACTATTTGCACACAGAATAAATTCTAGAAAATTATTTTATAAAGTTTTAATAAAATCTACACTCAAAATATTTTATAAAATATTTTGTAATTAATAATTAGACATTTATTTAGTTATAATAAATCAATTAATTATATTATCTAATTAACTAAGTAAATAATTAAATGATTATCCACAAAATATGAAATTGTAAATAATATACACATATATAAAGAGGAAATTTACCTAATTTGGTACGAAAAATTATGTGGTGCTAATTGTAGGAAGTTGGAATTGGAAAATAACCACAATTAAATTATATATATATAATATCTAATATTTAACAATTAATCTACGGTCGTTATACTAATGCCATACTAGTGCCAAGAGGTCTAATTCTTGTACGATGAAAAGATCCTACAGGTAGTGTCTCCTGTGTAGGCTACTTCCTATGATGGACGATACAGGTTTTGAGGCCATCCTATATTATTAATGTTCAAACCATGGTAAAGTGTCCTACTAAAATTATTGGATTTTATTTGTTTAAAAAAAAAATTAAAACAAATACATGAAATACAAATACACACAAAATACCTATTTTTTTGGTGAGGGGGTTTACAGAAATATATTCAGCTAACTAAAGTATGTAACCCCCAAACTCTTCCTCTCCCCACTAGCAAAAGTTATAACCCCAAACTCTTTCCCTTTCCATTAGGTTGTCCATAACCCCCCTCTCTCCACCTCTCCCATTCAAACCACCTGAATAACATTTCTTTCTAACCCTCTCCCACACATTTTCTCTTCACAAACTATCTCCAAATTTTTTCTCCATCTCCCTCTACACCTCCATCTATCCAGCCAGGCTGAATCCAAAATCAGCAACACCCCCATCAATCCGGCCATATCTTCCTCCACAGTAAGTATCTTTGTCTCAACTTTAGTATGCTTCTTTATCTCCCTGATCCTCATACTTTCTCTTTAATAAACCTTCTATCAAAACTCACTCTAAGTTTATCAAAATGGCCCCGCCATCAGAGGTATCTAGGCTGAATTCGAATCAGCATAACCACTTCTCAGGCCACTCCACCACCTCCACAGCCTCCAAACCCCCACTACAGCACCTAAATCTCCTTCCCCTATCATCCTACAATCTTCTATAGTCACCACAACCCCTAAAACAAACTACACAAGCATCACAAGGAGCTACAAGGAGGAGAAGTCAAATCTAGAATTATTTCAAAGAAGCTGCAATTCGATGGATTTTTAACCAATTTTTCAAAGAGATTAGTGTTTAAAACTTTCTCCTTGAACCCCCTTAGATGTCCTAAATAATACATGTTCGGTTCTATAAAATTTTCATCAACTTGTTGTATATACTTTGCATACTACACTAGGAAATCCAATGCCAACCTAGTTTTTATCCGTAGTGAACACCAACTTGTAATTCTTATTATATTATTGAATTAACTTTAAAATAAATTATTTTATTCTGATTTAGACTTAATTTTATATATTTTTTCAGATTATAAATTATTTGTTTTAGAATTAAAATTTGTAGAAATTTATAAGGGTAATAGTGTTGAGCACACTAACTAGATTGATGTAACTAGTTTATATTTTTATCATTTATAATTTTGATTTTCATGTTAGAAAAGTAATTATATATTATATTTTGTTTAATTTTATAATTTTAATTTAAGTTTTTGAGAGTGTTATGCATAAGAATTTATGAAGAGATTTTATTAGAATGATGTACAAAGAACTAGTCTATACTGACTAGATTAATTTTATTGTTTTATAATACATAAAATAGTATGTTAAATAGAGAAAAATATAAATTTTTATGTTAGATTCCAGAACTTATAATTATATATTTGGATTTGGAACATTTGTTTGTTTTGGAAACAATTTGTTTATAAATGTATAGCTACTAGTACAAAACAACTAGTATATTTTGCATAAGCATACATATTTATTTTTATATGTTAATTAAGTGAAAAATAGTATTTTAAAATATATTTCCAGAATATAAATTATATTTTTATTTATGTATATTAATCAAGGATAAGAAATTATTCATAAAAATGTCTAGACTTTAACTAGTTTTTGTTGGTGATTACTTGTGATGTAGAATACATGATTTCAAGAGAGAGTATATTATTTTGTTAATAATATAGTAAATATTCTAGAATTATTAGAGTATAATTTATAAATATATTTATGGTAGATTAATGGTGTAACTTAGTACCAACTTGAACCTAAAACTAGACTAGTTGCCATGTGATCTAGTTTTGACCATAGATGACTATAAAATAGTTTATGTAACATACCTTAGTATGATAGCTGATTGGTAAATATCATATGTTCATAGGAGTACATGATGATACGACTGGGATTGCTGAAGCAGAATATTTTTTCACTCATCAGAAAGATTCAGGCAAGTGTACATTGCCTTGGTCTCAGTAAATTGTGCTTAATTTTAATTATAGTTTATAGTTTATATTTTAATACATATACTTTGTTATGACCCTAGAAATTTGACGATACTTAGCGTCCGAGTTATTTTCGGGTACCGACTTTCATACGCGAAAATCGGGTATCGTGAGATTACATTATTGACGTATAACTTATACATGCATCACTTGCATAATTTACTGTAGGACACTGTACACGACTCTCATGTACAGAAGCCTTACTTGAGATATTTGAGGATTATGGTTTCTGTTTTAGGACAAGACCTGTGGCATGTGCTAGTTGACATTATGTTATTTATACCTTGACTTGAGACATAGATAGTAATTGTCTTGCGTGTCGTGGACATCAGACGTGAGATACATGAGGTTGGGGAGAACTTACCGTACCGCTGGGCTACCACACACTACTAGCTACCGATCCTTACGCTTCGGGTCCTATAGTACTGCAGGTACCTTGACGGGGCCTGTACGTATCTACTACTACTATTACTACTAGCTACTGTTGTGTCTATGCAGACCTACAGGATCCGGTGGTTTAGCGGACGAGTACGTTCTCACTGCATTCACTTAGATGGTTTATGTTAGATACCTTGAGCAAACCTGTTATTTATTTATTATTACGTTGGCATCTTATTTCTTATACATTATTACGTCCCTTTGAGGACCTGTTCCACTACCAGTTTTGCAACATAGATGGTTGAGGAGTTTTCTGGAGCTGCTGATGCGTATCGTCTCATCATGCAGGCATTGGACTCAGGTACTATTATCATTTCTACCGCAATTATGTTTATCATCTTTCGTTACTATTTCTGCCGCAACCATGTCACGCCCCAGTCCCAAAATACCGAGGGACTAGACACGTGGCAATGGCCAGCAGCACACACCGATGGACAAGTATCCTGGGGACTAAACCTGTATCCTATACAGAATCACCATGAATATCTCAGGAAGATTCTGTCTCATGAATAGTGTCAAGTATCCTGGGTTATAATGTACTTGATAGGACAAGTACGAGAAAGATGGGGTCTCGGTATCCATGTCTAGATGACAATACACAACGTCGCATACGGTGTTGGCACCCGACTATGAATCGGACGCTAAGTAAAGTCGCACGGTCCTAGGTCAAGCATGAACCACAATATATATATATATATATATATAAGCCAAGGAAATAAGTAACAAGAACTGCAAGTTTTGGCGAGGTACGCTTGCCTGGGGTTCTGGCTCAAACTGTAGCTCTGGTCTCAGTGTGATCTGCAGGTACTACTCCGGTTGCTGAATAAACATCACTATTAGATTCAGAAAATATCAAATAGCTAGAAACGCCTGTCCTTAAGTCCAATTTGGACACAAGGACAAAAATAATATTTCCGGGTCAAAGCGGGGTCCACATGTGGGCCACTTTGCACCGAAAAGCGTGTCAGGGTCAAAGGTCTCCAAATTTGCCAAACTTAGTGTCAACAAGTTAGGAACAATGATACGAACCCAACGGAACTTCCAGAATTGGATATCGATGAGCCGATCACAAAATCGCCCGTCAAGTGGAGCCTGTGGGACCCACGATACGCAATTTTGTCAACATTCTCAGAATCGGACCAAACTTGGGTCACATGACCAGCGTATTTCTACGAGTCCGATGGCGCAAGTTTCGTCTCGATCCGACGTGTGTACACAAAGTTGCAGCGTGTTCCAGAACCGACGGATACGGGGCGGTGACGGCAGATACGCGTTGATTCCGGTGTGCACGCACAACCAAATCAACTTCTGCAAAATCCTGCATGTCCGTATCGACGGCGCGCACGTATCGATAAAGACCGTACGCGACCAAGTCGTCCCGTTTGGCGGGGCGTACTCAGTTCCGGGGTGAAACAGGGCATTAGTTTTCCTGTTTTTGGATCGCGTTTCGCAATCACCACAGGACGCGATGCACCGAGCGGGTTGCACGGGCACCGAGAGGGTCACGCAGGGTTCGCGATGCAACAGACGGAATCGAAAACGGGTAAACAAGCAGAGAGAAACGGGTACCTGAACAGGGCTCCAAAAACTGCGTTTTCTCGTGTCCGAGTCGACACGAAGTGGACCGTGTCCTGACCGTGTCCACCCTAGGGTTAGGGATTCTGTGAGCTGCTGTTGGCCGGGGGCGGGCTGGAGGGAGGCTGGGGGAGCAGAGGCGGCCGAGGTCGTCGGCGATGGCGCGCGGGAGGCGGCGGCACAGGGCTCGGCGGCTGGGCAGCGGGCCGGAGGGTGCTGCGGGGCTTGCTGTGCTGCCAAGGGGAGGGGAAAGGAGATGAGAGGGAGCTGGGCAGGGGTGGCATCACGGCGAGGTGGGAGGCGGTGGCAGCGAGGCGTCGGCGGGGGAGATCTGGCCGGAGGGAGGAGAACGGATGCTGCGGCGGAGTAGAGGAGTTTGTGGGCAGGGCCGGTAAACGCGGGCGGGGGCGCGTGGTCGAGCGGGCTGAAGTGCGGAGGAGGAGATGGTCGTGGGGCGGCGCTCGGCGGCTAGGGTGGAGGGTCGGCAAGGACGCGGCTGGGTGGCGCCGGGATCGGCGGCTGGGCTAGGGTAAGGTTTAGGATTTTTGTTATTTGTTATTTGTTATTTTTTTTCTTTTTATTTTCTTTTTGGAGAAAACTAAGAAAATAGGTATTTATACATGCAGAAATTTGGACTAGGGTTTGACCTAGGATTTGGGCTGGGTCAACGCTCCTTGGGCTTGGCTTCGGCTCTCATGGGGATGTCGGGCGTTGGCACGGGTTTAAGTCGGTTTAATTCTAAATCGGTTTTTAGGGCTTTATAAATGCTTCCGGAGTCCAATAAATTTCCGGAAAATTACCCTATGTCCGATTTTCCATTTTACACCGTAAAATATTATTTCCATAATATTTTAATATTAATTAACAGTAATTAAAAATCATTCAATTACTAAAACCTAGGGTTTAATTACAGAAAAATTCCAAAAAATTCCAGGAAAATCCAAATTAAAAATTTCTGAAAATCAGGGGCTTACAATCTACCCAACTTATAAAAATTTCGTCCTCGAAATTAAATTATGGTAGGGCTCTCTCTATCCAATCTCACTTGATTACAGTCTAAAGGATTCCTCTCAAGTAAACTTTGCGGTCTCTACCCAACTTAGATTTTACCCATCTATCATCTAAGGCTATACATCTAATAAAGCTATGCCCCAACTTATTTAATCATGTTATTGAATTCTCAAGTCTTTAACACCAAATATATCACCTATGATATTCCCTTAATCATATAAAAGGGTCATCAATAATGCGACCGGCCTGTGGGGTATATCTAGTACTGTCTATATATCAAACTTATACCAAGCACGAGGTTTCATCTTTCCAAAATAAGGGAAGATGAAGATCAATAATAAAGAGTTCAAGGGTGAGATAATAGAATAGAAGTATCAGGATAAAGGCGTTTAAAGAATTCAAATGGGAATTATCAAGCAGTTGTGGATTGAAATCATATTCTGGTAATTTTTGTTCGCATGCTCGTATTAGTACAGTTATGTACCCGATACGGTATGTCAGGCATGTTCAGGGCAAGTATACTAGTCAACTATATATCTCAATCCATGTAAAGTAGTCGTGCGAAGAGCGAACCAAAATGCACCATGGTTGATCAGACCGTAGTACACTGATTCTGAAATGTATCAGTGTGTTAACCCACTTATACATATATCATGATCAAGCTCGATAGAAGAGTAAGCTTGCAAAACTAGGCTATATTAGCAGCATAAGTCAAGGTAGTACAAATACAAGTACGCTAGATGATGATGAAAGGAGGTACAAATTAATTCAAGTTCACAAAATAACCCAAAATAAGCACAATAACAAAAGACTCTAAAATCTCTACAGTTATCAATTATAAAAACATTCTAGGTTATAAATTATTAGCAGTTCAAAACTACATGGGTTAAGGCTGAGGTCACGAACCAATAGGCACGAGATAAAATAAATCTATAAACAGATAACTATGACAAATTACGCGCATTAGCTACTCCATGGGTCTGTGCGTCTTCCAAAGTCATCGATGGAGCTTGTTCACGTTCTTACAGTTGATTCCTCTGCTGCTGTTGAGCCTGCTGGAAGAGTGCTGCTTGTGGTATCAAAGGTGGCCTCGGCTGATACCCTCCTGGTGCTGGTGGTAGGACTCCTTCAACTTCCGTTTGTGGTGCTCCCAATGCCGGATAGGCTGGCCTCGGATCTGGTAACGCTTGTTGTTTAACCATTGGTGCTCTTTTTCGACGCTCAGGGCATTCCCTCAATGAATGCTGACTGGATCCGCAAGCTAAACATACTTTCCTTTTTCGTCTGCACTCGTCCTCAACATGGCCTCGCTTGCGACAATATTGATAGATAGGTAGTGCCTGTGGAGATGCTCCTGGTGGCTGGTGCATGTGAGGTCCCTTTATAGCTTCTTCCTGTGGTGCTCCGGCTGGTGCTGATGTGGATGATCGTTTCAGACTGGCCTCTCTCCTGATGATGCGCTCCATACGTCGGGCTGCAGCAAGGACATCCGGGTAAGATATAGGTGCAACGGATCCAATTAGTTTCTGTAGCTCAATGTTTAATCCGTCGAAGAACTTCTCAGCCTTCTCTTCTTCTGTCGAAATCAAGGTTGGGGCAAAGTGACTCAAACGAATGAATTCTGTGTTGTACTCTTCTACTGTCATACTGTCTTGAGTGAGGCGATTAAACTTGTTCCGAAATTCTGATCGAGCGATAGCTGGAATGTACTCTCCTGGAAGAGTCGAGAGAACTCTTTAAGTGACTCGGTCTGGTCCGAGTCGTATCTCCTCAGATAGCCACCAGTGATGTGCATTGTCTGTCAACTGTATTCTGACGACAGTCATCCAACGTTCCCTTGGAAGTTCAACTGCTTCTAATTGATGTTGAGTGTTGGTGAGCCACTCATAAACTTCTGTGGGCTCCTCTTTGCCTGAGAAGGTATGGGGCTTCAGCTGGCAGAAATCAGAAATAGAGCCCGTCGTTGGCCGTCGTGCTGGTAGATTCGCCTGCTCTAGTACAAGTGCTAGGCTGCGACTCAAAGCCTCTTGTTGAGCTTGCATTATTGTATAGATCATTTGAAACATCTGATGTCCGTCCATGGCCTGTCCTTGTGGAATTACGGGCATTTGTGGGGTAAATTGCGTCGATGGTGGAATATCATCTTGCTGAATTCTCGTGGCATGCTGACTTGCTTGACTACGTTATTGAGCGGATTGACCTTCGTCAACTGGTGTCACTTCATCTTCGTGGGTAACCACAACACCTTGTGGTGTTCCTGGATGAGTCTCGTCGCCGGCTTGTGGATCCATGATTCTGCAACCAAAATAAACAATAAGAGGCGCACAGGAATCAAGGTAGGATACAAGTCAAGATATAAATTCGAATTCGATGTAGATATCAAGAACGTTTCAAGCAAGTGGATGAGATCCTAAAAACTTATTCTATTCTTATTGTAGGCTTGTTCGATCCCTAAGTTGAAACCGAACAATTTAGTCGTAGACCTGCATGGGCCACCACAAAAACTATGTCACGCCCCAGTCCTAAAATACCGAGGGACTAGACACGTGGCAATGGCCAGCAACATACACCGATGGACAAACCCAATTTAATGGATCCATCGGGGCGTACTTAAGCTGAATACAACAATAAGGGTCTAGATAGACTAATCTCATCCACAGAATAAATACAACAATATCAGAATCATAAAGCAAGATCATTCTCAATAAAATATAAACTCGAGAAATAACCCGACAATGAGTCTGATACATCTGTCAAGATACAAGAATAAAGATAACTACAGCCAATACTGAGTATGGAAAAGTATATACTCAGAAGATAACCTCGGTGATCACTCGTCTACTGAATCTGGTACTGCTCCAGTAACTGCTCCTGTTCCTGCTTCTGCTCCTGTACTGTAAACACTGGGTGGATCTCCTTTGCTAATCCTGGGGACATAATCCGGATCCAGGTCCTCAGGGGACATAGCAAGGTACAAATAATACAAGCCATAATAATACAGTGAAATAGTCAATAAAATAAACAGGGTAAATATGTAACCATCTATGTGAAATGCAGGTGAGAACACCACCAGTACTCAGGCTGAGACTACTACAAGCTCTGTGTCGGGGAGCCGGTAGCAGTGATATCATGTGGTCGTCTAGCTCAGCGAAAGACTGAGACATCGGCATAATATAAAATTAACCTGTAGCCTGTGTGTCTCTCCAGCAAAAGATGAAACAATAGGGAAACCCTAAATAACCAGCTAAGTGACATGCAAGATGAGAGCAGCACTAGAACTCAGGCTGAAACCACTATAAGCTTTGTGTCGGGGAGCCGGTAGCAGTGAGATCATGTGGTCGTCTAGCTCAGCAAAAGACTGAGACGCCGGCATAATATAAATTAACCTGTAGCCTGTGTGTCTCTCCCCACCCAATGTAATCATACGTCTCATGTCCATGTGGCCCCATGTCCATGTCACGTAAGATCATATCTAATGCAACAAGTCATATAATGTCTAGGAATATAATGTCTATGTCATAAAACCTGTATCCTATACAGAATCACCATGAATATCTCAGGAAGATTCTGTCTCATGAATAGTATCAAGTGTCCTGGGTTATAATGTACTTGATAGGACAAGTACGAGAAAGATGGGGTCTCGGTATCCATGTCTAGATGACAATACACAACGTCGCGTACGGTGTTGGCACCCGACTATGAATCGGACGCTAAGTAAAGTTGCAAGGTCCTAGGTTAAGCATGAACCACAATATATATATATATATATATATATATATATATATATATATATATATATATAAGCCAAGGAAATAAGTAACAAGAACTGCAAGTTTTGGCGAGGTACGCTTGCCTGGTGTTCTGACTCCAACTGTAGCTCTGGTCTCAGTGTGATCTGCAGGTACTACTCCGGTTGCTGAAATAAATATCACCATTAGATTCAGAAAATATCAAATAGCTAGAAATGCCTGTCCTTAAGTCCAATTTGGACACAAGGGCAAAAATGACATTTTCGGGTCAAAGCGGGGTCCACATGTGGGCCACTTTGTACCGGAAAGCGTGTCAGGGTCAAAGGTCTCCAAATTTGCCAAACTTAGTGTCAACAAGTCAAGAATAATGATACGAACCCAACGGAACTTCCAGAATTGGATACCGATGAGCCGATCACAAAATCGCCCGTCAAGTGGAGCCTGTGGGGCCCACGATACGCGATTTTGTCAACGTTCTCAGAATCGGACAAAACTTGGGTCACAGGACCAGCATATTGCTACGAGTCCGATGGCGCAAGTTTCGTCTCGATCCGACGTGTGTACACAAAGTTGCAGCGTATTCCAGAACCGACGAATACGGGGCGGTAACGGCGGATACGCGTTGATTCCGGTGTGCACGCACAACCAAATCAACTTCTGCGAAATCCCGCACGTCCGTATCGACGGCGCGCACGTATCGGTAAAGACCACAAGTGACCAAGTTGTCCCGTTTGGCGGGGCGTACTCAGTTCTGAGGTGAAATAGGGCATTGGTTTTCCTGTTTTTGGATCGCGGTTCGCGATCACCACAGGACGCGATGCACCGAGCGGGTTGCACGGGCACTGAGAGGGTCACGCAGGGTTCATGATGCAACAGACGGAATCGAAAACGGGTAAACGAGCAGAGAGAAACGGGTACCTGAATAGGGCTCCGAAAACTGTATTTTCTCGTGTCCGAGTTGACACGAAGTGGACCGTGTCCACCCTAGGGTTAGGGATTCTGTGAGCTGCTGTTGGCCGGAGGCGGGCCTGAGGGAGGCTGGGGGAGCGGAGGCGGCCGAGGTCGGCGGTGGCGGCGCGCGGGAGGCGGCGGCGCAGGGCTCGGTGGCTGGGCAGCGAGTCGGAGGGTGCTGCGGGGCTTGCTGTGCTGCCGAGGGGAGGGGAAAGGAGGAGGAGAGGGAGCTGGGCAGGGAAGGCGTCGCGGCGAGGCGGGAGGTGGTGGCAGCGAGACGTCGGTGGGGGAGATCTGGCCGGAGGGAGGAGAATGGATGATGCGGCGGAGTAGAGGAGTTCGTGGGCAGGGCCGGTAGACGCGGGCGGGGGCGCGTGGTCGAGCGGGCTGAAGTGCGGAGGAGGAGATGGTCGTGGGGCGGCACTCGGCGGCTAGGGCGGAGGGTCGGCGAGGACGCGGCTGGGCGGCGCCGGGATCGGCGGCTGGGCTAGGGTTAGGTTTAGGATTTTTGTTATTTGTTATTTTTTTCTTTTTTTTTCTTTTTGGAGAAAACTAAGAAAATAGGTATTTATACATGCAGAAATTTGGACTAGGGTTTGACCTAGGATTTGGGCTGGGTCAACGCTCCTTGGCTTGGCTTCGGCTCTCATGGGGATGTCGGGCGTTGGCACGGGTTTAAGTCGGTTTAATTCTAAATCGGTTTTTAGGGCTTTATAAATGCTTCCAGAGTCCAATAAATTCTCGAAAAATTATCCTATGTCCAGTTTTCCATTTTACACTATAAAATATTACTTTTATAATATTTTAATATTAATTAACAGCAATTAAAAATCATTCAATTACCAAAACCTAGGGTTTAATTACAGAAAATTTCAGGAAAATCCAAATTAAAAATTTCTGAAAATCAGGGGGCTTACACTATTCAGACAACTATTGAATAGAGTGCACACCAGGATATATGTTGTCCATTCTTGTATTTTATTTTATTGTGGACTGAGACTTAGATATATTTATTGTGTTATCGAGATAGTGACCATTGTAGTACAACTTATATGTATTTGAGTTGGACAAGAGTCTGGTGGAATACTTAGCTGGCCAATGTTACGTACCCTAGTCCTACGTATTTTGGGACTGGAACGTGATATAGTTTTTGTGGTGGCCCATGCAGGTCCTGATTAAATTATCTCGGTCACGTTACTGTACCAAACGAGCCTACGTTAGGATAAGTATGTAAGGATCTCAATCCATAATTGTTTGGAACCTTCTTTTGATTTCTAATTATCGCCTTTGAACCTAGAAAATTGTATTCGATGATACCCTTCTTGAAATATCTATCATTTGAATCTCGTTCTTTCCTATTTTGGAAGGACGAACACTCATGCTTGACTTTTAATTATATATTTATATCAGGAGGGTTGGTAGAATAATTTATAGAAAGGGTTACCTATGTTAATAATGGGTAAGATATATGCCTGTACTAAGTAGACTAATAGAACGAGAGGATAGCTTGGAGTTATATATAAGGATTAGCCTTAACAGAGAACTTTTTCTTATCAAATAGATATTAGAACTCCCACCAGCATTTAGTGTTGGACTAGAACCTTTACCAATCATCAATATTGGTCAGGATTTCCATGTGAGATGATTATGCTAACTATTGAGAGGATACCTAGTTAAACCTTAGAATATGTGTAGCCCCATAAACCAATAGGACACACCTTAAGGAAGACTTTAGAAGATATGCTTTGAGATTCTTATAATGAATAAAATAGCTTGACAAACCTTGTAGTTTAGATTAGACCTAAGCCTGTATAGAATCTTACCATTTTATGGAGTTCGATAAAATTATCACTTAGAAGAGATGATCATGACTTGATGCTGATGTTGTAGGGTAGTAACCTAACCAAGAGGACTTCGATGAGAAAGATAGCAGAAACTAAAAGAACAATAATACAACATGATAGGTAATAGAAGGGGTAAGTTGTATGAGAATAGATAGACAATCCAATTGAAGGTTAGACTAGTATTGGAATGACCAATCCCAATCATTATTGAAGAGTGTCAGTAGTAAATAGTATGACATGAGTAATAGACTTAAGTACCAAGTTAGTTTAGCCTTGACCCTTACCTACTAAGTTAGGAATATGCGAGTTAGACGAAGTTGTAAGAAATGTATGGTACTTATTTATAGCTAGAAGTGGGTTGCCAATAGTATAGGGGAGGTTATATAGAATAAAATTTATAGGAAGTATAGTATCGAGATCAAGGATTTGTTATATTACTTTATCAATTGTATTCTTATCATCCCTATTAATAATTCCTATCTTGTTTTACGATCATAAGTCTTTTGCTTTTGCAGTAACAAGCCTTCTAATTATCCAAATGAGTAGATTCTTCATCTTTTCCTTGTTGTGCCTTAATTACAAAATCAATTCCTTAGTTGGTACCTCTCCTTGTGTTAATATCCAATTCACCATAGGTATCGGTTCTTTTCTACTCTAATTCCCTTGATATAGTCACCATGACTTGATTCTCCAAATACCTGCCTAAGCGTGTCTTATTCAACCCTATAGACTTATCATAATTTATTCTTATCATGGTCTAAAATTTCTTCATCTCATAATTCCTTCAATTTTGGTCTCTTCTTAATCAATGTCCATCGATGATCGAAGCATTTATACAACATTGCCTTAGTTAGATCCGACTCAGTCCTTTCTTCTGCCTTGTAGAAGCTTGATCTATATAAGAGTAGTATTAGATGGGTAGTAATTTCTCTTATAAAGTAGTTGACTAATAGCAACCTGATAGTATCCAGGTTTTCTTAGATAATCTTTGATTACGGCCAGTAAATCCTAGAATTCTTGTATCCTTATTTAGGAAATAGGCCATTCCAGAAATCTTGTTAGCAGGACCATGACTTTAGTTTTAATACCAACTTTATTTTTATAAGCTGGATAGATTGAAAGCCCCTGGTTTTAGTGTAGGGTTATTTTTTGAAATTCAAGATAAATTTGAATTTATTTTAGTATTAATTAGGTTTAATCTCAAATGGATTAAATTACCTCTTTAATTTCTGTTTTCTTGATATCCTTTGTTGTGGCTTGGATATTTGGAGCACAACACTATCATTTCCTTTCCAACAACTTCCACCTTTATGACCTAGACTAGTCACTCTATACCTATGACATGACTATCACTCACAAACTCACATTTCCATACTTTATTTTAGTCGCATGACATTTACGATGCATTTGTACACACAAATGACACATAGATATCCTTTTTCGTTGTGGTCAATTTAAACACGTAACACCGGCTTAATTCTTCTGACAATTTTAACATTCATGAGCTTAACTGAACCTACTAAATAATGACCCAACTGTACTCTCAAGTATGCACTCCCATACACCATATAGACCCCACCATATTTGTGGCATATCTCCTTCTAAAATCCTATACTTAAATATTCAATCCCGGTGCAATTGTACATCGGCAACCCAAGTACCCTGACAACTGATATACCCGTAGCCCACTCGAGCCAAACTAAGTCCATGATACTTGTGTTGCATAAAATTGAGCCCCTTTTACTCTCTACATAATATTAATCACCTTGAAAAATTATATTAACTTTGACACTTATTGTTGAACCGTTCATCGGCATCCAAGATATGGGATAAATATTTCCCTCTATACCATCTCACCCTAGTTGTATTTAACTAAGATATATCATATTGTCTTGCATACATGACCTAATTATGAACAAATAGAACTGGTAAACTTTATTTATAGAGATATTGACTCAATAGCACTATGGTAGTCCTAGATTTTCTTTGATAGTCTGTGACTACGGTCACAAAAGCCTCATCATCTCGTGCCCTTTTCTTAAAGATAGACTTTCTATAAACCTTGTAAATATGATCGTGGCCAAAAATTTTCCTACCAACTTAATCTCTATAAGTTTGGTAGTGACTGGAATTGAGTGTATCCTCACTCTTAGAACGTGACATCAAACTAGGATCCCATTTGTAACTGTGTCCCCCAACTTTCGAGAACCAAGGTATGGCCTTGCGTACTTAAATTTTTTTTCTACCAGTTTGTAATCCTTACCTTTAAATCTTATTTTATTTTTATCGAGAAACTCGATACAATAAGTCGTAATCATCATTCTTCCTTAGTGAATCCTCTTACTCTTTTCTATAATACTTATTAAATTTTGAGGACAAAATTTTTATAAGTTGGGTAGATTGTAAGCCCCCTCATTTTAGTATAGGAATAATTTGGTATTTTATAATTATTTTTATCATTTCATTTAATTAAATAAGTTATAAAATTAATTTTTTGAATTTATTTTATATATATGACACTTTGACTAGACAAACTAGACCAAATTGAACCATTGACACCAACATGACTCAACCCTAAACACCAAACACCCACCTATCATCCCAAAGACCAAATACCCTTTTTACCCTTACCAATACATTATTTATTTTAATATTTAGAGAAATATATTCAGCTATCTAAAGTATGTAACCCCCAAACTCTTCCTCTCCCCCCTAGCAAAAGTTCTAACCCCAAACTCTTCCCCTTCCCACTAGGCTGTCCATAACCCCCATCTCTTCACCTCCCTATTCATACCACTTGAATAACATATCTTTCTAACCCTCTCTCACATATTTTCTCTTCACAAACCATCTCCAAATTCTTTCTCCATCTCCCTCTACACCTCCATCTATCCTGCCCTACCCAGGCTGAATCCAAATTCAGCAATACCCCCATCAATCTGGCCATATCTTCCTCCACAGTAAGTATCTTTTTCTCAAATTTAGTATGCTTCTTTATATCCCTGTTCCTCACACTTTTATTTCATAAACCTTTCATCAAAACTCAGTCTAACTTTCTCAAAATAGCCCCGCCTTCAGAGGTGTCCAGGCTGAATCCGAATTCAGCATAACCACTTCTAAGGCCACTCCACCACCTCCACAGCCTCCAAACTACCACCATAGCACCCAAATCTCCTTCCTCTACCATCCTACCATCTTCCATAGTCACCATAACCCCTAAAATAAACTACACAAGCATCACAAGGAGCTACAAGGAGGAGAAGTCAAATCTGAAATTGTTTCGAAGAAGCTACAATTTGAGGCATTTTTAACCCATTTTTCAAAGAGGTTAGTGATTAAAAATATTCTCCTTGAACCCCCTTAGATGTTCTAAATAATACATCTTAGGTTCTATAAAATTTTATCAACTTGTTGTATATACTTTGCATGTTACACTAGGAAACTCAATACCAACCTAGTTTTTACCCGTAGTGAACACCAACTTGTAATTCTTATTATATTGTTGAAATAACTTTAAAATAAATTATTCTATTATAATTTAGACTTAATTTTACATATTTTTTCATATTATAAATTATTTATTTTAGAATTAAAATTTGTTGAAATTCATAAGGGTAATAGTGTTGAGCATGTGTAAACACTAACTAGATTGGTGTAACTAGTTTGTATTTTTATCATTTGAAGTTTTAATTTTCAGGTTAGAAAAGTAATTATATATTATATTTTGGTTAATTTTATAATTTTAATTTATGTTTTTGAGAGTGTTATGCATAAGAATTCATGAAGAGATTTCATTGGAATAGTAGGAGTTGGTTATGTGATCAAAGCCAAACAGTATTCATGTGTATGTCGGTTATGCAACTCACGCATAACGGAGTTATCATAGTATTTTTTATGTGCAACCTAAGCCGATCACATAACGAACTTGTGCTCAAGGCACTTAGCTAGTATTCATGTTTTCTCACATGCAGTTACTTCTCTACTTGTATTGTTCTCCAATTTATATTGCATCTACTTTATCTGCTCCATCATGTATTTATTTTCCTGTGCATCTTGTATATTTTTCTATTACTAGTCATATATACCTTACCATGTATTTGGAGTTGCTTTCAGAGTTATGTACTTCGCTCCAGTCCTGACTGGGCATATTTTTTCAAGAGGATCCTGAGGATTTCTGCCCGACATTCTACGGGCCGGGCGTCGAGAAGTGTTGCGACCCCGAGACTGAGGAGGAGCCTGGTGAGGAGCCGCCTTTAGCGCCCTAGTTAGCTAGGTGGGTTTTCCTGGGTTGTTCCCAGTTGCTATTTTGGATGATTGTACTTATTATTTTGCTGCTGTGAGATGTTGTATATTATAGACTTGGACTGTATTTTGGATATTGTCTTGCCCTGTGTTTCTTTGTTTCTTTGTGATATCATATCGTGCTTTTACTCTTCCCCTAGATTATTGTGATTGAGTATTCATATATATATTGCGTGGTTGTCCTCCTTTTGGAGAGGATATTGACAGGTTTTGTGAGATATATAGATTGTTGACCTAGAATGAATCTTTACACCGTTCTACCGCCGATTCTGCGGCGTAGGCTAGACGTACACACGACTCATGTCCGATTTTTTGGGTGCGGGTCGTGGCACGTCTTTGGTGGTGGCCTATGCAGGTCAAACCTGCGACCTTCGCGTTAGGAGGGCATTTTGGTCTTTTGGAGACTATGTAAACCTACTTACATACCATGGCCGGCCCTATTCCAACCCATTCTCGACCAAATCACAGCAGCCCCCTCCCCATTCCTTCTTCTTTCTTCTTCTTCTTCTTCTTCTTCTTCTTCTTCTCCATTCTCTATTTCTTCTTCTTTTCTTCTCCCAAGTTCAAGTAAGTACTCTATTTCTCCTCTTTCTTCTTCTATTCTCCATGAATGTTAACCCTAACCTTACATTTTTTCCCCAACCTAGGTGTTTAGAGCCTAGACTTAGTGTGGAGGCTAGATTTGGAGGCTTGGAGCTTAAGGGAGGTGATTGCAAGTGAATTGGAGACTTTGGCCTTAGGATTCCAACTCCCAAGAGGTAAACCCTAACTTTTCCCTTACTAATTGCTCTAATATAGTGTAATTAGTGGTTTAGAACCTTTCTAGACCCTAAGGCTACCCGTGGGAGGAAGTTGGAACTAGTTGGGTTGTGTTTGGAGACTTTGACACTAGGTTTTGTGTCAATTTCGGATAAAATCCAAGATTGGCCTAATTTTGCGTGATGTCCTAGGTTAGACGGACCTAGGTAGACATTGTCGGGTGTCTTGAGAGTTAGTGCGTGTCTTCGTTCGGACACGTGAAGTCGTGTCGCGGAGAAACGGACGTTTCGGGCATTTTCGGGGTTTTCGTCGTCGCCGATTCTATGTGCGTGCGCATTTTCGCCACGAATCTAAAATCGATGAGTTAGCATTTTTTATAGGATCTATACATCATTTAGAAACCGTGGGTAAATTTTGGGCCAATTTCGAGTTGGTTTGGTGTGCGTTTCAGGAGGTTTTCCGAACCGCACACCGCTTGTTCGTCGAAATGACCGAACGGTCATTTCGACTTGGTTTCTTAGTTTCGGGCTTGTGCGCGCGTTGGGTTAGCTTCGGGGAGTGTGTGCTAGAGTTCTCGGGTTATATTTTATATATATTTATGTGTTTGTGCGTGTAGGGGGTGGTTGTGCGCGTGTTGGTGGTGTGTTGAGAGTGTTGTGTTGTGTTGAGTTGTGTTGTGTTTTATGTATAGGTGTTTATGTGTCTATATATATATATATATATATATATATATATATATATATATATATATATATGTGTGTGTGTATATACCTATATTTGTGTTAGTATATATGCATAAGTATGTGTGTATATATATATATATATATATATATATATATATATATATATATATATATATGTGTGTGTGTGTGTGTTTGTGTGTATATGTGTGTGCATGTTTGTGTGTGTGTGGTGAGCTGGGAGGGCAGCGGGACTGCTGTGCAGAGCAGCGAGGGGGCTGCTGTGCAGTGCACAACAGCAGCAGCAGCAGCAATGTCAGCAGCAACAGCAGCAGCAATGTCAGCAGCAACAACAGCAATGTCAGCAGCAGCAACAGTGTAAGCAGCAACAGGTATGCAGCACTAGCAGCAGCAGCTAGCAGAATTCACAGTAGCAGCGTGGTCGCAGGTAGTAGATGGAGAGATAGATAGATAGATAGATAGATAGATAGATAGATAGATAGATAGATAGGTAGATGGATAGTTAGATATGTATATCTATGTGTATAGATATATATACATATAGCTAGATAGATAGTTTAGGTATCTATATATATATATATATATATATATATATATATATATATATATATATATATATATATATATATATATATATATATATATATATATGTATATGTGATATATATATATATATATATATATATATATATATATATATATATATATATATATATATATATATATATATATATATATATATATATATATATATATATTAGCCTATATATATAACTAGGTATATGTCTATATGCATAAATAGCTATCTAGAGGAGTAGTTAGAGGGGTATTGGACGATATCTCAATACCTTGAGATATCAAGGTATCTCAATACCTTGAGATATCCAAGGTATTGAGTTTCGAGCGGGATTTTTGAGCGTTTGCCTAGGAATAGTATTGGAATAATTTTTATATGTATATGTGTATATATTTACGCGTGCTAGCATAGGTTTTAGCGGGTTTAGGCGGGGTGCGTAGCCTAGGTCGAGGTATCGGATACCGAGGGTATCCCGGTATCTCGAGGAGGCGAGTTTGAGGGTTTACTAGCTTAATGAGCTAGTTTTGACCTAGAATTTTAGGGACACCCTAGTTTGACCTAGCTTTGACCATAATTGTCTCCATTGACCGTAAAAGTCAACGTTTGACCTAGTTTTGACTTGGGTTGATTTTTAGACCCCGGGTTGACTTTTTGACCCAAATTTTATCAGTTTGACCCGTTCGACCTAGATTAACCCTAGAAGCCTATTTTTAATTATTTTATATCAGTTTAATTCCATAGAACCCTGTTTAATCTTGTTTTTCGTAATAGGTTCTTGCGACGCCAGTCCGGATCTCGATACTCATCAGTTGCTCAGGACATCAGGCGAGTACCTACCTCTGATAGTTTTCATTTCATGATAGTGCTTATATCACCTGTTCTAGAACTGTAATACTTGATTCTGACATATTGTTACATGAGCTGGTACTAGTGGATCCCGTCATGAGATGCTATCCCCCTTACCGTGTTCAGCGGGTACTCTATCACGTGTATTTCATCATGTGCTTTGGGTATTGATTCTCATGTGCTATCATGTGCTTCTTGTGCTCTCGCCTTCGTGTGCGCGAGCTATTTATCATGTACGTAGCGTGCCGTGGTTGGATCCAAGAGTATTAGTGGGGGAGGGAAGTAGGAGTTGGTTATGTGATCAAAGCCAAACAGTATTCATGTGTATGTCGGTTATGCAACTCACGCATAACGGAGTTATCGTAGTATTTTTTATGTGCAACCTAAGCCGATCACATAACGAACTTGTGCTCAAGGCACTTAGCTAGTATTCATGTTTTCTCACATGCAGTTACTTCTCTACTTGTATTGTTCTCCAGTTTACATTGCAGCTACTTTATCTGCTCCATCATGTATTTATTTTCCTGTGCATCTTGTATACTTTTCTATTGCTAGTCATATACACCTTACCATGTATTTGGAGTTGCTTTCAGAGTTATGTACTTCGCTCCAGTCCTGACTGGGCATATTTTTTCTAGAGGATCCTGAGGATTTTTGCCCGATATTCTACGGGTCGGGCGTCGAGGAGTGTTGCGACCCCGAGACTGAGGAGGAGCCCGACGAGGAGACGCCTTTAGCGCCCTAGTTAGCTAGGTGGGTTTTCCTAGGTTGTTTCCAGTTGCTATTTTGGATGATTGTACTTATTATTTTGCTGCTGTGAGATATTGTAGATTATAGACTTGGACTGTATTTTGGATATTGTCTTGCCCTTTGTTTCTTTGTGATATCATATCGTTCTTTTACTCTTCCCCTAGATTGTTGTGATTGAGTATTTTTATATATATTGCGTGGTTGCCCTCCTTTTGGAGAGGATATTGACAGGTTTTGTGAGATATATAGATTGTTGACCTAGAACGGACCTTTACAGCGTTCTACCACCGATTCTGCGGCGTAGGCTGGACGTACCCACGACTCATGCCCAATTTTTCGGGTGCGGGTCTGACAGGAATGATGTGCTAAGAACTAGTCTATACTAACTAGTTTAATTTTATTGTTTTATAATACATAAAATAGTATGTTAAATAGAAAAAATTATAAATTTTTACGTTAGATTCCAGAACTTATAATTATGTATTTGGAGTTGGAACATTTGTTTATTTTGGAAATAATTTGGTTTATAAATGTATAGCTACTAGTACTAAACAACTAATATATTTCGCATAAGCATAAATATTTATTTTTATATGTTAATTAAGTAAAAAAATATTATTTTAAAATATATTTCTAGAATATATAAATTATATTTTTTATTTATGTATGTTAATCAAGGATAAAAAATTATTCAAAAAAAGGTATAGACTTTAACTAGTTTTTGTTGGTGATTACTTGTGATATAGAATACACGATTTTAAGAGAGAGTATATTATTTTGTTAATAATATAGTAAATATTCTAGAATTATTAGATTATAATTTATGAATATATTTATGGTAGATTAATGGTGTAGCTTAGTACCAACTTGAACCTAAAACTAGACTAGTTGCCATGTGATCTAGTTTTGACCATAGATGACTATAAAATAGTTGTATGTAACATACCTTAGTATGATAGCTGATCGGTAGATATTATATGTTCATAGGAGTACGATACGATATGACTGGGATTGCCAAAGCAGGATCTTTGTTCACTCATCAGAAAGATTCAGGCAAGTGTACCTTGCCTTGGTCTCAGTAAATTATGCTTAATTTTATTACAGTTTATATTTTAATACATGTACTTTGTTATGACCCTAGGAACGTGATGATACTTAGTGTCCGAGTTATAATCGGGTGCCGACTTCCGTATGCGAAAATCGGATATCGTGAGATTGCATTGTCAATGTATACCTTCTACGTGCATCACTTGCACGATTTATCGTAGGACACTGTACACGACCCTCATGTACAGAAGCCTCACTTGAGATATTCGAGGATTATGGCTTCTATTTTAGGACAGGACTTAAGGCAAGTGCTAGTTGACATGATATTATTTACACCTTGGCTTGAGACATAGATAGTGATTGTCTTGCGTATCGTGGACATGAGACGTAAAATACATGGGGTTGGGGAGAACTTACCGTACCGCTGGACTGCCACACACTACTATCTACCGATGCTTGCACTTCGGGCCCTATAGTACTACACGTACCTTGATGGGGCCTGTATGTACCTATTACTTCTATTACTACTCGCTACTGTTGTGTCTATGCGGACCTACAGGACCCGGTGGTTTAGCGGACGAGTACGTTCTCACTGCATTCACTTAGATGGTTTATGTTAGATACCTTGAGCACACCTGTTGTTTATTTACTATTACGTTGGCATGTTGTTTCTTATGCATTATTACGTCCCTCTGAGGACCTGGACCACTACCCGTTTTGCAGCATAGATGGTTGAGGAGTTTTTTGGAACTGCTGATGCGTACCGCCTCATCATCCAGGTATTGGACTCAGGTAATGTTATTATTTCTACCACAGTTATGTTTATCATCTTTTGTTACTATTTCTACTGCCATAGCCTATAGTTTGTAGACACTTATTATTTCTTCGAGTCTATTCGGACAAGTATTGAATGGGGTACACACCAGGATATATGTTGTCCATTCTTGTATTTTATTTTATTGTATATTGAGACTTAGAGATATTTATTGTGTTATGTAGATAGTGACCATTATAGTACAGCTTATATGTATTCGAGTTGAACAAGAATCTGGTAGAATACGTAGATGGCCAATGCCATGTACCCTGGTCCTACGTATTTTGGGACTTGGGCGTGATAGGGAGTGCATGATGTGTTTCATGTATCGCAGCTGAGACGATACATGGCAGATCCTAGTCATGTATTGGATCACTCGGAGATCGAGGTGGGTCTGCCTCTCAGCTATCCAGAGCAGCCAGTGGAGATCCTGGATCACAGGGAGAAGATGCTCCAGAATCAGACGATTCCCTTGGTATGCGTCGCGTAGAGGCATCACTCTCCGGGAGTGTCTACCTGGGAGAGGGAAGCTGAGATGTGCGAGCGATACCCTTATCTCTTTGAGCCGTGAGGTATCATTCTTTCTTGCTTGTTATAATTTTTTATTGTAGTATTAGTTCTTCCTTGAATTTTTAGGACAATTTTTTTCTAAGGAGGGTAGACTTGTCATTACCACATTTCTATATGAGGGTATTTTGGTCATTTAGCATATTTATTAATTAGTGATTAAATATTTATATTATATGCTACTGATTAATTATATTATGTTGTGCTATTTAGTTATTTTTTGTGGGCTAGCTGTCACACCCCGCTTCCCATGATACAGTGAGCCGAGTACGTAACTACATCCCCAGGCTACGCCCCATACGAATACTATCGTACCCGTATCAGCGATTGTCGCCTGCATAATTCTAGGATAGAATACAAGTCATAATAAAATACTTCATTACTATAAACTATAATTATACAACACAGATTAAATTACAACTACACAAGCCTTTACAACAAAACCCCTTAATTTATATATTTTTAGCTACAAAATATTGTTTGTTGTATCTCCTGAAATCCACTTGAAGATTACTCCTCAACTTCGTCCACATCATATAGAGATAGAATTTTACCAGGAACTTCGTCTTCCCTTAGTGAATAATACTAGGTTATCAGAATGACAGCAAGTCCTCGGTCAAGAACGGTAAGAAAATAAAAATATAATACGATACAACAAGGCACGAAAGGAATAACGTCTGTATAGAAAGTAGGAAAGTAAATTTTATAATTATACTTATGACTCGAATAATTCCTAAACTAGTATTCTTATAGTGTCTAACAATTCAAGCAATACAAATCCCTATGTTACTACCACAATACACAATAATTTCCTAAATGATGATACAATTTGGACAACAATTCTTTGAATAACCACAAGAACTAGTTTTCCAACAATAATCTCGTAACCAGGGATCAGGCTGTGGCAGGCAGGGTGGCACGGTCTTAGATTCTGGCCCTCTCACTGAAGTGCTTATATTCTGGCCCTCTCATATTCAGTGAGTAAAACAGAATATAATATTAAATTTACCTAGTCAATCTTTTTAATCGAATAGGTTCATAATTACAGGAACATGCATAAACACATGACAGGTAAGTGAGCTAAGCCTCACACACTCAATTCGCAAGGCCTTACGAAAGAGCTTAATTGTTGAACAGCCTTTATTTTTTATTATATTGCAAAATTTTGTAAGTGGAATTCAAGTTGTTCTCCCCAGCCCAATGATCTCTAACCTAAAGCTA
The DNA here is from genome assembly GCA_036927795.1 of Iris macrosiphon. Taxonomy (NCBI): domain Eukaryota; kingdom Viridiplantae; phylum Streptophyta; class Magnoliopsida; order Asparagales; family Iridaceae; genus Iris; species Iris macrosiphon. The sequence goes on along the minus strand of JAYESA010000004.1, from coordinate 280,020,614 downwards.
CAAATAACCATATTTTATTATTTTATTAATTCTCTGCTCTGTATTTCTTATGTATTAACAATATAAAATAATGCATTTCCAAAGTGTATTAGGATATAGGTTTACCATATGAAACACGTATCAGGGTTAAAGTCCTTCCAATTTTGGAATAATTATAAGTATCATGACATAATTCCAGTAAATATTTTTTTATTTTATACAGAGCAAGTAGTAACATGGATTTAACTTTTAAGTTTCAGTTATATGGCTCGTGTCTGTGACCTACGAGTCCTAGACTAAGGATAATCGTCCCCTAATTAAATAGATTTCCAGGTTGTCGGAAGTCTGTCATTAAATTAGACTATTCTAAAATTGAGGGTAGAATATTTTCGAATATCAAAATTTGGTTAACTCCCAAAATTCTTAAAAATTTTGGCAGAGTTTTCTTTGTATTTCAGGCTCCAGGAATTTAACATTTTATATATATAAGACCCGGAGCAACCCTCCTTAGAATTTCCCTGGTTCACCGACCCCTTCGGTGGAGCAACTCTCAACACCGGATCGCATGCAATATAATAAAATATATATACAAAATTTCAAGAAAAACTTTTCTTACCTCAACAAGCTAGTAAGTTTGCAATTAACATTTATAGGCACTAATAAAGTCAAATGACATATTATGTTAGAAACATGATATCCAAATAAAATTTCATAATATTTGTAGGGTATTAGTCCTAGAATTCCAAGAAAAAGAATCCAAGTAAAAACTACTATAGGAGCAACAATTTTTATTTTTGACAAGAATCATTAATCCAAAATTTACTAAATTAGTTGTGTATGTCCAAAGACACTAACAAAATAGGTTGTTTCTCCAAGGTCCAAGATTAGAGTAACCTATACATTTGCATGCCTATAACCAATTAATTTACAAATCCTAATGTACTATTCCACTAATTATGCTAAATTAAAAATCTGGACATAATTAAAATCGTAGAATATATTAATAAATGCTACTAGTTTCTCAGTAACTTACTTAAGTCTAAGTTAATATAATTAAGTCATATCCATATGTCATACTTGGAAGCTTCAAAATTCATGATCTATTGAGTAAGCCTGTATTATAATTATTTAAATACTTGTCTAACAAAGGAACATACATTTTCTTGGAAACTTTCTATACAAGGTATATATATACACATATTTCTCATCTTTGTATTAGAATAAAATTTTAAGGCGATAATTTTGTTGTATATGTGCACATTCATAAAAATGACCATAATCAAAACTACTTCTTTCATGATCAAAATGGGTCATAAAAATAATTTCTTGTATACAATCATTCCATATTATGTCCTAACTCCGTGTCCCAATAATTTATGTCCTAATTACTTGTGTTCATAACTTTGAATCTTATCAAAAATTCTTACCAATTCCAATATAGACCAAAATTCAGAATGTAACTATTAAAGAAAATTAAACTAGAACCCAAATGACAAAATTTGAAGTTGGATTTGAAAATTAGGAGAAGTAGAATGAGGACTTGCCTATGGTGTCGATCTCCTAACTGAAATTGATCTTCGATTTTTCTGATTCCTTCCAAATATCATCTATTACTAAAAAATTTAGACATATTCCCATATAAACATCCTTACCTAGGTTTTATTTTGAAAGAAAATAGGTTTTAAGGAAATGGGAAGGAGTTATACCTAGATTTGGAAGATCCTCCTAAGGAGAAGGAAGTATTGGAAGTTTTCGTCAGAGGAAAGGAGGAGCCAGAGAAGGGGGTCATGGGCGGCGGCATCCGGCATCGGGCGGCACTGCGGGCGGCGGGTCGGGCAGCGACAACAACCGCAGTAGCCGTAGCATCAGCAGCAAATCGGTGGGAGAGGAGGTTGAAGATGGAGAGGAATAAGGAGAAGATAAAGAATAGGAGTTAAGGAAGAGGAGGAAGAAAATGGAGAAGGGATGAAGATGAGAAAGGGGGTGCTGGTGAATAAGTAGGGGTGAGTTAGTTTATTGAAAATGAAGAGAGAAGGTGAAGTTGCCATATCTTCATGTGGAAAATAGAGAAGATTGGAGATGCCTACATATGTAAAGGGAAGAGATGAGTCATAGGAAAGAAGCTATTGGTTTCTCTTTCCTTCCCCATTGATTTGGTAATACCCATTTAAGCCCCTCCAATTCTAGTATTTGCACAAATATCCAATTTTGCAAATTAAGTTGCAAAATCACACACACACACACACACACACACACACACACACACACACACACACACACACACATATATATAAAATAAAATAAAATAAAATAAAATAAAATAAAATAAAATAAATAGAAAAATATAAATAAAAGAAAAATATTGCAACTATGACACTCTACTTACCTTAAAAAAAAATTCGTCATCGGAATTTGAATTAACAATTAAAAGATAATTAACCTTGTTCAGTAAAAAAATATGGATACTGGTTCCGCATGTCTTCTTCTTTCTCCCAAGTTGATTCTCCTAGAGGGTCATTTTTCCAAGCTACTTGAACTAATAAAATGATCTGATTCTGAACTATCTTGTCTCTACGATCCAAGATTCTAACAGGTCGTTGCTCGATACATTGAGTTTGTCCAACAGTGATTTCTGAATGATCTAATATATGATTTGGATTCGGTACATATCTTCAGAGTTGAGACACATGGAATATATTATGTACTCCTTCTAGTATCGGGGTGTCACGCCCCAGTCCCAAAATACGTAGGACTAGGACATGTAAGTATTCCAGCCGCATGTATATGGCAACTCCAATATAAGAAAATGATAACACATGCGTACGCTGTATCATGAACAATAATTCATAAGTAGTATATATTTAACACAAGTCATAGAGCATAACTAAATCTCATCCACAGAAATCAAATAGACATAAATAACCAATATCTATGAAACTAGATCTCAATCTAAAGTATCTAATAATGGTAGTCGGATGGAAACAAATCCACTACCAAACTAGAATATAGAATAAACAAGATAAATACAATATAAGAATATCAACTAACAATCACGAAGCTCGAAGAGAAGACCTTATCGCAATATACGTAGCAAGTCCGGATCTGCGCTCCTGCGAATACTCATGAACAGCTACACCTGGAAAGGGACCAGGTCCTCAAAGGGACATAACAGATACATAGAAGCATGCCATAAAGTAAATACTGAATAAATAAAAGGGGTGCGCTAACCATCTAAGTGAATACAAATTTGAGGACAACTTGAGTGTATGGAAAAGTGTAGGCTAGACATATGCTGACGTAATTCACCAATCGTGACAACTGGCTAGTATATGCCACATATGCCCCCATACAAGGGCGCTGTAATATAATAACGTCCATATCGCTCCAAAGAACGGGGAATCTGCATAGTATAATGTCTATACCGCTCCAAAGAACGACAAATCTGCATAGTATATAATGTCCATACCACTCCGAAGAACGGGGAATCTGCATAGTATAACGTTCATACCACTCCGAAGAACGGGAAATCTGTATAAAGGAAGTGGGTGTCCCATACGCCTACTAGTTGTCCTCCTCGCCCAATGATCTATGCATGTTGAATCCATAACACGCCTTAGCTACTATGCCGAGGCATCGTAACTCTGGCTCATACTCTATTGCTAGAACAATAGCCCAACCTTACAACCAAACAAGGACAAGGATTGGGCCATCGTACCACGATAGTCTATGCTCCGACTACTAATAACTGCTAAGTCTTCTAACATGCATCACTATTAGCAGTTATTTCCTATCCGTCGTACGACCTATACGTACAGGTGGCCAACCGCATACGCAAGTCCGTGCCCTACATGAGACTCACAACACGTGTAAAAAATGTGTCAAGGCCTGGGGAGTCATACTGATAACTCCACAACTTTAGGTGGGTCTACTAGACACTAGGTCAGACACAAGTCCTAACGTCAACGCCTTCGTTGACTGCACCTGAGTCTCTCTCGGATGCGCACAGTCATATAATATTAAAATAATTAAATATACAACTAAATAATGAGTGAATTTAAATAGTACAACAAGACAAGGTATACTTGCCTGGCAAGAAAGCTGTGAAGTACCAATAACCTGCTCCTGAAATCGTGCAGATAAATCCAATATCCTCGGGGCACTCGCACGGAAATGACGGTAAAGACGATGAGGTTGACGATGATGCGAGGTTATGATGAGGTATTAACTACGATGATGGCGATGATTACGACTACGACGACTATGATGATGGTGATGCTCATGGTGAAGATGATGGTGATAATCATGATGATGATTACATGATGGTGATCACATGATGGTGATGACGAGGATGATGATGTGGGTGATAGTGATGACGAAGATGGTGATATGGACAATGGTGATGATAAGGATGATGATATGGATGATGACGAGGACGAGGACGATGATGTGGACAATGGTGATGATGAGGATGATGAATAAGTGATTAGGGTTGGTGTTGGTGATGATGATTATGTGATGATAATGATGATAATAATGATAGGTTGATGATGATGATGATTACGACGATGATGACGATGCTAACAATGATGATGACGGTGATGATTAGAGATGATGCTGCTCGCCGGAATCTGGCTAGGGGGAAGGTCCGGCCAAGGAGGTCCGGCCATGGAGGTAGAGCAGGGAGAAAGGGGTCGAGGTCAGGGATGAGGGGAGGTGGTGGTTGTGTTACTCAAGGAGGAGGAAGGAGAGGACATAGATGAGGTGGCTGGGATTAATGGTGGTCGTGATCGGGGGTCTGGCAGCAGGGAGGAGGTCCGAGGTGGAGGCGGTGCTGGTGGTGGACAGAGAAGGGAAGAAGGAGATGGCGGTCGGGGAGCAGTTCGACGAGGTCTGGTGGTCGAGGGTGGAGATGGCCGGAGGGAGATGAGGAGATCGTAGGGAGGAGGTATTGCTCAGGGTGTTCTCGGCCACAACGTCGGGCTCCAGCGGGAGATGCGGCGGAGGAGATGGCTTGGGATGAGGGAGACGATAGTGATGTGATGCTCATGGTGGTGATGGCGAGGCGGCGGCTTGTCGTGGAGAGGTCGGCGGCCATTGTTGCGAGGCGGGTGGAGTTCGTCGAGGAGGGGAGAGGAAGGAGATGGTCGGCGATGAGGAGTCGGGGATGAGCGGGTGAGGTCGAGGGTCGTGGCCGCGGGGAAGTGAGCAGGCCGGGGGGGAAATGTCGTCGTGTGGAGGAGTCAGGCGAGGGCACGGTGGAGGGGTTCGGTCCGGCGGGGCTCAGGCAGCGGAAGGAGGAAGAAGAAGGTGAACAGGAAGTATGGGGGAGGGGTCGGGTGGATAAAATAGGTTTGGGTTTAGGTTTGTGTTTGTGAATAAAAAAATAGGAAAGGGTTATTTATACATGGTGTTGGGTTGACCTAAAAAGGTTTGACTTGGTCAATATCTCTTGGAATTGGGCCTTGGGCTTGCCATGGGGATGTTTGGAGGGCTAGAATTTGCATTATTTAAATACAAGGCTAGAATTTAAATGGGGGGCGATGTGCGCGTTGCACATTCCGAAAATTATGGGAAAATTCTTATGAAGAGTAAAATAGGTTTCTGCATGTATTGTGTCCAACGGTGTGGACACCTCAACGCACTTTTGCATAAATGTGCCCAACAATCAAAAAATTACACAAAGATGGAAATTGGGTTTTAATTAATTAAATTACCGTGCAAGGTATTCTAGAATTAATTAGAAGTACATGGGGATAAAATTACACAAGTGTCATGGACATAGAGAATTCAGTATAAAATTTTATCATAAATTATGTTGTACGAAACGGGTCAAGATTGTGTCTCCAATTTTGATTGGAACGCACAAGGATACAAAGTCGTATTTATTTAGAATTATTTATAAACGTTCTCGACAAATATTGTGCGACTAAAATGTAGCACAAGAGAACATGATTATAAGTTACACAAAGGTCAGAATGGTAGGCAAGCACGTCTAGGACAAGGTTATAAAATTTATAGGAAGGCAATAGCTAGAGTAGTGCTCTAATTATCGAAGCAACGGTAAGATGCACTAAGGGATACAAATATTGTATAATTAAATAAAATACCGTGTTCTATTTCCAATTGGATACAAACTAGTCCTAGTTTCTCTATCTATGCCAAGTAGACCTAATTTTGGGTGAGGGGGTTTACACGGGGGTAGTGCTAGCTTGTAAGATACTCTTCCGAGTTTCTTTAGTATATCAAATGGTCCAATATATCTTGGACTTAGCTTTCCTCGAGTCCTAAATCTGATTGTTCCTCAAGTTGGAAAAATCTTCAAGAATACATGATCACAAGGTTAAAATTCTAATACTCTTCGATGCTTGTCAGCCTACATCTTCTGTCTATCATGAGCTGCTTACAAATGATTTCTTATTGCTTTGACCTTGTCCACTGTCTGTGTTACCAGTTTCGGAACCGGTAATTGCCTTTCTCCTATATCTGTCCAACACACTGGTGATCTACACTTTCTTCCGTACAATGCTTCGAAAGGTGCCATCTTAATACTGGCATGATAGGTATTATTATATGAAAACTTTGCCAAATATAAGTGATTATCCCATGATCCTCCAAAGTCTAATGTACAGGCTGATAAATATGCCATTGGTCTTCTCCTCAAAGCATCTGCCACTTTATTTGCTTTACCCGAATGATATTTTAATTCCATATCAAAATCTTTAAGTAATTCCAACCATCTCCTTTGCCTCATATTAATTTTCTTTTGAGTAAACACATACTTTAAACTTTTATGATCTGTATATATCTTGATTATTTCTCTATATAAGTAATATCGCCATAATTTAAGTACAAATACTACAACTGCGAGTTCCAAATCGTGAGTTGGATAATTTCTTTCATGCTGCTTCAGTTGTCGAAAGGCATAGGCTACAACTCTTCCATGCTACATTAATACACAACTTAGCCCTTTATCCGATGCATCACTATATATCTCGTATCCTCCTAACCCAGACGATAATGCTAGTACAGGTGCCAAAATCAATCTTTCCTTTAGTTCATTAAAAGCTGCCTGGCATTTCTTCGTCCAATTAAACTTTTTTTCTTTTTGGGTCGGTCGAGTTAATGGTTCTGCGATTCTCAAATTTTTTTCCACGAATCTCCAATAGTATCCAGCTAATCCTAAGAAACTTCGAATTTCTGCTAAAGATTTTGGTGTTGGCCAGGATTTAACAGCTTCTACCTTCTCTGGATCAACTGAAATACCTTATCCACTGATAATGTGGCCTAAAAATGATATATGATCTAACCAAAATTTATATTTAATGAATTTAGCATATAATTGCTCATGCCTTAGAGTTTGCAATACTACCCTCAGATGCTTTTTATGTTCTTCTTCATTTTTTGAATATATAAGAATGTCGTCAATGAATATAATCACGAATTATCGAAATATTGATAAAATATTTGATTCATCAGATCCATAAATATAGCATGAGCATTAGTTAAACCAAATGACATAACTAGAAACTCGTAATATCCATAACGAGTTCTAAAAGCTATTTTTTGAACATCCTCCTTTTTGACCTTTACTTGATGATATCCAGATCTCAAATCAAACTTTGAGAATACCTTGGCTTCTACTAATTGATCAAATAGTTCATCAATTCTGGTTAAGGGATATTTATTTTTGATTGTTACTTCATTTAAGGCTCTATAATCAATTACCAGTCGTAGGGTCCTGTCTTTCTTTTTCACAAATAGCACTGGTGCACCCCATGGTGAAGCACTGGGCTGAATAAACCCTTTTGATATTAATTCTTTTATTTGCTTGTTTAACTCAGCTAATTCTTCTTTGTTTATTAGGTATATTTTTTTAGTTATAGGTGCTGCTACAGGTACCAAATTGATAGAAAATTTTACTGCTCTATCTGGTGGTAATCCTGATAACTCTTTTGGGAATACATCTTTAAAATCTTCTACTATTCTTGGAAATTATTCTTCATCTAGTTCATAAAATCTTCCTCGAACTGGTTGTTCAAATTTTTCTAGTTCCTCATCATTAAATTCTTTCTGGTCTCGAACAAATTCATATATTTCTCCATCAGTGAGTTGGAATAAAACCTTTCCTTGGCCATAATCTATACTAGCTAATGTCTTGGCCAATCAATCAATTCCAAGTACTATATCATAATTATTCATTAGAAATACTAATAATTTTACCCGAAAAGCCCTGCCACCTAACTTAACTAGACATGCTCTACAAACCCGACTAACTTCTACTGTGCATTACTCGTAAGAATTTTTAATTTCTTAAGTAATGGTTGAGATTCTATTTCATGTATAGCTATAAATGTAGATGCTATAAATGAATGGGTTACCCCAAAATCAAATAATACTGATGCTGGACAACCTGAAGCTAGGATAGTACCTGTCACTACTTTCTCGGCCAGTTCCGTTTCATCAGCATCTATCATAAATGCTTGTCCTTACTTATTCTTCTTTCCAGTCTGAGGTTGTTTTACCTTCTGGGCCTGCTGGAATTGGTAGGCTTGGGATGCGAAGGGTGGTCTTCGTTGGTTCCCATAAGTTAATATAGCTTGAGGTATTGGTGCTTGAATCAGAGGTCGATGACCATTTTCTTAAAGTACGGGCCAGATATTATTCCTTTGGAACGTGGGTCGTGGTCCCTGCTACGGGTTTTGATATTATTGTAAATACTAGTTTTTTTTTAATTTAATTTTAGAATTTTAATTATTGGAATTTTGAATTTTTGAGATCAAGGGAGATTTTTCTGTAATTTTTACTAATTATAATAAATATTCGTTCATGAATTTATAATTATGTATATTTAATTAATTATTAATATAGTACAGAAAATATATTTTTGGGTGTAAAACTATTAATAGAGTATTGTATAATTTTTCTGGTATTTATTGGGGTCCAAAACTATTTTTAGATGGCCATATATACATATATATAAATATGTTTTAAATAAACCAAACCAACCCAAACCAAATCGAGTTAAATCAAACTAAACCGAACCGGACCCATACCCGACTCGAGACCCATAACCTGACCCGCAACCCTGCATCTACAGTAACCCCTCCCCCTCCCGCAGCCCCGCATACCCTCTCTTCCTCTCCCCAAACTACCGTACCCCCTCATCTTCATCTACCCGTAACTTCCTTCCCGTCACCCTATATATAACACCACCACCCTCAGAGCAACCACTATCATCTTCTCTACCACTTCGACCATCGCCGACGCTGGACCGCCGTCGTAAGCCGCTACGAAGAAGCCCGCTCCGACTTCAAGATCAGCAGCACACAGCGAGGTACCCTACTTCCCACCTCTGTATCTCCCTGCACAGTAGACCAATTAATGACCCGTCAAATCCTATGCGAAGAAATCCTATACGAAGTCCACATGACCTCCTCAAACCCTGTGTAATTAGTTTAACCTATCTTGTCCTGTGTCAGTCGTAATTCGTGACGCAAAACAGGAAAAAATGACCCAGTTTGTAGTTCAGAAACTGTTCCAACCACCCATGTTCATGTCTGATTTTCTTCCAATCTAGTTAATACTTTTAAATTCTACTTGAACAATAATTTAGACAACAAAACCAAGATTTAATCTCTTCAATTTGTTTATTTTAATTCGTTGTATGCTGTAATTTATTCGCTGTTGAATTTGACAAAAAACTTGGTTTTCTAAACCCAAAATTTTCCGAAACGGGGTACGTTACACTAAATGAGGCAACTTCGTCGTATGTGAATTATACCGAAAGACGCGTATCATCAACACGAACGTGTGTGATTTTGTGAAAGTTGATTTGGATTTGCGTACACACCGAAATCAACAAGTATCCGTCAAAAAATCTCGTATCGGCCTATTCTGACACTCATCATAATTTTGGGTGTGCTTGTCGTTTACCAATGAAACTTACGCCATCGGATTTGCAGTATTATGCTGGTCCTGTGACCCAAGTTTGGTTTAATTCTGAGAACGTTGACGAAATCCTATTTCTTGGGCCCCACGGTTCCACTTGATGGACAATTTTGTGACCGACTCATCAAAATCTAGTTTTGGACATTCCGTTGGGTTTGTATAATCATTTTGGACTCGTAGATACTAAGTTTGATGAATTTAAAGAAGTTTATCTCTGGCATATTTTTCAGTGCAAAGTGGGCCACATGTGGACCCCGCTTTGACCAGAAACTATCAATTCTGCCCCTGTGTCCAAATTAGACTTCTGGGTAGTCAATCCTAGATTAGTTTAAGTTTTTTGAGAGCAATGGTAATATTTGTTTCAGCATCTGGAGGTGTACCTGGAGATTCCACTTATATCAAAGTAACTGACGAAGCTCAGAACACAGACAAGTGTACCTTGCCAACTTGCAGTAGATCTTGTGATATTATTTGCTTGAGTTATTTCTATATATATACTTCTGTGATGTACCTGTTCAACTTAGGACAGTGAGACGTTGCTTAACGTCCAAACAAGATTTGGGTGTCGACGCCGTACGCGGGGTCGTGTAACGTCACTTAGAGAGTTGATACCACGATCCTATATTTTTTTACGTGCTTACTTTACCAACTACGTCATACCATAGGACACTTGAGATTATTCATGTGACAAAATCTTTCCTGAGTTATTCATGGTGATTCTGTATAGGCTTACAAGATTCGTGACATAAGACTTGCATATACATAGAGTTCATTATGAGTCGTTGTACTAGATAGAGGTCATGATCTTGCATGTTATGGACATGAGATGTCATGGACATGAGACGTGTGATTACATTGGGTGGGGAGAGACACACATGCTACATGCTGATTATATATATATATATATATATATATATACTTTATTATTGAGGTGTTTTAGTCTCTATATCCGAGCTTGGCCCATTACGTGATATTCTTGCTGCTATGGGCTCCCCGACACAGAGCTTGTAGTGGTCTCAGCCTGAGTACTAGTGATGCTCTCATTTGCATTTCACATAGCTAGTTACATAGCTTGCCCTGAGGATCTATTTTTATATACCGTATTTTATTTGGCTTAAGTGTTTATTGTACCTTCATATGTCCCCTAAGACCTGGATCCGGATTATGTCCCTAGGTACAGTAGAGGAGAATTACCCCAAGATATATGGGACATGAGCTGATGTTGGAGCAGTACTAGCACCAGAGGACAAGGTTGTGCCGGAGGATTTCTCCGGAGTATTTTAGTTTTATACTCAGTTATTTATGCTCATTGTTATTTTATATCTGGACTTATAGACATATGTATTGGTGATATTCTCTTTCTTTTATTGTGTTGGGTTGTTCCCCGAGACACTATTTATTTGGACTTGTTGATGGATTATTTTCTTTATCTATTATCTTGACTAATTTATCATATTGACTTGAGTTTACTTTCTGTGGATGGGATTAGAAATATATTATGATAGATGTTGCAGACTGCATTTAAATTTATTATAGTTTAACTGTACTCTAACGAGTCCATTAAATTAGGTTTGCCCATTGGAGTTGTGCTGTTGGCCATTGCCACGTGGCTAGTCCCTCGATATTTTGGGACTGGGGCATGACATAGTTTTTGTTGTGGCCCATGCAAGTCTACGACTATATTGCTTTGGTTTTAACTAAGGAACCAAGCAAGCCTGCAATTAGGATAGGATAAATTATAGGATCTCATCCACTTGTTGATCTGTTCTTGACCTCTATATCAACTTCAAAATAATTTTTTGACTTGCATCCTGGTTTGATTCCTCTGTGTACTTCTTATAATTTACTTTGTATGCAGAGTAATGGATCTACGAGCCAGCAATAAGACTCCCACAGGTACACCACAAGGTGCTGTGGTCACTTACAACGATGGGGTGACGCCACTAAGTGGAGATCTCTCCACTCAACAAAGCAATCTAGCAGATTAGCACGTCTCGAGGTTCCGGCGAGACGACATTCCACCACCTCCGTAGTTTACTCCACCAATACCAATTTTCCTACCAGGATAGCCTATAGACAGACATCAGATATTTCAAATATTCTACGCAATGATACAAGCACGACAACAGGTTCATCAAGAGGCCCAGCAACGCCAGACGGAGAACTTGAGGAACAACCTAGTGACAGCACTGGATCAGGCAAACCCACCAGCTAGACAGCCATCGACGGGATCTATCACTGATTTTCGCTAGCTGAAGTCCCATACCTTTTTAGGCAAGGAGGAGCCCACTGAAGTTCATGAGTGGCTCACAAACACTCAACACCAATTAGAAGCAGTTGAGCTTTCGAGGGAGCATTGGATGACTTCAGGATGTAGTTGACGGGCAATGCACATCACTGGTGGCTATCTTAGGAGAGATGGCTCAGACTGGGTCGAGTCACTTGAGAGGAGTTCTCTAGACTTTTTCAGGAGATGTATATTCCAGCCATTGCCAGAGTGAAGCTTACGAATAAGTTTAACCATCTCATTCAAGGCAACACGATGGTAGAAGAGTAAAATGCAGAGTTCATCCGTTTGAGTCGCTTTGCCCTTACTCTAATTTCGACAGAAGAGGAGAAGGCAGAGAAGTTCTTCGACGAACTTAGGTTTGATCTACAGAGATTGATCGGCTCCGTTGTACTTACTTCATACCCGGACGTCCTTGCTGTAGCACGATGCATGGAGAGCATCACCAGTAGAGAGTCCATCATGAAATGATCGTTCACATCAGCACCAGCCAGAGTACCACACGGGGAGCCTGCAAAGCGACCCCAGAGGAATCCACCACAGAGAGCAGCATCAAGAGCCCCATCCCTTCCTACTTGTCACTACTGTGGCAAGGTAGGCCATTTTGAGAGGGAATACAAATACAAGTTGGGACTATGCTTGGTTTGCGGATCCAGCCAACATCCAGCCCAGGACTGCCCTGAGCGTCGAGAGGGAGCACCGATGGTAAATCGACCAGCTTTACCCGTATCGAAACTAGCCCAACAACCATCTAGGCCAATTTATCCAACATTGGGAGTACCACAGACGGAAGTTGAAGGAGTCAGACCACTAGTTCCAGGAGGTTATCAGCCGAGGATACCTTTGGCACCACATGCATCACTATTCCAGCAGGCTCGGCAGTAGAGAGGACCAGCTCAGGGACTAGGACTTGCATTTACATTGGCTATTGAAGAGGAAGCTACTGCATGAGATATTATAGCAGGTACTATATTAGTAGCTTCATTACCTACTGTAGTGTTATTCAATTCTGGAGCATCGCATTCATTCATATCTGCTAGCTTCGTATCCACACATAGAGTAGCTACCACACCCCTTTTGAAGACTATAAGAATTCTTACGGTTGACAGAATTATCCCAGTTAGTGACATTTGTAGATCTTGTTCGGTAGTAGTCCGTGGGAGAGAGATGCGAGCTCAATTTTGATCTTTTCCGTGCCGGATTATAATGTTGTACTTGGTATGGACTGGATGAGTCAGTACTATACGAATCTAGATTGTCGGCTTGGACAGGTTATATTTAGACCGCCTGGATATTCGGAGTTTGAGTTTCTTCGGGGAGCCAAAAAGCAAGGAGTTCAGCCTACACTTAAGGCATTCTCTGCAGAAGGGGAGCCCGTACACCCAAAGGTTGTATTAGAGTTTGTGGATGCATTTCCCGATGAACTTTCAGGCTTACCACCTGATCAGGAAATAGAATTCACAATAGACTTGACTCCATGAGCGGAGCCTATCACTTCATCAGTGTACCGGCTAGCACCTAAGGAGTTGGTGAAATTGAAGAAGCAAGTTGATGATCTTCTGGAGAAGAATTTTATTCGGCCCAGTGTTTCACCATAGGGAGCACCCATACTTTTTGTGCCGAAGAAAGATGGAACGGTATGCCTGTGTATTGACTACAGGGCACTGAACGCCATAACTATCAAGAACCGATATTCCTTGTCACCATTAATGATATGTTCGATCAATTGAGTGGTGCTCGTGTATTCTCAAAGATCGATCTCAGATCCATTTATCATCAGATTAGAGTACGGAAAGAGGATATACCGAAGACAACCTTCAGGACCAAGTACGAACATTAGGAGTTCTTAGTTATGTCGTTTGGTTTAACCAACGCACCAGCTGTGTTCATGAGTTTGATGAACATAGTCTTTCATCAGTACTTGAACAAGTTCATGGTTGTGTTTATTGATGACATCTTGATATACTCCAAGAGCCACGAAGAGCACGAGGAGCATCTCAGAATCGTGCTAGAGACGCTGAGACATGAAAGACTGTACGCCAAACTTAGCAAGTGTGAGTTTTCTTTGGATATGGTGCCTTTCCTAGGATTTATCATCTCAGGAGAAGGACTTTCAGTTGATCCGGAGAAGGTTGCTACAATCAAAACTTGGCCCACACCTACATCAGTTGCGAAGGTGAGAAATTTGTCTGACTTGCTGGATACTATCGAAAGTTCGTGGAGAACTTTTCAAGGATTACAGATCCTATGACACAGTTGACGCGTAAGGACCAGGAGTTTGCATGGACGAAAGATTGCCAAAAGGCCTTGGAGGAGTTGAAGAGACGATTGATGACAGCACCGGTCTTGAATCTTCCTTCAGGATTGGGAGGATTTATTGTTTATAGTGATGCGTCAGACAGTGGACTAGGATATATTTTGATGCAACATGGAAAAGTTATCGCTTATGCATCGAGGCAGTTGAAGGTTCATGAGAAGAACTATCCGATGCATGATCTTGAGCTAGCTGCGGTAATATTTGCATTAAAGATATGGAGGCACTATCTTTATGGAGAGAAGGAGAAAATCTTTACTGATCACAAGAGTCTGAAGTATGTCTATACTCAGAAAGAGCTAAATATTTGACAGAGACATTGGTTAGAGTTGATGGTCAATTTTGATATAAATTTGCAGTACCATCTAGGAAAGGTGAATTTCATAGCAGACACACTCAGCAGGAAGCCCACAGCTTATTTTTTGACAATACAGCCCCCAGCTATTAGAGGATCTACATGAGCTCGAAATAGAGATTATTTTGCCAAGGCAGAGTGGGCAGTTGGTGAATCTTGAAGTTAAGTCATTACTAGTGGAGAGGATTAAGGTGGCACTACCTACAGATGCTAGGTTCCAAAGACTTAAAGAGAAGACAGAAGCCGGCATGCAGACGGGACTTCAAATCCATGAGGACGAGACGTTAAGATGCAGAAATCGCCTATATGTTTCTTATGGGGAGTTGAGACATGAGTTAATGTCTGAAGCACATAGCTCCATGTACTTTACTCATCTGGGAGGTACGAAAATGTTCCGAGATTTGAGACAGTACTATTGGTGGCATGGGATAAAGAGAGAGATGTGACAGTTTATGGCAAAATATTTGGTCTGTCAGCAAGTTAAGGCCGAGCATCAGAGAACCGCTGGTATGTTACAGCCGCTTTCCATACCCGAATGGAAGTAGGAACATATTACTATAGATTTTGTTACAGGATTTCCAAGAAGCCCCAATGGAAAGGATGCAGTCTGGGTTATTGTGGATCGACTCACCAAATCGATACATTTCTTGTCATTCAGAGTTGGACAGTCCACTGAGATTCTAGCCGATATGTATATACGACAGATTGTAAGGTTACATGGAGTACCAGTTAGTATTGTGTCTGATCATGACTCAAGATTCACATCCCTTTTTTGGCCAAGCGTGCAGGAGAGTCTTGGCACCCGACTCAAGTTCAGCACTGCTTACCATCCACAGACAGACGGTCAGTCGGAGCGCACGATTCAGATCCTAGAGGATATGTCGAGATCTTATATGTTAGACTTCGGAGGGTCTTGGGAAGACCATTTGTACTTGGTGGAGTTCTTTTATAATAACAGCTACTAGATGAGCATCCAGATAGCACCTTTTGAGGCGCTGTACGGCATGAGGTGCATGTCACTGATATGTTGGAGTGACGTTGGTGAGCGATAGATACTCGGTCCGGAGTTAGTAATACAGACAGTTGATAAGGTAAAGAAAATTCAAAGTCATCCTCGTGCAGCTCAGGACAGACAAAAATATTGGGCTGACACACACCGCCAACCTTTGGAGTTCAAGGAAGGCGAACATGTGTTCTTGAGGATCTCACCTAATCGAGGTATTATTCGATTCGGGAGCAGAGGCAAGCTGAGCCCGAGGTACATTAGGCCATTTGATATTTTGGAGCATATTGATGAGGTGGCATACCATCTTGTATTACCCCCATCTCTAGAGGGAGTGCATGATATATTCCATGTCTCACAGCTGAGGAGGTACGTGACTGACCCAAGTCATGTAGTCGATCATTCTGAGATTTCACTGGGACCGAGCTTGAGGTATGAGGAACATCCAATTGAGATACTTGACATCAGTGAGAAGATATTAAGGGGTCAGACAATCAGATTGGTTCGAGTAGCTTAGAAATATCACTCCCCAGACGAATCCACTTGGGAGCGAGAGGATATCATACGCCAGCGCTATCCTCACTTATTCGAAGATGCAAGTATGACCTAAGAACTACCTATAGGTTACCATGTCTTTTTAAATTTCTTAGTAGTTTAATTTTTAATTGTGAGGACGTAATTCTTTTAATTTGGGTAGATTGTAAACACTCTGACTTTTTTAGAATTTAATTTTAGAATTTTAATTATTGGAATTTTGAATTTTTGAGATTAAGATTTCTCTATAATTTTTAGCTAATTATAATAAATGTTCGTTCATGGATTTATAATTATGTGTATTTAATTAATTATTAATATAGTGCAAAAATATATTTTTGGCTGTAAAACTATTAATAGAGTATTGTATAATTTTTTTAGAATTTATTGGGGTCCAAAATTATTTTTGGATGACCATATATGCATATATATAAATATGTTTTAAATAAACCAAACCAAACCAACCCAAACCAAATTGAGTTAAACCAAACTAAACAGAATCGGACCCATACCTGACCCGAGACCCACAACCCGACCCGCAACCCTGCATTTACAGTAATCCCCTGCAGCCCCGCGTCCCCTCTCTTCCTCTCCCAAAACCGTCGTACCCCCTCCTCTTCATCTCTCCGTAAGTTCCTTCCCGTCACCCTATATATAACACCACCACCCTCAAAGCAACCACCATCATCTCCTCTACCACCCCAACCATCTCCGACCGTCGCTGATGCCGGACCACCGTCGCAAGCCGCCATGAAGAAGCCTGCTCCGACTTCAAGATCAACAGCACACAGCGAGGTACCCTACTTCCCACCTCTGTATCTCCCTGCACAGTAGACCAATTAACGACCAGTCGAATCCTATGCAAAGACCACATAACCCCATCGAACCCTGTGTTATTAGTTTAACCTATCGTGTCCTTTATCGGTCACAATTTATGACGCAAAACAGAAAAAAAAGACCCAGTTTGTAGTTCAAAAACTGTTCCAACCACCCATGTTCATGTCTAATTTTTTTCCAGCCTTGTTAATATTTTTAAATTTTACTTAAACAGTAATTTAGACAACATAACCGAGACTGACCAGTCTGCAAGTTAGTTCTCTTTGAGGTCATCCAGAAGTGATACCAGCACCCAACAGAAATTAGGATCTTTCATACATCCACACCTCCATATGCATGAGGGGTAAGTGTTGCAGTTCAAGTCGCTCCTTCTTCAGAACATAGAATATCATACTATTTCTTCTCGCTCAAACATTTATTCACACTAATTATTTTCACAGGTCAGTCTCTCAAAATGGAAGCAATTTAGTGGCATCAATGGGCCTAGTTATTGGTGAGGTAAGGGGCCATACACACACTCATGGCCATGGCAGCAATCACATGTATCAACAATCTATGCCTTCCTCATGATCAGTCCATAGCTCCTCATTCCCTCTGATCAGGAGGCCAAGACGGAGGGGGGTAACTCTTATATCTTCTGTATCAGCGACAACCTCTACCTCTGCCGAAGGCGCTGGGTTCTAGATGCCAAGGCATTTCTATCATTTCTATGGATGGGGAGGCAGAGAGGGATTCCTCTAGAGGGAGAGTCACAGTGGTGGGGACCTTTCAATCCTAACCAAGCCCCTTAGTCCGGGGGAAGCTTCGTCCAAAGGCCTGCCAATGCCGAGAGGGGCACCCAGAGCCGTCAGGAGAATGGTTTCCATCAGATGCCTCCTCCCTCATTCATGTGAGGAGAAAAAAAAATTGCTTTTGTTGCTTACTTCTTAAGATAATGCTTTTGTGATTTTATCAGTTGTTTGTCTGTAAAATCCCTCATAATATAAAATACTGAAAACTGGGTTGGATCTGGACATTAAAACTGTTGGATTTGGCAGTTTTCCTTTATTAGGGTTTGTTGTTTGGGCAGCCTTTGCTAGAATGTTTTTCTTTTGTGGTGTTATTTGAAAAAAAAGATGGCCGCAGTATCTCTCTCATTCCATGGGCTGAGAATTTGATGTGGGTTCTGCTCTTGGCAAGAGATATTATCTGTTTATGCAGAGGAAGGGCTTAGTCGAATTATGATCCGGTATTTTATTTATTATGGTATGTGAAAAGAAACTATTATTTAGTATTGGCCGTTTAGCTATGCTATATGGAAAGTGCCTAGCACTTCAAGATCATGTGCAATTTTATTTCTTGTATGGGTTGATAGGTGAAAATGATCCAAGCACTCATTATATAGGTATATATTTGTTGCTTACTTTGAGGGTGCTTAGTGGTTGCATCAATAGTAAGGCCTATTCCAATTTCTAGATTCTAGATTCAGAATGTAGGAGCTCATCTTGTAGAATAGTAAGACTCAGTTGGAGTTCTATGATAGCCTCATCCCACCCACATGAGTTGTAGCCTGAGTTCAGAATTTCTACATTCAGAATGTAGGAACTCATTTTGTAGAGAATAGTAGGGCTCAATTTGGATTCCTAATTTTTAGATTCTAGATTATATATATATATATATATATATATATATATATATATATATATATATATATTGAAAAAAATGACACCTAGGTTGATACCACTCATCTCATTTTAGTCTTAAGATTTTTTTTTTAACTATTCTCATACAAACCCAACCCATTCTATATTTTTTTTATTAATGCATTTTTGAGCTTCATCTACTATTGATGCTCTCTGGATGGAGATTAGGCTTACTGATTGGTGCCAAAGGGCAAGATACTAGAGTTGTATACTAGTTTCCCTCTGAGAGGACTAGTCTAGTCCCGAGAACTTATGCTCAGAGTTTTTTTTCACGCCCCGGTTCCGAAGGCCTCCTGACCACCGTTCCCCCGCCGGACCGGACGCGAATCACCGTGCCTCGGCGCTCCCGTGTGGCGCGTATGGTCGTTTGATACCGGAACGTGATGCCGTGCGAGCCTGAGGTTGCGCCCGTACAAGGCAACATCGTTAAAGTTTGGATATTATCGCATCTATCGAGTAAGCAGCGGAGGGACATTGTTGCAAGCATTTATCCATATGAGTATTCGGGGCAAAATCGAGGCACTGGGTTCTCTGAATACAATGGCATCATTCCATACATTATGCCCCTTTATACGAAAGCAGCTTGAGGCAATCAAAATCAGATTTTTGGGTCTTGGGGATGAAGCATGCCTATCGCTTCCTCGGACTATCCAGTACCTGTAAGCAAGTAAACTGTTGGTGGGTCAGCACTATTATAAGTACTGGTGAGTATAAACAACTGAACAAAAGAAAACATTCACTAAAACCAATACTAAGTAATCATGTTATAAAATATTACATTACTAGTGATCTTTCTAGTTTTACCTATGTTCGTTACATGAAGCATAAGAACTGAGTTATATTACTTTCTTTTGGAAACAACTTTGAAAACAGAGTTCATATTTGATATAAGCAACCAGACAAGACAAGCCGATTGTTCTACTATCAGGGTGTGTGCAGCGTGTCTCGTGAGCTATACTTAAAGACTCTAGGGACAAATGCACATCTAGGGACTATCCTCTATCAAGCCAACACCATGAACTATCTTATATGCAGTTCGGTCCCCGAGAAACTCAGGATCGGTAGCGGTATTCCAGCTAACCAATGACTCTTTTATCTGATGCTATTAGCAATTGTGACTCATGGTTGCTTTCCACTATCTCTGTAGCAACCATGACCAAGGTTTAGCTCTCCACCAATAGCCATTGTCCGATCGATGTGAATGCATGAAACACTATTAAATAAACTCTAGGATGCAGACGAGATGAACCATCAGACCATATTTCTCTATTGTGGACTAGCCGCCCTCTCTGAACAAGTTCAAGCATATGATATGGTTCTCTCGAAGCACAAGCGATAGTGGAACATGTTCAAGCAAACTCTTACTCTTAGACAAGCATTCAGGATTCTCTTAGTTAAGCTGACAAGTTTGTTTTAATGACAAGCTATGTGATTTCTCTTATTAAGCATGCAAGACAGGTTCTATCATTCTCTTACGAAACTATCTTTAAGCAAAGAAGCATTCAAAAACTCATATTTATTATTAAGATGTGCAAGAATCAGAGAACGAAGTTCTGCCCACTCACCTTGATACATAGTGCCGACGCGAAGCGGGGCACTACATACTTATCCACCAACAAAAAGTTTTGTCCTCGAAACTTCAAGGATAAACTTTTCAATATTCCGAGCATCGATAGTCCTCATCCCTCGCTATCCATAATCGAAAACTAGAAAATCACAAGCATGAAGGCACAACTCTCAAGCAACAATCAAATCCAGAAAACTTTTGTACTTTTGAGAATATCTATGGACTTATTGTATGGAACGCTCTATTGCAATACAATATCGAGCACTTCTCCGACTCATAGCAACGGATTGGGCAAAGAATTGAACCACTCTGATAATATTATGTCATGCCCCGGTCCTGAAGGCCTCCCGACCACCGTTCCCCCGCCGGACCGGACGCGAATTATCGCACCTTGGCACTTTCGCAGGACGCGTATGGTTGTTTGATACTGGGACGTGATGTCGTGCGAGCCTGGGGTTGCTCCCTCACAAGGCAACATCATTAAAGTTTGGATATCATCGCATGTATCGAGTAAGGAGCGGAGGGACATTGTTGCAAGCATTTATCTATATGAGTATTCGGGGCAAAATCGAGGTAGTGGGTTCTCTGAATATACAATAGCATCGTTCCATACATTATGCCCCTTTATACGAAAGCATCTCGAGGTAATCGAAACCAGATTTTTGGGTCTTGGGGATGAGGCACGCTTATCGCTTCCTTGGACGATCCAGTACCTACAAGCAAGTAAACTGTTGGTGGGTCAGCACTTTTATAAGTACTGGTGAGTATAAACAACTGAACAGAAGCAAACATTCACTAAAACCAATACTAAGTAATCATGTTATAAAATATTACATTACTAGTGATCTTTATAGTTTTACCTATGTTTGTTACAGGAAGCATAAGAACGGAGTCATATTACTTTCTTTTGGAAACATCTTTGAAAATAGAGTTCATATTCGATATAAGCAAGTAGACAAGACAAGATGATTGTTCTACTATCAGGGTGTGCGCAGTGTATCTCATGAGCTATACTCAAAGACTCTAGGGACAAATGCACATCTAGGGACTATTCTCTATCAAGCCAACACCATAAACTATCTTATATGCAGTTCGGTCCCCGAGAAACTCAGGATCGGTAGAGGTAATCCAGCTAACCAATGACTCTTTTATCTGATGCTATTAGCAGCTGTGACTCATTGTTGCTTTCTACTATCTCTGTAGCAGCCGTGACCAAGGTTCAGCTATCCACCAATAGCCATTGTCCGACTGATTCGAATGCATGAAACACTATCAAATAAACTCTAGGATGCAGACGAGATGAACCATCAGACCATATTTCTCTATTGTGGACTAGCCGCCCTCTCTGAACAAGTTCAAGCACACGATATGGTTCTCTCGAAGCACAAGCGATAGTGGAATATGTTCATGCAAACTCTTACTCTTAGACAAGCGTTCAGGATTCTCTTAGTTAAGTTGACAAGTTTGTTTCAATGACAAGCTATATGAGTTCTCTTATTAAGCATGCAAGGCAGGTTCTATCATTCTTTTATGAAACTATCTTTAAGCAAACAAGCATTCAAAAACTCAAATTTATTATTAAGGTGTGCAAGAATCAGTGAACGAAGTTCTGCCCACTCATCTTGATAAATAATACCGATGCGGAGCGGGGCACTACATTTTATCCACTATAATTACCAATAGTGAATCACAAGCTTTGATCTGAAGGCTTGCCACTTCTTTACACCAGGAGGTTTGATCTGAAGTCTCGCAACTTCACAGCTAGAAAGAGAGAGTAATTGATGGAACCAAGCTCTTTACAACTCTGTAGACTTCTAGACCGAGACCGCACTTGGCACTAGGAAGGCTAGGGAGTTGCTCTTAGAGATAGAAAAGTTAAGGCTTAGATGTTTGCTCATAATAGGATAAAAGATTTAAGAATAGTTGAGTGAGTAAAAATGTAGAAATTTAATCCTATTTATAGTGTTTAGGCAAACAGAATTCAGACAGAATTCGGATAGGGTTTAATTTAAATTTTTAACCATTGGGCCAAGAAATCAGGAGCTAATTGAACTGGTTAATTTTATACCAAAAGGGTAACCGAGTTCGGTCCGAGTTCAGTATGAATTCGGCCCGAGTTCAGCTTCTAAGTATGGTAGACTTTGTTAATGAATGTGACCTAATTTGGTGGATAGGTTCTTTGGTTTATTTGAGTGGACTATGTATCTGGGTATAGGTACTTGGATTTTCCAGTGCGACTCAGCTTACATTAATCCTAGACTCAAATAAATAAAAGATTATATTTGAATAGACATAATACAGGTGACATGTAATAGCAGTATCGAGGCTTCAGATTATGACATATCAATGCATAGTTTAGTTAACTATCAAAATCAAGTTGACTGAGATCGGATGGGCCAATAATTTGGATCTTAGAGAAGCAAGGAGCACAAAAAGAAGGAGCTTGGTAGAGAGATCATGTCTGGATCATGTCCAATTGTGTTTTTATTGGAAATCTATTTCCCAATTGGTAAATTATAAATTCCTTCTTAGTTTAATTTCAAAATCATGCATTTGACTCATAGGAATACCCCAATGGCATATGGTTACCTATAAGAACAAGTTTTAGGCTATTTGGTTATGTATTATAAATTCTACATGATAATTTGTGTGTATTTTGGGAGAATTATAAGATTGACA
Organism: Iris macrosiphon; assembly: GCA_036927795.1. Classification (NCBI taxonomy): domain Eukaryota; kingdom Viridiplantae; phylum Streptophyta; class Magnoliopsida; order Asparagales; family Iridaceae; genus Iris; species Iris macrosiphon. The sequence continues at coordinate 279,997,429 of JAYESA010000004.1, read as the reverse complement.
CATCAAGTGTGTGTCATTAGACCAATTTAGTCTAATTAGACTTAGATCGGGGTAGTGGGACTAGATATGTGTCCACAAATGGATACGTGTAGGTCGTATCATGATACGGTGTGATACATAGCTTATTTTGTGTGATTTTGTGCATTCTCTTCAATTCCTAGTGTAACAAGTTGTATTAGTTAATATATTGAGTATATGATATATATGAATGTGTATTTGAGAGTATTTGGGATTTTAGCACTTTTTTGGGGTCCATATCTAGGAGTATCCTATTTTGTGCACACCAAGTGTTTGGTGTAATGACTCTTGGTGTTGGTGTGTGGACTATGCAATTGTCAGTGAGCTAGGTGCTCACTGTGTGTTATAGTTTTATGAGTGTTTGAGTGTATATCAGTGATACTATATGTCTGTGTGAGTGTATCTTTAGTTTGGTGCACATGTGGGGATTGAAATATATATGTGTGTGTTTTGTGTGGAGTTACAGTCTGGTGGTGATAGCAGCAGTGAGTTGTATCTTTGTGGGTATCAATGATTGGTTCAGTATTGTATTCATTAGGTGGGTTGGGTATCAAAGGTCTACAGGGGGTGCCTAACTGTATTAATAAGAGAATATGGGACTGTAAGGGTTTGAGGCTCAGGTACAACATGTAATAGTATCTTAGGGAATATTCAGTATAAGAGGATTCTGTCAAATAACAACAATAAGAGGATGTGCATCAATGCTTGGGATGACAGTTGTGTTGGTGTGGTATTCTGGAGCTGGGTTTGCAAGTGTGGTGTGAGTGTTGTGTTAAGACTAGTATTATACTGATATTTGGGTGTTATAGTACCTTGTATAGGAGGCATTATTAGATGCAAGTATTTGAGTGAAGGGTTAATATGAGAAGAAGTTTGGCCAAGGTCTAGATTTGTGGGTGAACTGAACATGTGTTCAGGGGTATCATGTGGATGAACCAGTGTGGTTATCAACTGATGTACTGTATGTGCATGTTAGGTAAAATCAAGGGTGCAGTGTTATGTTCTTGCATCAATGTGCATTGTAGTAGTGCTGAAGATAGCACTACAGTCAGTTAGGGGGATGTTTGTGTCTGTCATTGGTCGTGGGTATATCAGAAAATGGGGATTTGAAATGCACTGTGTCAGGTGTTAGTGCACTTAGACTATGAGTAGTAAAGTGCAAGTGGCAATTAGTATGTATCCGTGGGGGAAAGGAGAGAAGTTTGAGGAAACTGCATTGAAATACAGTAGCAGCAACATGGCAGTTAGGGTGGCTTATGCACAGGTAAGAGTGTCCAAGTGAACTTGTGTGTGTTTGTGTCTATATGTAAACATATATAAGTGAGTGACTTGTGATGTTTAAAGTATGGTAGCAAGTGTATCAGGGGTGTTATAGTTTGAGTGTGTAGGTGGAGAGCATAGAGAGGAGTATGAGATGTAACACCAAAGTGTGCAAAGAGTGTATCCTTATACTCGAGTGTTAGAAAGTAAGTGTGTGCGTCTCCATTGTATATCAGTGAATTTAGGGCAATTCGGCAGTGTAATACCCATTTAAGGTATCAGATTTGTAGGAATAGACTTGAGTATCTGTAGATTTGAGGACTGCACCAAGTACAGACCAAGTGTGATGGCAGAGGTGTGGCATGTGTTCACAGTGTCTGTGATGAGATAAGGGGCTCGAGTGCATTGGCAAGTTGACATCAATTGATGAAGTATCAACAACAGCAGTAACAGTGACTGTTGCAGCAACAAATAAGGGGGAACCAAGGAAGTATTAACAGTAGCAGTAGCTACACCAAGGAAGTATTAACAGTAGCAGTAGCTACAATGTAGTAGCACCAACATAAGGATAAGTGACAACAACATCAGTAACAACAAGTTGAAGGTTCAGTCTATCGAGGGTTGTGCAAGAGAGTGGGTATCATGGGTATCTATCCTAGGTATCCTAGTATTGTTGAAATGATCAGAATTAGAGTGTAGTGTAACCAAGTTAGTAGAGTGAGATAAGGTATTGGCTAAAGTATTATTAAGGTATTAAGATGTGGGTAAGGTAATTGGGTTGGTGTACTAAGGTATTATCTAGGTTAGGGTATTAGTACTATCTTTAGTTATTAGCAAGTATTGACAATGAGATTTTAAGTATAGGTTATGCCCTATACTAAGGTAATATTATATATATATATATATATATATATATATATATATATATATATATATATATATATATATCTTAGTAATAGTAGTTAGTATAGCTAATAACTTCAAGGTATTCAAGGTATTGACCCAAGAACCTAGGTATGACCTAGTTATACCTAGAATGAACTATATTAGAATAGTAATCACTCTAGAAGCTAGTTATGGACCTAAAAATCTAGATAACACCTAGTTTGATCAAGTTTAGCTAGTGTGACCTAGCCTTGACCTAGAAAAATATATTTTAGTGCATTTTAGTTTATTTATCTTTATTTACACCCATTGACATGATATTCATATATATATAGGTGTGTGTGACACCAGCTCGGATATCGAGTTACATCTTTTGCTCAGGACCAGAGGTGAGTACATTCTCTGATAGTTCTATTATTTGATAATTACTATAATACAAGTATTTAGATATATTTTACTTGACTCTGACACAGTGGTTACACGGACTGGTACTATATGGATCCTGTCAGGAGATATCATCCTATTATTGTGTACTTTGGATACTCCTTCACATGTACTTTATTGTATGCATCGGTTATTCCTTGTGCTCGTGTTCCTTCATGTACATTCGTGTTCTTCGTGTACTCATATTATATTCGTGTTCGTGACATATCATGAACGAATCCATGAGTATTGGTTGGGGGCAGGGAAAGTGCTAGATAGATATGTGATCAAAACCTTGAATATTGTATTACATCATGTAGACAACAACCAGTCATACACCTCACATGTGATTGTGTTACTCCGTAGACAACAGTCAATCTTAAATGACTGCGTTCTTATAGACAATAACCAATCTTAAATGATTGTGTTTCTTGTATACAACAACCAATCGTACTAATCATATGAATATGTTATTGATCGTGTTAGTAGATCTTGATAACCCAAGCCGATCACATATCTAACTAGTATTTCAAACACTTAGTATAGTTACAGTTTCTCTCTATATTCTAATTTATTAATTTTATTCTATTTTATTGTGATCAGTTTATACCATATTGCTCTAGATTATTTGTCTCTTTCTTCTATAGTATGATATTGTTTTATTGCTTCTCGTCTTATACTACATTCTTTATTTCTGTTTATAGTAATTATAAATTAACTTGGAACTGCTATTGGGTTGTACTTCGCTCCAATCCTGACTGGATATATTTTTTAGATGATTGGCTTGAGGCGATGTGTCCCACCTACTATGGGCCACATGATGGCGAGGTCGTAGAGCTTGTTGAGGAGTTCTGTTAGTTGGGGAGATTTTAGATATTTTATTATGTGATTGTAATATCTCTAGTTAGACTTTATAGTTTGTATTATTCTTTGAGACTTTGCATTGAGATTAGACCTTAGTGTTGTGATGGACTTGAGATGTTTTGTGACTATTTGTACTTCTTTCCTTATTCCATATCGTGTTCTATCTTCCTTAGTTGGATTTTGTGATTGAGTATTGAATATCATTTATCATATTAGTATTGTTCCTCTATTTTGGAGTTGAGATAGCATGACAGGTATCCATATATATATATATATATATATATATATATATATATATTATATGAGATGTTTAGATAGTATTGATGACCTAGACAGCGTTCTCCGTCATTTATATGATGTAGGCTGGACGTGGCTCAACTACTCGTGCCCTTATTTCGGGTGCGGGTCGTGACATGCTTGGTCTACTGGTAGTATGTCTCAGACTAGCCTGTAGGAGTGGAGAGGATCAGAGACAAACGTCAGGCCTTTGCCATAAGTCAGGCCTTTGTCGTTCTTTAAGTCATAGCCCACGTTTTGGACAATGCGCTTAGCCTGTGTGATGTAGCGGTGGAGTTGCATCCTACCACTCTTGAGTTCTGGTTCTTCTGCGTTAGATCCTTGATGAATATTGACCTTCCTGAAGATAATAGGTTTATCACCCCTCCTTGCAGGAATTATGAAGTAAGAATCTTGGCACGGATATATTTGATCTTCTGGGAGCGCCGAAGTTATTGGTGTATGCAATTGCAGGCCGAGACCGTATTCTAAGGAGTACACAACGTTCCAATGTGCAACAATGGAGTAATTCAAAGATAGTCCTTTATTGATAGTATGATATTTTTTCTTGCGAAATTACATCATCGTATAAGGTGAATCGGTGTGGGCCGTAAGGTACTCTCCCAACTCCTCTCCTTCGATGTCTGCCACCATCGCTCGAGGTGAACTTGGAGCTTTTTCGCGTAGTTTGACTACCAGAGGCTCGAGGTTTCTCACCGCCGCAAGTTCTTCTCTTATAGATTGTCCCTGCCACTGGAGCTTAACCACCAAGAGTTCAGGGGCCTTTCTAGGAAGCTTGACCACGAGGGGCACATGCGCGTGAGATGGGCGTCCTTTAAGACGGACCCTTAGGGCTCGTTTGGACTTGTACCAATTTCTGCCTCATCGTCGGTGTCATTACCACCCCCATCTTGGTGGATTTGGCTGTACAAGATCGAGTCGGAGTAATATGCTTCGACGCCCTTGAAAGGATCCACATCGAGAAATTCTTTTCAAAAATATAAGCAGAAGTAAGAAGCAGCCATGATAAGCAATCCCAAACCCAGACTTAGAACCTCTTAGAACAATTCTTGTGTGCTTCCAGTTAGATCCAATAGAGCTATTGGAAGAGAGAAAAACAAAACTAGTTTTCAACCTGCCAATGGTTTGACGGACTCCATTTCAGGATACTAAATACTGAAGGCTGGACTTTTTTGTGATGTGCTTTGACCCTGATATGAATTAGGAATAAATATGAATACATGATACGAAGCCCTGCAAATGTAGTTAATACCAAACCTTAGATTGGGTCAAAAGGAGATATGTAGGTTGAGATATAGCAAATAGAGTGAACATGAGTCAAATTGAAAATGAGAGTGGTCTGCAGAAAACTTGTATTTCGCGATAATCATTCAACCTGGGGACTTTGTAAATTTTGTAGTGTGCGAATAATGAATTATAGATTTAGACATGGACACTCCAAAAATACACAGGACAAGCAGTACTTCTTGATCATTAAGTTAGCCCTTGATATTTTTGCTTTCAAGTTAATTTAAGAATACAGAGGTAAGTATGTTCTCGTGGTCTACATTGATTTCATGGTTTAATCTACGGTGAAGAGAGGTGTTGTAAGAAGTAATGGCAGCAGAACATCACCCAAGTTTTGGTCGGTGAACAAAAATGGACTCAATTGATCTGCTCATTCATAGTTTGCGTTATTGATGTATTTATTGAGCCCGCTATCCATTTTTCATAAGATGGTTTTCAGCCAGTATCATGATGTGTGTTCATCCCTGTTGTCTGATAAAATAAACGAAAGATATGGAAACTAGGCTTTATATGAAAACTCGCTCTTTATGTTTACAAACAAGCAGTACAATTAATCCTATACGAGGATGTCGAGTACAATTTTTTAATCTGGGTAAATATTGCTATAGGAGTCTGATCTGTAGTCGATCACTTTGTCCCTTGGACCACACGATGATGAAGAAGTGTCGTAGAAGACAGAAAGCAGCTTCGAAGGTTGCTAAAGGGAGTGGATGCTCGATGCCAAAGTCGTCGATCACTACCCTTTGCCTGAGCTCTAGATTCTTCTCTCTCTCGACCGTTTTCTCTCCCAATTTCTCCTTTTTTTGTCGACCTTGGATCTGATACTGGATTTTTTGACCAATTTTTGACCCTCAATTCTTTGACCCCGGACCTCTGTTGATAGAGGTCTCTATTTATAGAGTTTTAGTGACAGTGACCACTCAGTTGGTATAGAAATCGAGTAGTGGAAAGCACAGCACCCTTTTACACGACGGTTACAATAACCATTGCCTGCATATAGATGACCTTTTGAATGAGCGTGTGACGCATGTCCAACTAAGGGACAACGCGTATAACTGCTGCGAAGATCACGGCGTAGAAGCCACGTAGGTAGTTATCCTTTGTGTAGAAGAGGTTGGCGTAGAAGCCAATAATGTCACAATGGCGTAGAAGCCAAGTAGGCATAGAAGCCGAGTGGGCGTAGAAGCTGAGTGGGCGTAGAAGCCGAGATGATGTGGACGTTTTATCCAGAATTATGGCTCTTGGAGATATAATCAAATATCTTAGATTAAATGCAGAAATATGCCCCCATCCTGCGTATTAAATGCAGAGGCTTGTCTTTAAGATTTGCCATCATTCTGCGCATTAAATGCAGATACGCGCCTCGAATCCTGTACGAAGAGTAACTGCTGACGTAGCAGCCTGTTTGTCTTCTGTGGAGCGTAGGAAGCTCACGTCTGCCTGTGTAAAACTGGGCAGCGTATCCCCTTATATGCGTAAAAGCAATTTACGCAAAGGGGATGTCACTAAACGACGGTTCAGTGACATTTAATCAAATCTCCTGCATTAAATGCGGAAATCCGCCATTATCCTGCACATTAAATACAGAGACGTATTTTGAAGGTCTGCCACCCTTCAGAGACGTGCCTTGGGCATCTGTTAGTATTCTGCACATTAAATGCAGAGACGTACCTTGAGAACCTATCACCGCTCTGTACATTAAATGCAGAGACGTGCCTCGAGCCCTGTACGAAGAGCAGCTTTTGACGTGGCAGACTGTTTGTCTTCTATGGAGCATAAACAGCTCACATCTGCCTGTGTAAAACTAGGCAGCGTATTCCTTTGTATGCGTAAAAGCGGTTTATGCCAAGGAAATGGCAGTAAATGACAGCCTGGGTTGCAGTGTCGCGCCATCATTATAGCCGTCGCCTGGGTAGTCGTGCAGTACTCTTTGTCAGGAGTCCAGACGTCAGGTTCATTGCATGATCTGACAGGTTCATTTCAAAGAATACAAAGCACTCCTCATACACTTCAATGCTGCATTGAAAGCGGATGAGTTCTACGCCATAAAGGCGATGTAGCACCCTTTTTACGCAGAAAACAGCTTGGACATACTGCTTTAGACGGATGGTCCTTGAGCCTATATTTTATGCTGTGCTTAGCGAAAAAGCTGTGTTTAACGTCGATGGCTCTGAGGTCCTCTGTTTATGCTTCCCTATATCAACATACTGTGTATAGCTATCCAGCGTATTTTTTATGCTTCTACAATCCCTTCCAAAGTTATGTTCGAGCTGTTAGAAGACTACGCAGTGCTAAATGCTAACACAAGTTGGTGGATCTATTTGCCGAGTGTAAATCATACTTTTTTTCTTTTTAGTACTGAGTGATCTCACAAGGATGAAAACAAAGATCATTTGCATGTCGTAGATTTGTATTGTCATATAATTTATTTTTTCTATTGCCTTGATAAAATCAAATTTTATTTCGAGGCGTCTGTGCTCTTGATATTGTTGAGACGTGAAGCAGAAATACTTAATCTCAGGTTGGATTATATTAGAATTGGAAGTTAAAAACATCATTTTTGTTATGGAAATTTTGATATGTTGGCTCTAGAACAAGGCTGAAGATTGTCTCCGTATCTTTTCATAACTCCACATAAAACCATCTATATATTCTCTTACTAGCTATAGCAAGGATTCACGTTCTTCCCCATGCAAGCTTTTACTAATGAATATAGGTTTGAGGGAGGCTTCATCACCCATATCGACTTGCTTGACCTCATCTTCAGTAGGTGGTTCACGTTGCTCGAATCATAATTCCCACTGTGATGACTCTAGCTGCTGGGTCCATGGTTCTACTTCAAAGAACTCAATCGGACATTCAACATCTTCCACTGGGTATGCTGACACCATATTGATAGACAACGTTTGCTTGAGCACATCTCCAGTACTTGTGTCGGAGTCCTAAGTAGAAGACTCCAAAAAATGAGATCGTAATTTGTCCTCTTCTTTCGAGTCCTCGGGAGTCATAGGAGGTGAGAAGTATCCTAGGACATGCTTGGTCTGCTGGTAGTACATCTCAGACGTTCCTGTAGGAGTGGAGAGGCACTGAGACAAACGCCAGGACTTTTCCATAATTTAGGCCTTTATCGCTCTTTATGTCATAGCCTATGTTCTGGATAATACGCTTGGCCTGTGTGATATAGCGGTGGAGTTGCATCCTACCACTCTCGGGTTCTGGTTCTTCTGCGGTAGATCCTTGATGAATGTTGACCTTCCCGGAGATAATAGGTTTATCACCCTCCGTGCTGGAATTATAAAGTAAGAATCTTGGCACGGACATATTTGATCTACTAGGAGCGCCGAGACCGAATTCTAATGAGTACACATCATTCTAATGTGCAACAATGGACTTATTCAAAGATATCCCTTTACTGATAAAATATGGTATTTTTTCTTGCAGAATTACATCATTGTATGAAGGGGCATCGGTGTGGCCCATAAGGTACTCTCCCAACTCCTATCTTTCGATGTCTGCCACCATCGCTCGAGATGAACTTGGAGCTTTTTCGCGTAGTTTGACTACCAGAGGCTCGAAGTTTCTCACCGCCACAGGATCTTCTCTTATAGATCGTCCCTGCCTTCGGAGCTTAACAACCAAGGGTTCAGGGGTCTTTCTGGGAAGCTTGACCATAAGAGGCGCAAGAGCGTGAGATGGGCGTGCTTTGAGATGGACCCTTAGTGGCTCGTTTGGAACTTTACCAATTTTTGCCTCATCATCGGCGTCATTACCACCCTCATCTTGGTGGATTTTCCTGTACATGATCGAGTCAGAGTAGTTTTCTTCGACGCCCTTGAAAGGACCCACATCAGGAAAAAAAAATTCTAAAATATAAGAAAAAGTAAAGAAGCAGCCATGATAAGCAATCCCAAACCCAGACTTAGAACCTCTTGGAACAATCCTCGTGTGCTTCCAGTTAGATCCAATAGAGTCATTGGAAGAGATAAAAACAAAACTAGTTTTCAGCCTGCCAATGGTCGACAGACTCCATTTCAGGATACTAAATACTGAAGCCTGGACATTTTTGTGATGTGCTTTGACCCTGATATGAATTAGGAATAAGTATGAATACATGATACGAAGCCCTGCAAATGTAGTTAATACTAAACCTTAGATTGGGTCAAAAGGAGATATGTAGGTCGAGATATAGCTCATAGAATGAACACGAGTAAAATTGAAAATGAGAGTGGTCTGCAGAAAACTTGTATTTCGCGATGCACATTCAACCTGGCGACTTTGTAAATTTTGTAGTGTGCGAATAATGAATTGTATATTTAGACATGGACACTCCAAAAATACATAGGACAAGCAGTACTTCTTGATCATTAAGTTAGCCCTTGACATTTTTGCTTTCAAGTTAATTTAAGAATATAGAGGTGAGTATGTTCTCGTGGTCTACATTGATTTCATGGTTTAATCTACGGTGAAGAGAGGTGTTGTTGGAAGTAATGGCAGTAGAACACCACCCAAGTTTTGGTAGGTGAACGAAAATGGACTCAATTGATCTGCTCATTCATAGTCTGCGTTACTGATGCATTTGTTGAGCCTTGTTTCCATTTTTCATAAGATAGTTTTCAGCCAGTATCATAATGTGTGTTCATCCTAATAAATAGTATGAATTGTGTTGTGCAGCTCATCCCTGCCAAAGTTATGTTCGAGATGTTAGAGGACTACGCATTATTAAATGCTAACACAAGTTGGTGGATCTATTTGCCGAGTGTAAATCATACTTCTTTCTTTTTAGTACTGAGTGATCTCACGATGACGAGTGTTCTAAATAGTGAAGACTAGAGTGAGGCACTCCTTCTCCACAGGGTTATACCTATGCTCTGTGCTGACCATCATTCTACTTAGGTAATAGATGGCCTTCTCATGACCCACATCACTCTTCTGGGATAGTAGAGCCCCGAGAGAATGATCTGTTGCTCATATGTATAGCAGAAAGGGTTTACCCACGACTGGAGCCACCAATATCGTGGGCTTGGTGAGGTATTCCTTGATGTCGTTGAATGCTCGCTGGCACTCTTCCGTTCAGATGAAGGAAACTCCCTTCTTCATAAGCTGGGTAAAAGGTTGGCATCTTCTAGAGAGGTTGGATATGAATAGCCTGATATAGGCTAACCTTTCTTCCAAACCGCGAAGCTCTCGAAGGTTCTTCAGGGGGTGCATTTCGAGGATAGCCATTGTCTTCTCCGGGTCTATATGAATACCCTTTTAGGTTATAACAAAACCAAAAAACTTGTGGCTGGAGACTCCCAGTAAAAACTTGGCTGGGTTCATCTTGAGCTGATGTGCCTGTATTAGGTCAAACTATGTCTTCTGGTCGTGAATATGGTCATCTTGAAAGGGAATTTTAACAACGATGTCATCAACATAACACTCGATTGTCTTGCACAGATGTTCGCAGAAAATGGTGCTCATAGCTCGTTGGTATGTCGCACCCGCATTCTTTAGAACGAATTATGCTTTCCGTCATCCGGGGACATCTTGATCTGATTATAGTCCGAGAACCCATCCATGAAGGACATATGCTCAAAGCCACAAGTGTTGTCGACCATTATATCTGTTATCAAAAGGGAGAACTCATCTTTTGGGCAAGTTGCGTTCAAATCATGAAAGTCTATACAGAATTGAATTTAACCATTCTTTTTAAAAACGGGAACGTATTAGCCACCCAATCAGGATGTTGTTCTTCGTGAATAATTTGGTTGCTATCAGCTTATTTCTTCAGCTTCGATATCGTTCATAACATTTGGACGGAATTGTCGTTGCTGTTGCTTCACTGGCTTAGCCTTTGGCAGGATATTGAGCTTTTGTAATGCGATTTGCAGATCCAATGTCACGCCCCAGTCCCAAAATACGTAGGACTAGGAATATGTAACATGCCAGCTACGCATTCGACCAGACTCCGGTCCGACTCGAATACGTATAAGCTGTATTAAAATGGTCACTATCTATATAATCAAGTAAATATAAATATCTATGCCTCAATCCACAGTAATCAGAATAAACAAAAATGAGCTACATATGCTAAAGTCGGCCGCCAGTAACACATAAGCTCGAATAGACTCGAGAAAGGAATATGAGTCTATAAAAGTACGCTATATCAGCAGATGAATAAATAATAACCATGAATCCAGAAGAAATGATATATGTACCTGGCACCAATTCCTGCAAGACAAAGCAACACACATCATCAACTCCAGGCAGGCTCCACAATGGTCTATGCTGCAAAACTGGCAAAGGACCAGGTCCTCAGAGGGACGTAACAAGGTACAAGAAACAGCATGCCAAAATAAATACAGTATATAAAAATATCCATAGGGAAAACTATGTAATCGGCTATGTGATATGCAAATGAGAGCATTAATCATACTCAGGCTGAAACTACTATAGGCTCTGTGTTGGGGAACCCCATAGCAGCATTTATTCTCGAAGGGCCAGTAAATGTGCCAAAGCTTTGGTCAGAGTCTAAGGCACCTCCAGTAATATACTATATATATATAACATAATCAGCCTTTAGTATGGTAAATCTTTCCCCACCCAATGTAACCTCATGTCTCATGTTCATAACATGCAAGATCATGACCTCTAGCTAATGCATCGAGTCATAATAATAGCTATGCATATGTAAGATCTATGTCACGAATCCTGTAACCTAGACAGAATTACATGAATAAATTAGAAAGATTCTGTCTCATGAATAGTGTCAAGTGTCCTATGGTATGACGTAATTGATAAAGCAAGCACAAAAATATAGGATCGAGATAACAACTCTCTAAGTGACGTTACACGACTCTGCGTACGACATCGACACCCGAATATTATTCGGACATTAAGCAATGTCTCACGGTCCTGGGTTGAACATGTACATCTCAAGAGTATATATATGTAGAAAGAACTCAAGCAAATAATATAACAGGAACTACTGCAAGTTGGCAAGGTATACTTGCCTAGGGTTTGAATTCGTTCAGTTGCTCCGGTGTATGTAGAATCTTCAGGAACGCATCCGGATGCTAAAACAAACGTTACCATCAATCTCAGAAGATATGAAATAGCTAGGATTGACTATCCATAAGTCTAATTTGGATACAGGGACAGAAATGATAGTTTCTAGTCAAGCGGGGTCCACATGTGGCCTACTTCGCACCGAAAAACGTGCTAGAGACAAAGTTTTCTAAATTTGTCAAACTTAGTGTCTACAAGTTTAGAACGATGATACGAACCCAATGGAATGTCCAGAACTGAATTTTGATGAGCCGGTCACAAAATTGCCTGTCAAGTGGAGCCGTGGGGCCCACGATACGGGATTTCGTCAACGTTCTCAGAATCAAACCAAACTTGGGTCACTGGACCGGTGTAACGCTACAAATCCAATGTCATAAGTTTTGTTACGAAACAACAAGCACACACTAAATTACAACGAGTTTTAGAACATGCCCGATATGGGGTAATTTTGACGGATACGTGTTGATTCCGGTGTGCACGCACATCCAAATCAACTTTCGTAAAATCCCACAAGTCTGAATTGATGATGCGCACCCTTCGGTAAAATTCGCACATGACCAAGTCGCCTCGTTTAGCGGGACGCACCCAATTTTGGGAGAATTCGGGTTTTAAAAACCAAGTTTTTGGTCGATTTCACCCGCGAATAAAACACAGCATGCAACTAATTAAAATAAACTAATTAGATGGTTTTAATCTCGACTATGTTGTCTAATTAACTGTTTAAATATAATTTAGAAATAATAAATAGGTTGGGAGTAAATAGGCCATGAACTTGTGAGTTCGGGACAGTTTCTGAATTACAGAAATATGGGTTGTTTTTCCTGTTTTTACGTCGCGGTTTGCGACCGACACAGGACGCGATACCCTGAACTAATTACATGGAGTTTGAAAGGGTCACGTGGTCTTCGTATAGGATTTAACAGAATAAAATTTGGATCTATGTACAGGGAGATACACGAGTGGGAAGATGTGTACCTCACTGATTTCGTGACAGGACGGCACGGCAGGGCACAACGGTGGCGGCGGCGGTTGTTGTGACTGTGGTGGCTGCTGGGCTGCTTAGGGGTCGTGGTGGGTTATCGGCGATCGGGGAAGTTGACGGGGGTCGTTGCCTTCTGCGTCCGGGGCAAGGCAGCGGTTGGAGGGGTGACGGTGGAGGTGGAGCTGTGATGGTGGTCGAGTTTGGCTCGCGGGGGGGTGTTTAAATAGGGGGAGAGGATCGTCGGGGGCTTCGGGGGTCATGGGGGGTGTCAAGGCAGAGGCGAGGGCATCGCCGGGAGTCGCGGGGGTCGTGGTCAGGGTCGTGCGGCGGAGTCGGGGGCGGGGGGAAATGGGGGAAGAGGGGTTTTGTTATTGGGTCGGGTCGTGTACGGGTCGGGTAGGATCCGACCAAATAGGTTTAGGTTCTGTTCAGTAGGGTTTAGCTTGGTTCAGTTCGGGTTGGGTTAATTTGGTATATTCTAGTTCAATCAAAACCAGTATTTTTTGCTATTTAAAAATAGTTTTTGAGCCAAATAAATTCCAGAAAAATTATACAACATCCAATAATTAATTATACACCCAAAAATATAATTTTTATAATATTGTAATACTTAATTTAATGCATAAAAATATTAAACCCTGAAGGACATTTATAATAATAAATAAATAAATTACAAAAAATCCAAAAATTTATTTTAAAAATTAAAAAAAATATGTTGTTACAATCTACCCACCTTAAAAGAATTGCGTCCTCGCAATTAAGAAACAAACATAACCGACAGCAGAGATGACCCGGTTGTAAGACATGTTGGTTGAAGCACGACACAAGAATAAATAATCATGAACAAGGAGAAATTAAGAGGAAGGGTAAGGGATTTGTTCAAGCAGAACACGTAGGGAAGGAATAAAACTTTTTCCTAGGCAATGAGAGATAAGTAACTCAAGAGTAAAGGAGCCTGGTTAGAACGAAGATCAACTACAGCTTATGAAAACTTGGGTACCAGTTACTAATATAGACTAACAAGTTCAGGCTAACATAATACTAGGCTTAGGCTAGGGCAATGATCTAACAGGCACGTGTTAAAGCATTACTAGGAATAGATAGCTATGATAAAACTCAAATTTTACTCATATCCGCTATTCCTCGAGTCTGTGCGACCTCTACTGTCATCGCAAAAGCCTGTCCACACCCTTGCGGTGGTGCCCTCTTCTGTTGTTGGGCCTGCTGAAAGAGTGCTGCTCGTGCTATGCATGGCTCTTGAAATATATCAAGATGTCATCAATAAACACAACCATGAACTTGTCCAAGTAATGATAAAAAACTTCGGTCATCAAACTCATGAACACAGCTAGTGCGTTGGTTAAACGACATAACTAAGAACTCATAGAGTCCATACTTGGTCCTAAAGGCTATTTTTGGTATATCCTCTCTACGCGTTCTAATATAGTGATAACCAGATCTAAGATCTATCTTTGAGAATACGCTTGCACCACTCAACTGATCGAATATATCGTCAATGTATGGCAGGGGATGCCGGTTCTTGATGGTTACAGCGTTCAGTGCCCTGTAGTCAATACACACAGGCATACCGTCCCATCCTTCTTCGGCACAAATAGTATGGGTGTAACAGCTGGGTCATAAGATCTAATTTTGATACTAAAAGTCACAAGACAACTAAGAATTTAACTACTATGGCCTGCTACGTAAGGTTCCACTTTCTTAAGGTCATAATACAATTTCCTATATCACCATCATGAGCCACATCTGATCCCTAGTATCTAGCTATGTATTCCATAAAGTATTCTAGTGCATTAGAATCAACCCTCTTTCCTTTCTTCAATACTTTTAAATTACTTTCTACCTTTAAGGAAGGGTAAGATTTTATTAGTTCTAGGCCTCTGATACTATATTCAATTCGCATGCTAAACTCTACAGTAACTCTAGCATATAGGAATAACCTATCTACTATCATACTAAGGGTAACCATCTTCTCAAAAATTTATATTCAGCATATCTTCTTCCGTCTTGACAATGATCTGCTTCTGGAGAAAACACCATGTACGAACATTCATCTCTCCGAAATAGGAAAAGATGATAAACAATAATAAGAATGTCGAGGGGATTAAAAGAGTATAATTATGAAGTCCAAGGGCGATAATCAAATTCTAAAGAATTTTCAAGTCAGTTGTGGATTGAGATGCTAACACTGCTAACTTTGATTATAGGCTCGTTCAGTACCGAAAAGTAACCGAAACGATTTAATCAGGACCTGCATGGGCCACCACAAAAATATGTCACGCCCCAGTCCCAAAATACGTAGGACTAGGAATACGTAACATGCCATCTACGTATTCGATCAGACTCCGGTCTGACTCGAATACGTATAAGCTGTATTAAAATGGTCATTATCTATATAATCAAGTAAATATAAATATCTATGCCTCAATCCACAGTGATCAGAATATACAAGAATGAGCTACATATGCTAAAGTATGCCGCCAATAACACATAAGCTCGAATAGACTCGAGAAAGGAATATGAGTCTATAAAAGTAGGCTATATCAGCAGATGAATAAACAATATAAATAATAACCATGACTCCGGAAGAAATAATATATCTACTTGGCACTAATTCCTGTAAGACAAAGCAACACACATCAGCAACTCCAGGCAGGCTCCCCAACGGTCTATGCTGCAAAACTGGCAAGGGACCAGGTCCTTAGAGGGACGTAACATGGTATAAGAAACAACATGCCAAAATAAATACAATATATAAAAATATCCACAGGGCAAACTATGTAACCGGCTATGTGATATAAAAATTAGAGCATTAATCATACTCAGGTTGAAACTACTATAGGCTCTGTGTCGGGGAAACCCATAGCAGCATTTATTCTCGAAGGGCTAGTAAATATGCCAAAGCTCTGGTCAGAGTCTAAGGCACCTCCAGTGTCATGACCCGCACCCGGTATAGGGGCACGAGAGCGTGGGTACGTCCATCCTACGCCGCAGCATCGGCGGTAGAATGCTGTCTAGGTCATGTAACTATCTAATCAATCTCACATGAATATCCAACTCCATAAGGAGACACAGATATCACAATATAATACGGAATATACTCAATCACATAAACTAGAGCACGATGAGATATCGAAGCAAGCAATAAAATATAAGACAAGTCTAAACAACAATAAATAGTCTAACCTGCAATCAAAACATCAAGTCTCCATATGCTGGGAAAAAGCCTCTATGTCACAGTCTGGAAAAAAATATCCATTCAGGATTGGAACAAAATACACCTCTAACAACAGTTCCATATATATTGACAAAATCTATAGCACAGTGTAAAGGAATACAAGACAGATATAAAACTGGCAATGAGAAATACTAGAATAAGGGAATGCTGGAATAAAGAAATACTGGAATAAATAATACTGGAGCTTATGTCATCAATGTACATCTAGCAATGAAATAGACATACAAGTACACGCAAGAACAATAAACTGGTATATAAGTGTGTACCAGGACAAAAACTAAATCATGTGGAGATGCTAGATCAATATACTAGATATACATGTCAAGAATCATCTAACTAAGAGTGTGAAACATCAGCATATAATGTGATCGACTTGGGACTATATAACTCATTACATTAATTAGCGATCATCCCTAACAGGTCAGGCTAACCACATATAACAACGATGAGGCATGTAATGGTAAGGCTGCACCGACGTGAGGTGTGGGTGAGCTATGATGCATATAAAGTTGGATATGATCACATAAGCTACTAATATTTTCCCATTTTTCCCCAGCTAGCACGATGGATTCCAATCACGACTCCTCGTGACAGGTCTCAATGATGCCAACTCGTGTAAACAATAGTGTCAGAGTCATGTACGCTATACAACCAGAGGTATATAGATAATCAACATAATAAAAACTGTCAGAGAATGTACTCGCCTGGGGTCCTGCTGTTGGCAATAACAATGTCCGATTTCCGAGGTCTTGCCTGAACAATCCTATAGACGTAATAAATAATACAATATTGCATCAGACATTATTCTAACACTCAATCATAATAATACTGGACGTATGGCACTGGTTAACTAGGGTCAAGTGTGCATCAAGTTGCACGGGTGTCGCGTTTGTAATTGCAGTACAAGACAGACAGTCAATGGTACGGTCTTGCCAGTACGTCAGTGTACAGGTGGCAGTCTTGTTAACATGCTACGTAGTCACACTTGGGTAATTTAGGAGATAGACATATAATACATATTATTATCTATCATAACCATTAATACTAACTAATTGTAATTATAATAGAAATATGCATTTAGATACTTAATAGAGTTTATATTATATATATATATATATATATATATATATATATATATATATATATATATATATATATATATATATATATATATATATATATATATTTATATACGTATACATATACATACTAATCAATTTATACCATGTACATATATACATATATTAAACAGGTACTAGGGATGCACGTATAATACGTATACATATTATATATATACTAGTTTGAGAAATACATTATATATATATATATATATATATATATATATATATATATATATATATATATATATATACCAATATACACTTGAATATATACCAATACATATGCTAATACGTACATACATATATCCATACCAATACGTATACGCAATCACATAAAATGACAAAAAATGCGGGCAGGAACGAACCTGCGCGGGTACGACGACGATGACGATGGTGTTGACGACGACGAGGGCAAATGGTGATGAAGATGATCGTGATGGTGAAGGTCATGGTGATGATCATGGTGATGGTAATGGTGACGATGTTGACGACGAACATGTAGTAATGTTGATGATGGCGGGGCTCGACAGGTGGTTCAGCGAGGTTGGCAACGAGGACGGAGAGGAGGGTCGACGGGGGACTGCAGGGATTGGTCGAGTGCAGCGGCTGCGGGGACTGGTCATCGGCTCCGGCGAGGTCTCGGCTAGGCGAAGGAGAGGGAGGTGGCAGAGAGAAGGAGGTCTGGATGATAATGGTGGTGGTAAGATTCATGGTGTCGAGGAGATGGAGCTCGGCGGCCAGTGAGGATGGAGTCGGTGAGGAATGGTTGCTGTCGAGGGGCTCGGGCTGCTCGGTGCAGTTGGTTCGACGAGGAGGAGGCTTCAGGCGATGGCGGCAGGGGACGTCGATGAGGCGTCTCTGGTGAGTGTCTCCGGCGGAGGACGAGGCGGGGACTGACTGGAAGGGAGGACGGGGGAGGAAGAGATCCGGCTGCGGGGTCGTGTAGTCGAGGCGAGCACTGGGCTAAGGGATGTGCTCCGGTCGGGTTCAGTTAAACTCCGGCGAAGAAGAAGAGGAAGGGAGGAGATGGGTTGTCCGGCTACTGGACGAGTCGAAGGAGGGGACGTTCAGCAGGGAGTGGCCGCAGCTCGTCATCCGATGGGGATCTGCACTCCGACGATGGAAGGTGGTGGCCTGAGGGGAGGCTTAGGTGAAGAGGAAAGGAGATGATCCGGGCGAGACTGGCGAGTTCACGGCGGAGATGGCCGCAGGGTCAACGGTGTTCAGTTATGGAGGAGGATCGTCTTCTGGATGCAGCGGTCGGCAAGGGGATCGACTCCGGCGAGCGGATCTCGACAAGGGCGGGAAGAAGATGGGTTGGGAAGAAGAAGTCGGCTGAGAGCTTTTGGTGAAAGGAAAATAAGAAAAAATAAAGAAATGGGAAAGGATTATTTATATACTTGTAGGGGTTTGATTTGACCTATAATTGGTTTGACTGGTCAACCCCTCTTGGGATTGGGCCTCTCATGTAGGATTTCAATGGGCTAGGATTTGAATGGGTTCAAAAGAATACCTCGGATTGCATTGGTTCAAGGTTTTGGAGGGCTATGGTTTAAGGAGGTTAATGTTGAATTACACACTCCCAAAAATTATATAAAAATATACATGAGAGAAAAATGGATTTATTTACGTGCCGTGTCCAACGGGGTGGATACCTTAATGCACTTTTGCACAAAAGTGCCCAGAAATGGGAAAATTACACAAAGTTGAATTTACGGTTCAATTTAAATTAAATAAATGCAATTGGTATTCTAAAATAATTTAGAAGTACCAGGGACTAAAATTAAGTAGGACAGAAGTGCCATAAATGAAATAGACTTGGAATAGAATATTACCCTAATTTGGGTTGCACGAAAAGGGTCGAGATTGTGTCTCCAATTTCGATTGGAACGCACAAGGATACAAAATTGAATTTATTCGGATTTAAAATAAACGTCTGCGACGAATATTGTGCGGCTAAAATGAAGCACAAGAGAACATAGTTATAAGTTACACAAAGGTCAGAAAAGAAGGCAGGCATGTCTAGGACAAGATTGTGAAATTTGTGGAAAGGCAAGGGCTAGGGTAGCGCTCCAAATGTCGAAGCAACGGTAACGCGCAATAATGAAATAAAATTACGACAATATAAATATAATTAAATATCATGCAATATTTTATACATTAATTATGAAAAGACGAAAATACCCCTAATCTGAAATGTGGGGGTGACAAGTCTACCCTCCTTAAAAGAATTTCGTCCTCAAAATTTAAAATCCTCAACAGTTGTATTTATTCATTATTTTATTATACCATCAGAATTAAATTTATCGAACCCCATAATCATGAAGTAATCCTACATTGCTATTTCACAAAATTTCTTTCAAAATTCTATAAGTATTATATTCCCGCAAATCTTCGAAATTAAAAATCAAATTCCATTCTTATCACAATCTCCTCAATTTTTTTTTTCTAATCACTAAATACAAAACTTAATATCCAATCCTCTAAATTTTATTTTTTAAAATCCACTCATTGTATATTTATAAAATTTAGAAATCCCATCCGAAAAGTTTGTATTCAAACACTAACCCATTAATCATCTTACTCCTCAATTTTGAGTAAATCACTAAATACAAAATTTACTATCCAATCCTTTAATTGAAATCCAGTCAATACATATTTATAAATTTTAAAAATCTTATCCCAAAATTTGAATTCAATACTAATCCATTAACGATCTTATTCCTTGATTCTTTTCTCCACACAATACTCAACAATATAATACTTACAAGATCTTCAAGTGCAACATTCAAAATAATTTTATAACTTGCAGTCCAATGAATATAATGATAATCTCCTTAATTTCCTCAAATGTTAGTGACATTCAATCATACCACAATCTTCATAAAAATTTATGATTTAACAAATTGTCAATTCTGTCATTTTAAATTCTCAACTCTCTTCATTTAATTTAATATTTATCCTCGAAATTTAAGGCAACTTGTCTCTCTCTATCAAGTCATAACCTCTTCATTGATTCTTCACTACGGTCAAACTCCCAACAATCAAGGTCTAAGAAAAATCCTAACTACAGTCATACAACATGCAATCTAGAGAAAATAGGTATGGTTATGGTCTCCTTTGTCATGGTATTGCAGTCTCTGCTAGGGTGTACTACTAACTATATTCTAACAAGAAAATTATTGATACAAGCTATGGTACTAAGGAATCAATCAATCAAACAAACAGATGGAAAAGGAATATGAGAAAAGAACATAACATAGCCTTATAATCCATTACTTGGACATCTTAATCCTCTAATATGCACTTAACTCTGGCACATTCACTCACTAATTCCTATCTCTATATATATACTGATATCCATACCAACTAATTACTAGTCCACAAGATCCATGAATACATCCTCATTACATACACCTGTCTATTGATACATAGATCTGATACCAAGAATCTCTAACATAACCATAGGTCAATGATGCATCCCAAGTTTGATACCTCTATCTCCTTAGGTACCACTGTTTCCACTACAAGCACACTCGCTGCTAGCTCTCTTACTTACTACAATTGTTCATACTAGTTGTTCTTATCACTCAAGTGCACACCAAGTGCAACACACCATACTAAGTACTACTCCTTCTAATGCAACTCTAGATGGACACCCAAGTCTGTTTGTAGTGCCATCTCAAGCCAATAGATCCTTACACATGCACATCAACCACTCATATACTAATATGTATTTTCTACCCACCATAAAATTTTATCCTCCAAATAAAATCATCAAAATTTTACTTCTTGAACGATTTAAAATAAAATACATATACTTCCTCAAAAGTCAAATACTCAATATCGAAAACAAAATTTTTAATCACTTCTAAAATCCTTATAGCTTTGACTATGTTTATTGAATTGAATTTGAATCCTCAAAAATTTAATAACATAAAATCTTAACTCCTTAAAATTCTTAAAAATTAAAATTTATTTCCCCTCTTCAATTTATAAATTTAAATCCACAAGTATACATATAAATACTCACAGTCTCTAATACACAATGTGCATTCAAATACACCTATTGTCTACAACCTCAACTGTGTACTGAATATTGTACTACCCGGATTACTTGCAATATTACTCCCAATAATCAAAGTTATCATCACACGTATTTTCTCCAATGATTTTCAATCTGTATTAATTGATACACCAATCTAATTATCATCACACGAAGTACTTACTGTTATTAGTACCTTGCTCAACAAATCCTTGATATAGAATCACCAGCACTATTGATATGGTAATACTAGCTCCATCATTAGATTATCTCATCAAACTTATTAGAACTCACGATTATTCGCACTAGTTATAACACCTATGTTTCACTTCACCCTCAAAGGCAGGCATATGGTTCCATATCTCGATTAATGTATAAGCATATCTCTTAAACCTTTTACAGCATGTTAAACTAATCTGTGATACACTTCACAACTTTTATTACCAATCCTGATATTTTTCTACTTATGACATCTCATTAAAACCCTTTATGCATTTACATTTCTTTACTCTTAACACATCCAGTATCAATCATCAAATTGAACATTATGCTCCATTAATCTTTAACACAATTCCTTGATACTTAATTGTTTACATAGATCATCAAATTACATAAATTCATGACTATCCAGGACGGGTATGCTGGCTCTGATACTAACTCTTGGAACTATCACTGATACTCTTTACTCCTTCTACCTATAATACCAATACTAATAATAATGACACATTATCATAGAACCATCGCTACAAGGCACTACGCTATGGGTATCTCTAAATTAATGCCTACTGCTCACATGTCTAACTAAGAAACACTTACAAACTCACAAGTCACACTCAGTCAACACTAATACAAGACATAAACATAATTACAAGTCACTAATTATCATACTAACAAGGAATTCTCAAAGAAAAGAAGCTCAAAAGGAACTGGATTAAGGACTGGAGGTATTTCTACTGCTAGTAAAGAAAAGAAGCGATGGAACAAGGTCTTGTAATAACGAAATAGATAAGTATTGAGATGAGACTTTAAGAACTATTTTAAGATACAACCTGATAATCATACACATCTGTCAAAAATTATGACACTCAGAATTCTCGCCACACCAGTAAGCATAAATGCGATAAACGATAGGTTCCGTAACTAAGGTATGCAACTCTATAGTCATGTCATCTAAAATCTTCGCCACATTAACCGGTATGGCTGCGAGAGACTCTAAGTTTCATAACTACAGTATGTACATCCAAGTCAGGTTCCTACGTTCTCGTCAAGACAGCTAATATGGCTGCGATAAACTCCAGGTTCCATAACTAAAGTAGACGTTTTACCTTTCTCACTGTCCTCATCAATATATGTCATCAGATGATACCGTAAATTTTAGCCCATAAAATTTATCTCGATATGAAATCAACTCAATAATGATACCATGAATTAAATTTAACAACTGGTCAACAAGAATCAAACTCAACAATGATACCAAGATTTTAATTCAATGACTGATCAACAAGAATCAAGTTCAATAACAACAAGCGAGAGCGGACGAAAATAAGGAAAAGATTTAAATTAGAAATTCTAATAAGATTCTCAAGGTTCATCCCAGGAATCTCTTAAGAATTTGTGATTGAGTATCCTCTCTCATCCTAGTATCCTATGTCTTATATTCTATAGCAGGCACGCAGCAGTACCACTAAGACGTCGTACTACCACGACATCGCACAACTTGCGAAGTCTGACCTGCATGGGCCACTACTAAAACGTGTCACGATACGCACCCGGTATAGGGGCACGAGAGCGTTGGTATGTCCAGCCTACGCTGCAGTATCGGCGGTAGAACGATGTCTATGTCATGTAACTATCTAATCAATCTCACATGAATATCCAACTCCATAAGGAGACACAGATATCACAATATAATATGGCATATACTCAATCACATAAACTAGAGCACGATGAGATATCGAAGCAAGCAATAAAATACAAGAAAAGTTTAAACAACAATAAATAGTCTAACATGCAATCAAAACATCTAGTCTCCAAGTATGCTGGGAACAAGCCTCTATGTCACAGTCTGGAAAAAAAATATCTAGTCAGGATTGGAACGAAATACTCCTCTAACAGCAGTTACACATATATTGACAAAATCTATAGCACAGTGTAAAGGAATACAAGACAGATATAAAACTGGCAAGGAGAAATACTGGAATAAGGGAATGCTAGAATAAAGAAATACTGGAATAAATAATACTGGAGCATATGTCATCATTGTACATCTAGCAATGAAATAGACATACAAGTACACGCAAGAACAATGAACTGGTATATAAGTGTGTACCAGGACAAAAACTAAAACATGTGGAGATGCTAGATCAATATACTAGAGATACATGTCAAGAATCATCTAACTAAGTGTGTGAAACATCAGCATATCATGTGATCGGCTTGGGACTATATGACTCATTACATTGATTAGCGATCATCCCTAACAAGTCAGGCTAACCACATGTAACAGCGATGAGGCATATAATGGTAAGGCTGCACCGACGTGAGGTGTGGGTGAGCTATGATGCATGTAAAGTTGGGTATGATCACATAAGCTACTAATATTTCTCTATTTTTCCTCAGCTAGCACGATGGATTCGAATCACGACTCCTCGTGACAGGTCTCAATGATGCCAACTCGTGTAAACAATAGTGTCAGAGTCATGTACGCTATACAACCAGAGTTATAGAGATAATCAACATAATGAAAACTGTCAGAGAATGTACTCGCCTGGGGTCCTGCTGCTGGCAATAACAATGTCCGATTTTTGAGGTCTTGCCTGAACAATCCGATAATCCTATAGACATCGTAAATAATATAATATTGTATCAGACATTATTCTAACACTCAATCATAATAATACTGGACGCAGGGCACTGGTCAACTAGGGTCAAGTGTGCGTCAAGTTGCACGGGTGTCGCATCTGTAATTGCAGTGCAAGACAGACAGTCAATGGTACGGTCTTGCCAGTATGTCAGTGTACAGGTGGCAGTCTTGTTAACATGCTACGTGGTCACACTTGGGTAATTTAGGAGATAGACATATAATACATATTATTATCTATCATAACCATTAATACTAACTAATTATAATTATAATAGAAATATGCATTTAGATACTTAATAGAGTTTATATTATATATATTTATATTTATATTTATATACGTATACATATACATACTAATCAATTTATACCATGTACATATATACATATATTAAACAGGTACTAGGGATGCATATACAATACGTATACATATTATATATATACTAGTTTGAGAAATACATTATATATATATATATATATATATATATATACCAATATACACTTGAATATATACCAATACGTATGTTAATACGTACACACATATATCCATACAAATACGTATACGCAATCACATGAAATGACGGAAAATGTGGGCAGGAACGAACCTGCGCGCGGGTACGACGACGATGACGATGGTGCTGACGACGACGAGGGCGAATGGTGATAAAGATGATCGCGATGGTGACGGTCATAGTGATGATCATGGTGATGGTAATGGTGACGATGTTGACGACGAACAGGTAGTGATGTTGATGATGGCGGGGCTCGACAGGTGGTTCAGCGAGGTTGGCGACAAGGACGGAGAAGAGGGTCGACGGGGGACTGCGGGGACTGGTCGAGTACAGCGGCTGCGGGGACTGGTCTTCGGCTCCGGCGAGGTCTCGGCTAGGCGAAGGAGAGGAAGGTGGCAGAGAGAAGTAGGTCTGGATGATAATTGTGGTGGTGAGATCCGTGGTGTCGAGGAAATGGAGCTCGGCGGCCAGGGAGGATGGAGTCGGTGAGGAGTGGTTGCTGTCGAGGGGCTCGGGCTGCTCGGTGCAGTTGGGTCGACGAGGAGGAGGCTTTAGGCGATGGCGGCAGGGGACGTCGTTGAGGTAGAGGGAAGGCTCAGGATCGAGGCGAGGCGTCTCTGGTGAGTGTCTCCGGCGGAGGACGAGGCGGGGACTGACTGGAAGGAAGGACGGGGGAGGAAGAGATCCGGCGGCGGGGTCGTGTAGTCGAGGCGAGCACTGGGCTAAGGGATGTGCTCCGGTCGGGTTCAGTTGAACTCCGGCGAAGAAGAAGAGGAAGGGAGGAGATGGGTTGTCCGGCTACTGGACAAGTCGAAGGAGGGGACGTTCAGTAGGGAGTGGCCGCCGCTCGTCGTCCGGTGGGGATCTGCACTCCGGCGAAGGAAGGTGGTGGCCTGAGGGGAGACTCGGGTGAAGGGGGAAGGAGATAATCCGGGCGAGACTGGCGAGTTCACGGCGGAGATGGCCGCAGGGTCGACGGCATTCAGTTATGGAGGAGGATCGGCTTCTGGGTGCAGCGGTCGGCAAGGGGATCGACTCCGGCAAGCGGATCTCGATAGGGGCAGGAAGAAGATGAGTTGGGAAGAAGAAGTCGGCTGAGAGCTATTGGTGAAAGGAAAATAAGGAAAAAAAAAGAAAAGGGAAAAGATTATTTATATACTTGTAGGGGTTTGATTTGACCTAGAATTGGTTTGACTGGTCAACCCCTCTTGGGATTGGGCCTCTCATGTAGGATTTCAATGGACTAGGATTTGAATGGGTTCAAAAGAATACCTCGGATTGCATTGGTTCAAGGTTTTGGAGGGATATGGTTTAAGGAGGTTAACGTTGAATTACACACTCCCAAAAATTATGAAAAAATATACATGAGGGAAAAATGGGTTTATTTACGTGCCGTGTCCAACGGGGTGGATACCTTAATGCACTTTTGCACAAAAGTGCCCAGAAATGGGAAAATTACACAAAGTTGAATTTATGGTTCAATTTAAATTAAATAAATGCAATTGGTGTTCTAAAATAATTTAGAAGTACCAGGAACTAAAATTAAGTGGGACAGAAGTGTCATAAATGAAATATACTTGGAATAGAATATTATCCTAATTTGGGTTGCACGAAAATGGTGGAGATTGTGTCTCCAATTTTGATTGGAACGCACAACAATACAAAATTAAATTATTCAAATTTAAAATAAACGTCCACGATGAATATTGTGCGGCTAAAATGAAGCACAAGAGAACATAGTTATAAGTTACACAAAGGTCAGAAAAGAAGGCAGGCATGTCTAGGACAAGATTGTGAAATTTGTGGGAAGGCAAGGGCTAGGGTAGCGCTCCAAATGTCGAAGCAACGGTAACGCGCAACAATAAAATAAAATTACGGCAATATAAATATAATTAAATATCATGCAATATTTTATAAATTAATCATGAAAAGACGAAAATACTCCTAATCTGAAATGTGGGGGTGACATCCAGTAATGTAGTATATATATAACATAATCAGCCTTTAGTATGGTAAAACTTTCCCCACCCAATGTAACCTCATGTCTCATGTCCATAACATGCAAGATCATGACCTCTAGCTAATGCAGCGAGTCATAATAATAGCTATGCATATGTAAGATCTATGTCACGAATCCTGTAACCTAGACAGAATCACCATGAATAACTCAGGAATATTTTGTCTCATGAATAGTATCCAAGTGTCCTATGGTATGAAGTACTTGATAAATCAAGCACGAAAGTATATGATCGAGATAACAACTCTCTAAGTGACGTTACACGACTTCGCGTACGGCGTCGACACCCGAATATTATTCGGACGTTAAGCAAAGTCTCACGGTCCTGGGTTGAACATGTACATCTTAAGAGTATATATATGTAGAAAGAACTCAAGCAAATAATATAACAGAAACTACTGCAAGTTGGCAAGGTACACATGCCTAGGGTTTGAATTCCTTCAGTTGCTCTGGTGTATGTGGAATCTTCAGGAACGCCTTCGGATGCTGAAACAAACGTTACCATCACTCTCAGAAGATATAAAATAGCTAGAATTGACTACCCATAAGTCCAATTTGGACACAGGGGCAAAAATGACAGTTTCTGGTCAAGCGGGATCCACATGTGGCCTACTTCGCACCGAAAAATATGTCAGAGACAAAGTTCTCCAAATTCTTCAAACTTAGTGTCTACAAGTCCAAAACGATGATACGAACCCAATAGTATGTCCAGAACTGAATTTCGATGAGCCGGTCACAAAATCGCTCGTCAAGTGGAGTCGTGGGCCCCACAATACGGGGTTTCGTCAACATTCTCATAATCGAACCAAACTTGGGTCACAAGACCAACGTAATGCCATGAATCCAATGGCACAAGTTTCATTGTGAAACGAAAAACACACACGAAGTTACAACGAGTTTCAGAACATTCCCGATACGGGATAATTTTGACGGATATGTGTTGATTCCGGTGTGCACGTACATCCAAATCAACTTTCGTAAAATCATACATGTCCGCATTGACGATGCGCACCCTTCAGTAAAATTTGCACATGACCAAGTCGCCCCATTTAGCGGAACGCACCCAGTTATGAAGAATTTGGGTTTTAAAAACCAAGTTTTTGGTCGATTTTACCCGCAAATAAAATACAGTATGCAGCTAATTAAATAAACTAATTACATGGTTTTAATCTCGATTATGTTGTCTAATTAACTGTTCAAACAGAATTTAAAAATAATAAATAGGTTGGGAGTAAATCGGCCATAAACTTGTGAGTTCGGGACGATATCTGAATTACAAAAATATGGGTTTTTTTTTCTGTTTTTGCGTCGCGGTTTGCGACCGACACAGGATGCGATACCCCAAACTAATTATACGGGGTTCGAGAGGGTCACGTGGTCTTCGTATAGGATTTAACAGAAAAAAAAAATTTGGATCTATGTACAGGAAGATACGCGAGTGGGAAGACGGGTACCACACTAATTTTGTGACAGGGCGGCGGTGGCGACGGCGGTTGTTGTGGCTGCGGCGGCTGCTGGGCTGCTCGAGGGTCATGTTTGGTCGTCGGCGGTTGGAGAAGTCGTCGGGGGTCATTGTTGTCATCGTTTGGGGCAATGCATCTGTCGGAGGGGGTGACGGTGGAGGTGGAGTGGTGATGGTGGTCGGGTTTGGCTCGCAGGGGGGGGTTAAATAGGGGAAGAGGGTCGTCGGGGGCTTCGGGGGTCGTGGGGGTGTCGAGGCAGAGGCGGGGGCGTCGTTGGGAGTCGCAGGGGTCATGGTCGGGGTCGTGCGGCGGAGTCGGGGGCGGGGGATCGTGGGGGAAGAGGGGTTTTGTTATCGGGTCGGGTCAGGTACGGGTCGGGTAGGATCCGACCCAATAGGTTTATGTTCGGTTCAGTAGGGTTTAGCTTGGTTCGGTTTGGTTCAGTTCAGGTTGGATTAATCCGGTTTATTTTGGTTCAATCAAAAACCGTATTTTTCGCTATTTAAAAATAGTTTATGAGCCCAATAAATTCCAGAAAAATTACACAACATCCAATAATTAATTATACACCAAAAAATATAATTTTATAATATTTTAATACTTAATTTAATACATAAAAATATTAAACCCTGAAGGACATTTATAATAATAAATAAAAAAATTACAGAAAAATCCAAAAAATTATTTTAAATTAAAAAAAATAGGTTGTTACATCCAAGCCCGGTATATCTTCATAACTCCAAGCAAATACATATATATATTCTCTTACTAGCCGTAGCAAGGATTCACGTTCTTCCCCAGGCAAGCCCTTACTAATGAAGATGGGTTTGAGGGAGGCTTCATCACCCAAATCGACTTGCTCGACCTCATCTTCAGTAGGTGGTTCACGTTGCTCTAATCATAATTCCCACTGTGATGACTCTAGCTGTTGGGCCTATGGTTCTACTTTAAAGAACTCAACCTGACATTCGTTGTCTTTCTCTGGGTATGCTGACACCATGTTATAGATAATGTTTGCTTGAGCACATCTCCAGTACTTGTGTCGGAGTCCCAAGTAGAAGACTCCGAAGAATGAGATCGTAATTCGTCCTCTTCTTCCGAGTCCTTGGGAGTCGTAGGAGGTGAGACGTATCATAGGCCATGCTTGGTCTGCTGGTAGTATGTCTCATACTTTCCTGTAGGAGTGGTGATGTCACGCCCCAGTCCCAAAATGTCGAGGGACTGAGCACGTGATAATGGCCAGCAGCACGCACCGATGGACAAACCCAATTTAATGGATCCATCAGGCATACTTAAGCTGTATTACATTGTCCAGGGTTTACTAATCTCATCCACAGAACAACATGAAAATATCAAACATGAATTAAATGCTGAAAGTAAAGTTACTGTCAAAGATCCAGCAAGAAATAATACTAAGTCGGGTGGAGACAAATCCACTACCGATAAACAAGAGAATACAGACAAGGAAATAAGCTAGAAAGCAACTAAGAAGCAGGGCCATCAACTGCTATCGCACCCTCGTCTGGTGTTGGTCCGTAAGCTGCAGTACTCCTTGTCTGCTAAATCTGGAGAACAAAAACCAGGTCCTCAGGGGACATAGCAAGATACAAAAGAATACGAGCCAAATATAGTAAATGACTTGCA
The DNA here is from genome assembly GCA_036927795.1 of Iris macrosiphon. NCBI lineage: Eukaryota > Viridiplantae > Streptophyta > Magnoliopsida > Asparagales > Iridaceae > Iris > Iris macrosiphon. Next base: position 279,967,448 of record JAYESA010000004.1, on the reverse strand, counting down.
AGATAGAGAAGAAAATAAACACAAGCAAATAAGACAAGAGATAATACTATATCTAAAACAGTGGCATGCCAATGATGCTATCAGACATGACTACAAGCAATCGGGGTAACCGCATCTCAATGGGAGATCACGATCCTATAGAAAGCAGTCCAACGGGGACTCACAGTCTATAGTATGGCTCTTTCGCAGCCCAACGGGAGCTCACGAAGGAGGTAGTCAAATGAACAATTCTCTTTTGCAGTACTATGGGTACTCACAATCGAGATTTGCTCAAGTGTAGTCAATGTCCAATAATAATCATCCAGGAACTAAGAAATCAATCAAGTCAACTCCAGGAATGTAGAGTACACATATACCATCACAATATGTCTATGGAACAAGTATTGATCCAAGGAAAGAGCAAATAATGTACATGCACGCAAACCGAGGAAATAAGACTAGAGCAGCATGAATAAATCAACAAGCATCAAGAACTATATATGACAGGAAAGTAACCAGTGAAAAACATGCAAATATTGTACAAGTATCTTGCACGATAATGAATAGTAAAACCAGGAGACAAGTATCAAAACTGCAGGATTTGGCAAGGTATACTTGCCTGGGTTCTGTCTCCAATTATAGCTCTGACTTTAGCAGGAATTTGCAGGCAGTACTCCGGTTGCTGAAACAAACATCACCATCAGGTCCAGAAACTATCAATCAGCTAGAAACGCCTGTCCTTGAGTCCAATTTAGAGACAAGGGCAAAAACGTCATTTTCGGGTCAAGACGGGGTCCAAATGTGGGCCGCTTTGCACCGAAAAATGAGTCAGGGTCAAAGGTCTCAAAATCAGTCCATCTTAGTGTCAACAGGTCAGGAACGATGATACGAACCCAACGGAACTTCCAGAATTGGATTCCGATGAGCCGTTCTCAATATCGCCCGTCGAGTGGAGCTTGTGGGGCCCACGACACGTGATTTTGTCAACGTTCTCAGAATCGAACCAAACTTGACCCACAGGACCAGCGTATCGCTACGAGTCCGATGGCGCAAGTTTCGTCTCGATCTGACGTGTACACACTAAGTTACAGCGAGAATCAGAAAGTACGGATACGGGGCGTTGTCCGCGGATACGCACTGATTCCGGTGTGCACGCACATCCGAATCAGCTTCTGCGAAATCCCGCACGTCCGTATCAACGACGCTGACGTATCGGTGAAGACCGCACGTGACCAAGTTGTCCCGTTTGGCGGGGCGTACTCGATTCCGGGGGAAAACTGGACTTAGGTTTTCCTGTTTTTGGATCGCGGTGCGCGATCACCACAGGACGCGATGCCCCGAGCGGTTTGTCCGGGCACCGAGAGGGTCGTACAGGCTTCGCAACGCAAAAGACGGAATTGAAAACAGAGCTACGAGCAGGAATTTACGGGTACCTGAACTGGTCCGAAAAACCCCGAATCTTCGTGTCCTCGTGTCTAGGGTTGTGTCCGGTCTGAAAAACCCTGTGTCCGGCCGTGTCCGACACGTCAGGGACTTAGGGCTTCTGCGTCAGGCCGTGGGGAGTGGGAGTTCTGGTCGGCTGCGGTCGGTGGAAGCTCGAGGGGGTCCTGGGCGGCCGGGCGGCGATCACCGGAGGAAGGCCGACGACTGGAGCGGGCGGGGGAACTGCTGCTACGGCTGGGGACCAAACGGGGAAGGAAGAAGAAGAAGAAGGAGGAGGAGAGGGCCGGGCTGCCGTCGTCGGAGCTGGGGCAGTGCTGGCTAGGGCAGTCGTCGTCCCTCGGCGGGGAGAGCGGCAGGCGGCAGCGCGGGAGGGCGGTCGGCGTGGCGAGGAGGCGCTGCGGGATGGAGGGGAAAAGAGGGCAGCGGCAGCGGCGGGGTGGCGGACAGCTGCGAATCGGTGGACGACGGAGGACGGGGAGGAGACCAGGCGGAGGGAGAAGACAGGGTGGCCGGGGAGTGGTCGGAGACAGAGCTGCGGTGGTTGGAGGGTGGCTCGCCGGAGACTGGCGGAGTCGGGGAAGAAGGAGGAGGGGAAATCGGATGGCCGGAGGGGCTTATATAGGGAGGAGGAGGAGACAGGCGGTTGTCCGGTGAGAGGAAGCCGGAGCGGAGGGGACGGGGACGCGAGCGGCCGGCCGTTGCGGGTAGCCGGAGCGGCTGGTAGGCGAGCGGCCGGCCGGCGGGAAGATTAGGGGTCGGGGAAAGGATTCGTCTCAGGCGGGTTAGCGGTTCTCAGGGTTGCGGGTCGGGCGGCGGGTAAACCCGACCCGACCCGGTAAGACCAATGGGTTTTGGGCCGGCTGGATAGGTGGGTTGGGCCCGGTTTATTTGAATTTAGGATTTAGTTTATAATTAAATAATTAAATAATTAAATATTAATAATAGTTTTTAGGGTATTTAAAAATTCATCCGGGGTCCAATAAATTTCCGGAAAAATACCCTATGTCCAGATTTTTATTTTACACCATAAAATATTATTTTCATAATATTTTAACAATATTTATTATCATTTAAAAATCATTGAATAATTAAAACACCTGATTTAAATTACAGAAAAATCCGAGAAATTCCAGAAAGATCAGAAAAATCCAAATTTTAAAAAAAATCAGGGGATTACAATCTACCCCCCTTAAGAGGATTGCGTCCTCGCAATCAAAGAATAACCGGTCAACAGAGATGACACGGTTAGAAGCACATCAAAATCAAGGAAATTCAAGGTTGAGAGTAATACCTAGAAAAATTATTTTCCTAAGCATTAAATGTTATGCAATTTCCCAATTGTGGGAAATCTAGAAATTACAGTTTTTTAGAAAACCAGGTTTTATTCTTTTAAAGCATATCAGGTTAACATTTATAAACATTTTAGGTTATTAGTTATTAGCAAGTTAAAATTGTCAAGTTAGGTCTAGGGTCACGATCCAGCAGGCACGAAATAAAGCAATACTAGGAACAGAACTACAAAACTTACTCGCACTAGCTAATCCATGATCTGCGCGTTCTCCAAAGTCATCATCAGGGCTTATTCGCGTCCTTGCCGTCGATTCCTCTGCTGCTGCTGAGCCTGCTGGAAGAGCAGTGCCTGGGGTATCAAAGGTGGCCTCGGCTGATACCCTTCTGGAGTTGGTGGTAGGATTTCTTGAACTTCCGTTTGTGGTGCTCCCAACGCTGGATAGGTTGGCCTCGGTACCGGTAACACTTGTTGGTTTACCTTTGATGCGACTTCTTGATGCTCTGGGCATTCCCTTAATAAATGCTGACTGGATCCGCAAGCTAAACATAGTTTCTTTTTGCGTCTGCACTGGTCCTCATTATGGCCTCGTCTGTGATAATATGGACAGACAGGTATTGCCTGTGGAGATGCTTCTGGTGACTGGTGACTGTGAAGTCTCTTTACAGCTTCTTCCTGTGGTGCTCCGGCTGGTACTGATGTGGATAACCTCTTCAGACTGGTCTCTCTCCTGATGACGCGCTCCATGCGTCGTGCTGCAGCAAGGACGTCCGGGTAGGATGTAGGCGCAACGGATCCAATCAGTTTCTGCAGCTCAATGTTTAGTCCGTCGAAAAACTTCTCAGCCTTTTCTTCTTCTGTCTGAATCAATGTAGGGGCAAAACGACTCAGACGAATGAACTCCGCGTTGTACTCTTCCACTGTCAGGTTGTCCTGAGTGAGACGATTGAACTTGTCCCGAAGTTCTGATCGAGCAATGGCTGGAATGTACATCTCCTGGAAGAGTCTGGAGAACTCTTCCCAAGTAACTCGGTCTGGTCCGAGTCGGGTCTCTTCAGATAGCCACCAGTGATGAGCATTGTCCGTCAATTGCATTCTGACTGCAGTCATCCAACGTTCCCTTGGAAGTTCTGCTGCTTCTAATTGATGTTGTGTGTTGGTGAGCCACTCATGAACTTCGGTGGGCTCCTCTTTTCCTGAGAAGGTACGGGGCTTCAGCTGGCGAAAATCGGCGATAGAACCCGTTGTTGGCCGTCTTGCCTGCTCTAGTATGGTTACTAGACTGCGACTCCAAGCCTCTTGTTGAGCTTGCACTATTGTATAGATCATTTGAAACATCTGCTGCCCGTCCATGGCCTGCCCTGGTAGAATTACGGGCAATTGCGTCGAAGGTGGAATGTCATGTTGCTGGATTCTCGTGGCATGATGACTTGCTTGTTGAGTTGATCGTCCTTTATCAACTGGTGTCGCTTCATCTTCGTTGGTTACCAAAGCATCCCGTGGAGATATTGCAGGAGCCTCGTCGTTTGCTCGTGAATCCATAACTCTGCAACCAAAATAAACAATGAGAGGCGCTCAGGAATCAAGGCAGGATGCAATTCAAGAAATTGATTCGAATCCGATATAGATATCAAGAACGTTTCAAGCAAGTGGATGAGATCTTAAAAATTTATCCTATCTTATTGCAGGCAGGTTCGGTCCCTAAGTTGAAACCGAACAATTTAGTCGTGGACCTGCATGGGCCACCACAAAAACCATGTCACGCCCCAGTCCCAAAATGTCGAGGGACTGAGCACGTGATAATGGCCAGCAGCACGCACCGATGGACAAACCCAATTTAATGGATCCATCAGGCATACTTAAGCTGTATTACATTGTCCAGGGTTTACTAATCTCATCCACAGAACAACATGAAAATATCAAACATGAATTAAATGCTGAAAGTAAAGTTACTGTCAAAGATCCAGCAAGAAATAATACTAAGTCGGGTGGAGACAAATCCACTACCGATAAACAAGAGAATACAGACAAGGAAATAAGCTAGAAAGCAACTAAGAAGCAGGGCCATCAACTGCTATCGCACCCTCGTCTGGTGTTGGTCCGTAAGCTGCAGTACTCCTTGTCTGCTAAATCTGGAGAACAAAAACCAGGTCCTCAGGGGACATAGCAAGATACAAAAGAATACGAGCCAAATATAGTAAATGACTTGCAAGATAGAGAAGAAAATAAACACAAGCAAATAAGACAAGAGATAATACTATATCTAAAACAGTGGCATGCCAATGATGCTATCAGACATGACTACAAGCAATCGGGGTAACCGTATCTCAATGGGAGATCACGATCCTATAGAAAGCAGTCCAACGGGGACTCACAGTCTATAGTATGGCTCTTTCGCAGCCCAACGGGAGCTCACGAAGGAGGTAGTCAAATGAACAATTCTCTTTTGCAGTACTATGGGTACTCACAATCGAGATTTGCTCAAGTGTAGTCAATGTCCAATAATAATCATCCAGGAACTAAGAAATCAATCAAGTCAACTCCAGGAATGTAGAGTACACATATACCATCACAATATGTCTATGGAACAAGTATTGATCCAAGGAAAGAGCAAATAATGTACATGCACGCAAACCGAGGAAATAAGACTAGAGCAGCATGAATAAATCAACAAGCATCAAGAACTATATATGACAGGAAAGTAACCACTGAAAAACATGCAAATATTGTACAAGTATCTTGCACGATAATGAATAGTAAAACCAGGAGACAAGTATCAAAACTGCAGGATTTGGCAAGGTATACTTGCCTGGGTTCTGTCTCCAATTATAGCTCTGACTTTAGCAGGAATTTGCAGGCAGTACTCCGGTTGCTGAAACAAACATCACCATCAGGTCCAGAAACTATCAATCAGCTAGAAACGCCTGTCCTTGAGTCCAATTTGGAGACAAGGGCAAAAACGTCATTTTCAGGTCAAGACGGGGTCCAAATGTGGGCCGCTTTGCACCGAAAAACGAGTCAGGGTCAAAGGTCTCAAAATCAGTCCATCTTAGTGTCAACAGGTCAGGAACGATGATACGAACCCAACGGAACTTCCAGAATTGGATTCCGATGAGCCGTTCTCAATATCGCCCGTCGAGTGGAGCCTGTGGGGCCCACGACACGTGATTTTGTCAACGTTCTCAGAATCGAACCAAACTTGACCCACAGGACCAGCGTATCGCTACGAGTCCGATGGCGCAAGTTTCGTCTCGATCTGACGTGTACACACTAAGTTACAGCGAGAATCAGAAAGTACGGATACGGGGCGTTGTCCGCGGATACGCACTGATTCCGGTGTGCACGCACATCCGAATCAGCTTCTGCGAAATCCCGCACGTCCGTATCAACGACGCTGACGTATCGGTGAAGACCGCACGTGACCAAGTCGTCCCGTTTGGCGGGGCGTACTCGATTCCGGGGGAAAACTGGACTTAGGTTTTCCTGTTTTTGGATCGCGGTGCGCGATCACCACAGGACGCGATGCCCCGAGCGGTTTGTCCGGGCACCGAGAGGGTCGTACAGGCTTCACAACGCAAAAGACGGAATTGAAAACAGAGCTACGAGCAGGAATTTACGGGTACCTGAACTGGTCCGAAAAACCCCGAATCTTCGTGTCCTCGTGTCTAGGGTTGTGTCCGGTCTGAAAAACCCTGTGTCCGGCCGTGTCCGACACGTCAGGGACTTAGGGCTTCTGCGTCAGGCCGTGGGGAGTGGGGGTTCTGGTCGGCTGCGGTCGGTGGAAGCTCGAGGGGGTCCTGGGCGGCCGGGCGGCGATCACCGGAGGAAGGCCGACGACTGGAGCGGGCGGGGGAACTGCTGCTACGGCTGGGGACCAAACGGGGAAGGAAGAAGAAGAAGAAGGAGGAGGAGAGGGCCGGGCTGCCGTCGTCGGAGCTGGGGCAGTGCTGGCTAGGGCAGTCGTCGTCCCTCGGCGGGGAGAGCGGCAGGCGGCAGCGCGGGAGGGCGGTCGGCGTGGCGAGGAGGCGCTGCGGGATGGAGGGGGAAAGAGGGCAGCGGCAGCGGCGGGGTGGCGGACAGCTGCGAATCGGTGGACGACGGAGGACGGGGAGGAGACCAGGCGGAGGGAGAAGACAGGGTGGCCGGGGAGTGGTCGGAGACAGAGCTGCGGTGGTTGGAGGGTGGCTCGCCGGAGACTGGCGGAGTCGGGGAAGAAGGAGGAGGGGAAATCGGGTGGCCGGAGGGGCTTATATAGGGAGGAGGAGGAGACAGGCGGTTGTCCGGTGAGAGGAAGCCGGAGCGGAGGGGACGGGGACGCGAGCGGCCGGCCGTTGCGGGTAGCCGGAGCGGCTGGTAGGCGAGCGGCCGGCCGGCGGGAAGATTAGGGGTCGGGGAAAGGATTCGTCTCAGGCGGGTTAGCGGTTCTCAGGGTTGCGGGTCGGGCGGCGGGTAAACCCGACCCGACCCGGTAAGACCAATGGGTTTTGGGCCGGCTGGATAGGTGGGTTGGGCCCGGTTTATTTGAATTTAGGATTTAGTTTATAATTAAATAATTAAATAATTAAATATTAATAATAGTTTTTAGGGTATTTAAAAATTCATCCGGGGTCCAATAAATTTCCGGAAAAATACCCTATGTCCAGATTTTTTATTTTACACCATAAAATATTATTTTCATAATATTTTAACAATATTTATTATCATTTAAAAATCATTGAATAATTAAAACACCTGATTTAAATTACAGAAAAATCCGAGAAATTCCAGAAAGATCAGAAAAATCCAAATTTTAAAAAAAATCAGGGGATTACAGGTGAGGCGCAGAGACAAACGCCAGGCCTTTGCCATAATTCAGGCCTTTGACGCTCTTTAAGTCATAGCCCATGTTCTGGACAATAAGCTTGGCATGTGTGATGTAGCGGTGGAGTTGCATCCTACCACTCTTGGGTTCTGGTTCTTCTGCGGTAGATCCTTGACGAATGTTGACCTTCCAGAAGATAATAGGTTTATCACCCTTCCTTGCCGGAATTATGAACTAAGAATCTTGGTACAGACATATTTGATCTACTGGGAGCTCCAAAGTTATTGGTGTATGCAATTATAGTCCGAGACCATATTCTAAGGAGTACACATCATTCTAATGTACAACAATAGAGTAATTCAAAGATAGCCCTTTATTGATAAAGTATGGTATTTTTTCTTGCGGAATTACATCATCGTATGAAGGTGCATTGGTGTGGGCCGTAAGGTACTCTCCCAACTCCTCTCCTTCGATGTCTGCCACCATCGCTCGAGGTGAACTTGGAGCTTTTCCGCGTAGTTTGACTACCAGAGGCTCGAGGTTTCTCACCGCCACAGGATCTTCTCTTATAGATCGTCCCTGCCTTCGGAGCTTAACCACCAAGGGTTTAGGGGCCTTTCTGGGAAGCTTGACCACGAGGGACGCAGGTGCGTGAGATGGTCGTCCTTTGAGACGGACCCTTAGGGGCTCGTTTGGAACTTTACCAATTTCTGCCTCATCGTCGGCGTCATTACCACCCTCATCTTGGTGGATTTTCCTGTACATGATCGAGTCGGAGTAGTATGCTTTGACGTCCTTAAAAGGATCCACATAAGGAAATTCTTTTCAAAAATATAAGCAGAAGTAAGAAGCAGCCATGATAAGCAATCCCAAACCCAGACTTAGAACCTCTTGGAACAATCCTCGTGTGCTTCCAGTTAGATCCAATAGAGCCATTGGAAGAGAGGAAAACATAACTAGTTTTCAACCTGCCAATGGTTCGACGGAACAGACTCTATTTCTGGATACTAAATACTGAAGGCTGGATATTTTTGTGATGTGCTTTGACCCTGATATGAATTAGGAATAAATATGAATACATGATACGAAGCCCTGCAAATGTAGTTAATACCAAACCTTAGATTGGGTCAAAAGGAGATCTGTAGGTCAAGAAATAGCTGATAGAATGAACACGAGTGAAATTAAAAATGAGAGTGGTCTGCAGAAAACTTGTATTTCGCGATAATCATTCAACCTGGGGACTTTGTAAATTTTGTAGTATACGAATGATGAATTATAGATTTAGACATGGACACTCCAAAAATACACAGGACAAGCAGTACTTCTTGATCATTAAGTTAGTCCTTGACATTTTTGCTTTCAAGTTAATTTAAGAATATAGAGGTAAGTATGTTCTCGTGGTTTACATTGATTTCATGGTTTAATCTACGGTGAAGAGAGGTGATGTTGGAAGTAATGACAACAGAACATCACCTAAGTTTTGGTGGGAGAACAAAAATGGACTCAATTGATCTGCTCATTCATAGTCTGCGTTACTGTCACGCCCCAGTCCCAAAAATACGTAGGACTAGGACACGTAAGCATGCCAGCCGCATGGATATGGCAACTCCAATATATGGAAACCAAATCCATACGTACGCTGTATTATGAATATCAAATCCACAAGTGGTAAAAATGTAATACAAGTCACAGGGTAAAATCTAAATCTCATCCACCAAAATCATATAGAAATAAATAACCAGTATCTATGAAACTAAATCTCAATAAGAAGGATCTAAAGGTAATAGTTGGGTGGAAACAAATCCACTACCAACTCGAATAGGAAATATAAATACAATATAAGTACAACTCACTCAAACAATATAAGTACCAGCTACCAATCACGGCTCGAAGGAAAGACATCCACGAAGCTTCTATATCCTTCCAATCTGCGTTCCTGCAAATACTCAAGAACAGGTACACCTGGCAGCGGACAAGGTCCTCAGAGGGACATAACAAGTATACTTAACCACATGCCAATAAAGTACTAAAATAAATATCCAATGGGTCGCCTAACCGTCTAAAGTGAATGCAGTTAAGAACAACTTTCCCCACAAGTGAGCTATCTGGCTGAAAACCTGGGATTTGGCATGGTTCTCTATTGGAGATCCAGGGGCCTACAAAGGCACGACGACTTACGAACGCCGGAGGCCCGCCTGATAATAATATAATATATAGTGGTCATCACCACCCGTATCTCCAGCGGAGAATCCGGGCGCACAATAGAAAAAGTGTAAAGGAGCTCAAATGCGGTACTTGTTGTTCTCCCCACCCCATGCTCTAAGCATGTCACATCCATGACACGATTTGGTCCATAGCCTATTCTTAGTACCTAGCCCAATCCTGCAACCAGACAAGGACAAGGATGGGACCACCGTACTACAATAGACTATGTCTATAGACCTCTAATAACTGCTAAGTCTTCTAGCATGCAAAGTTTTTAACAGCAGTTATTCCTAACGTACGTCCCACACGTACCGATGATCAGTCAATACGTGCATCCGTGATCTATATGAGACTCACCACTCGTATAAAAATATGTGTCACAGTCAAATGAAATCTAATGGTGCTACATGATAATGGGGTAGTCTCATGAACAAGGTCAATGCAATACATAAATAAAAACATAACGCGACAACACCGTCGCGCGCATTTTGTATAACAGTTAAAATATATGAACTAAGGACAAAAAATAAAGATGCATGCAACATATGGAGTATAAATAACAGTACAATGGCAAGGTATACTTGCCTGGCAAGGAAGCTGCAATGTACCAATAACCTGCTCCAGAAATCGCGCAGAACAATCCAATATCCTTTGTACACATAAATATAAACTTCCTTGTTTTTCGATCAAAATAACAAATTTACTTAAGACTCGGATTTATAGACCATTCTGGCTCACCTGCCAAATCAAGGTATGAACTCGGCGCGGATTCCCCCGCATCGAAGCTTCCTCTGGGCGTGCCATTCCTTCTGTGTGAAGTATTGGAAAAGCTATATCTCAACTAGGTGTAGAAGCGTAATTCTATTCAAATGAAAGTAAACGGGTAGATCGTGGATACCATATAATATACTCTGATGAAGCGGCCTTCCTTCCTACCGGGCGCCTTCGTTAGGCTAAGCATTTAACGGTGCAAGCAAACAAAAAAATAAGAAAATTCTGTTTTCCCTGCCCATAAATTAATTAAATAATTGTAGACTGGAAATGAAAGCCCCTTTCTCGCATTCGTTCTTCAACCATATTTATACTGGAATCAGGGGGTATACTAGGGGTAACACTAGTCATCTAACACGGTCAATTATGCATTGAATTACGTGGATGTCGCGTCTTCAAGTACTGTACGAAATCAGTCAGTCAACTGACAGGTGTCTATGCCGGTACGTTAGTGTATGCAAGGCAGACAAATTCACAAGTTCTTAGGGTCAACATGGTCAAGGTAAGTATGGGATAGTCCACGATATCCTAGGGTCATACAGTCTGAATATTTAGTCATAATTATCAATTAGCATTTACTTACATATATATTCATATAACTATATAATAATATAACCATTAATTTATTTTAATTTATTTAATTCTGGAATAATTACTCTAAAATCCTATTTTAATCTTATTATTCTGATTTTTATGTTAATTCCTAAATTTTGTCCAAAGAAACTGAATTTTATCAACTCGAGACTCATGGCACACAAATCGAGGCGATCTGTTGACCAAAAAGTCAACCGATACAAACTCGACTTTCATGCATGATTTCCTGTAGATTTTAGCATAAAAAATATACTGGAATTTATGGCTCGTCTGAATTCAAATTCGTTTGGAAATTATGGCACATACAAATTTTGTATTGTGCACCGATGGTTAAATTCTAACCTAGAAGTTCTACAGAATTAACAGTATGTAAATACTTCGAAATAAATTCTGGGAAAATATATGTCGATGATCTCGACATTAGCTTTCCGAAACTTTAAACGGTTCGTGATTCTGATTCCTGGTTCTCCCGAAATCGCGAAAACATCGAAACACGTCTATTTTTGGACATGCTGTGCTCTACGAATTTTTCAGAATTTAATACTAATAATTTAGAAAAACAATTTATATTATCAGAAAGCTAACCTCATTATCGTTCTAAGAAAAAAAACTGGAGCGTGTTTGGAGTCCGGAGCTAGGAGATATCGTCTTTTTAATTCGTCATAACTAGTAGAAAATGTGGCTGAATTTATGACGAATTTTGAATATTTTTTTGGACGAAAAAGAGAGGAATTTGGGAAAGAAAAATATGAAGTATGAGGTATATATAATGGTGGACACTACTTAATTAAATAAGAATAGGATTGGTTAATTTGGATAGGATTATGATGAATTTAAATAAGGATAGGATATGCATGAAGTTGATTTCCTAATAGGTTCAGGATTTGAATTAATTTAAAATAGAGTTTGAATTTATCTCAATAATTTATAATCTTAAATATAATTAAAGATAATACAAATAATTTATAAAATCTTATTAATATCTATTAACTCTAAATTAGTATATATCTAATATTAAGACTATATATATCCAAATAAATCCTAAATAATTTTAAAATCTAAATAAATTTCTTAAAATTCTAAATAAATTATAAAAAAATATAATTAAATATTTTAAACTAAAATAAATATTTGGTAGGAACGACATGCAAGTATGGTCGTATAGTAAATCATAGAAGTCCTAGAAATTTATGTTTTCTAAGTTTTAATTACCAAAAAAAAAATCTAGAAAAATCTCCAAAAATCTAAAATAACCTAAAATAATTCTAAATGAATATTTATATAAGTAAATATATCAATAAATTTATTTTCTAATTAACTATGAGCATATTCTAAATAAATTCACATATATAATAAATATAATAATATAAAATATACACAAAATACCTATTTTGGGTGAGGGAGTTTACAATCTACCCAACTTAAAATAATTTCGTCCTCGAAATTAAAATAAGACATAATTTGTTAAATCCTTCACATTCGTACATAAGGTATGTCAATCGCAATCTCTTCCAAAAATTTAAATAACAAAATCTATTCGAATCTATCGCGATCACTTCAAAATTAATATAACCACTGTTTAAATCAAAATTCAACCTGTCATAATCTCTTCTCGATTTTTAAATAATCAACATCCAAATCTGACTCAAGTCTATATGACATCCCACATCAAAATTTATATCATAATTTCCAACTATCATAATCTCCTCTAGACTTTGAACAATAAACAATTCTAATCAAATCTTATTCCTATTCTTAACTTAAGAATTTTGTACTATTCGAATATTTAAACTCAATTTACATCCTCAATATTTCAAATAGGTGACCCAACAATCAAAATTAAACTTTTAATTCAAATCATCAAATTATAAAATTTAAATCTAATTAACCAATTGTTCAAGTCTAAAATTATATATTTATCCTCAAAATTTAAATCGATGATTCATCCTTCAATATTCAAAATTTAAATCATGTGCTCAAAGTATAAATATTGGGTCCTCAATATCAAGATTTTTAAAATTCATTAAATCCTCATTATCTTAATCATCCTTCTAAATTTCTCAAAATTACAATGGCTTGAACCTCTCCCAATCTAGTCTTACTCGATCATAATCTAAAGAAATTCCTCCCGAGTTGACAATGCACTACTACCCAACTTAGAATTTATCCACCTATCACCTAAGGCTATATACCTTAAGAAAATATCCCTTAATTTATTTACTCATGTCGTTCAATCCTCGAAACTTCAACGCCGATCATATCACATATGATATGTCCTTAATTACGAAAGAATAATCCTCAAGTATGTGATCGGCCTATGGGGTATATCTAGTACTCTCTGTGTATCAAACTTTATACCCAGCACGAGGTTTCGTCTTTCCGAAATAAGGGAAGACGAAGATCAATAATAAAGAGTTCAAGGGCAGCGTAATAGAATAGAAGTATTGGGATCAAGGCGTTTAAAGAATTCAATTGGGAATTGTCAAAGCAGTTGTGGATTAAAATTCTATTTTGGTAATCCTTTGTTTGCCTGCTCGTATTAGTACAGTTATGTAACTGATACGATATGTCAGACATGCCTAGGGCAAGTATATTCGTCTACTAATCACTACATATCTCAATCCACGTAAAGTAGCGTTACGAAGGGCGAACCAAATGTACTAAGGTTGTCCAGACCGTAATACACTGATTCTGATTAGACAATTGCATCAGCAGGCGTCCCCAATAATACATGTCTCATGATCAAGCTCGATAAAAATAAGCTTGCAAAGACTAGGCTATAATAGCAGCATAATTCGAGGTAGCACAGAAAATATAACGCTGGATTATGATGAGAGAAGTCACAAATAATTCAAGTTGCAAAAATAAAACAACATAAGCAACAATAACAAAAGACTCTACAATCTCTACAGTTATCATATTAATTCCTTGTCTAAGTCGATAGTCGACAAAGTAGGGGTGTGAGCCTCTAAGTTCTATAGTCTGAATAAACACTATCATCTTATGTTAGCATATAATTAATGCCATTCAGTTACACTTCATCAATGGATTCAAAAGGGCTATATGATACCAGGTGGTGAGGTATACTACCCAACTTAAAATAATTAAACTAGTACTGTGACAGCCTTAAGAGGATCCTACAAAAATAACCTTGCACATGTACATAGAACAGAAACTCTTATTAGGGTATATGAGGAAAGATCTTGGTATTGATTAGGGTATCCTTTTTATGTAGGTAATGGTCATCCTAAGTCTTAGTCATAGCACTTATAGAGCAAGTGTCAATAGTAAGGATAGAAGAGTTACTGGCCGTCAGAGGGGAAAGAGGATATAGCCTACATTGAGGTAGGGTACATGTTACATGATTTAAAACTAGGGGTTAATCATCGGTCACAATCTATAAAACAACTTAAACTTATCAAGTTCTAACTACCAAGCATAAAAAAATTCACATTCAAGGCTACAACTATAATCCTAGCAAACTATGAGCCCTTAACAAAGAATAATTACTTGGCCTACTATCCGAAGTGTCAGATGGCACGAGTTGAAAGATGAAGAGAAGAAACGTAATTAGCCGTCGCAAAATAGCGAGTGCTATGGTCGCAGGGAACAATATATAAAATAAAGATAGAGGGCTCTAGATAGCATCATCGTTCTCTAAGGGGAGTGGGGTGTTGGTTGCTATGTTCGGGGTATGATCAAGGGAGAAGTGTTGATTACATTCCTCTAGGCTTCCTAGGGTGCTGTCTACTAATAACAAGATAATGATATAAGTTTATAGTTCCAATATCATCTAACTATGAAGGTTAGGTTCAGTCCAAATATTAAGTTTTTGGTTTTCTATGGGTTCCTCAATGCTAGGGGCAACATTATGGTAACCTTCTAACTAACTCTAGTAGTGTCTATACTACTCTCAAGTCCTCATATTACATCCGGGGTAATGGTAAACCAATTATAGGGATAAGGGATTCTAGGGTTCGCTAGATATTCTAAGCTTAGTGGTGTATCTATAATCTCGTTGTATTCTAAATAGGTGTGCTACTCTAATTATCATCTAACAACAGGAACTTCTATATTCTAGGAGGAGGTTATACTTAAAGAACTATTAGGGAAGCACAAGAATCAAGCATGATGCATTTGATCAAAATAGAACAGAGAGGAGGAAGATGAATCAGGGTCAGTTGTGGATGAGATCCTATATTCTAGTCCTAGGTGCAGGCTTGTTCGGTACAATAACGTAACCGAGACAATATGCTCTTGACCTGCATGGGCCACCACAGTTACTGATGCATTTGTTGAGCCCGCTTTCCATTTTTCATAAGATGGTCTTCAGCCAGTATCATGATGTGTGTTCATCCTAATAAATAGTGTGAATTGTGTTGTGCTGCTCATCCCTGCCAAAGTTATGTTCGAGCTGTTAGAGGACTATGCATTGCTAAATGCTAACTAACACAAGTTGGCGGATCTATTTGCCGAGTGTAATTCATACTTTTTCTTTCTTTTTAGTTCTGAGTGATCTCATGAGGATGAAAACAAAGATCATTTGCATGTCGTAGATTTGTATTGTCATCTAATTTATTTTTATGTTGCCTTGATAAAGTTAAATTTTATTTGGAGGTGTCTGTGCTCTTGATATTACTGAGACATGAAGCAGAAATACCTAATCTCAGGAAGGATTATATTAGAATTGGAAGTTAAAAACATCATTTTTGTTATGAAATTTTTGATATGTTGGCTCTAGAACAAGGGTGAAGATTGTGTCTGTATCTTTTCAAATGAGGTGATATATGTTGTTTATCCAGAAGAATTACGATTATACTTGTTGCGGACGAACGACTAGTAGTTGGCTTTTATTGGTGTTTATGTTGCATAGATTTGTCAAACTGAGTTGAACATAGTCAAAGTTCGTTTGGATCTATTTAGTTCTAATTTTGACAACAGTGTTTTTCGACGAGAGACAAACGTTGAAACAAAACTTGTATTGAGTTTGACGAGTTATAACTTTACAAAATATTTTTTTATAAATAATTCCTACAAATAAAAAAATCTTTTTTTATGAAATAAAAAGTCTTATTTTATAAACAATTGCTACAAATAAAAGTCTTATTTTACTTCACAGGATCAGACTTAAGCAGATAGACCGCTAGTAGTGGGAGCAACACCCACGTTCTCCTCCTTATTTTAAGGGACTGCTATTCCACAAGGCAGCATATTATGCAAAATTTCTCATTTTAAGTGCCAACAAATATCTTACTAATGTTTAATGAATATTAAGAGACTAAAATATATTAATATAGTATCATATTTCATAATTAGTTATTAAGAAATATAACATCAAAATAATTAAATAATATGAACGCCATCATATTTCATAATTAGTTTTTTAAAAGGCAACGGTCAACCATTCACATAAATGAACGGTTGGAAATCTTAGATGTAAAGATTACATTTATGACGGTTGCGGGAGAATATATATATTTTTCAAGAAATAATAATTAAAAAAAAAAGGAAACGGTCAACAATTCATAATTTTGAAATTAAATGAACGCCACCATCATATTGCCAGCCAGCCATAAATCACCCGTTGGAAATCTTAGATGTACTATTTGGGAAAGATTACGGGTTGCGTGAGAAATGACCATATGGCAGTAGCCACTTTGAAATTAAATGAAGTCCTCCTCTCCTCTCTTTTTTCTCCCGCCTTTCTTCTCTCTTCACCACCGCCTCCTCCTACTAGTACTACTACAAGCCCTAACCCAAGCCTCCTCCGAGCGATCACGACAAGGACGAGAAGAGGGGTCCCCAGGAAGGAGGTGCTCCCGTCTCCAGCGATTCCTAGCTCCGTTGCCTTGAGGTCCAAGGAGGAAGGAGGAGAAGGTGATTGCTATTTTGGGTATTTTCTTGCTTTCTATTTTTGGGTTTTTTTTTGATTGATTTTGATTAATCAGAGGCATACTCCCTCCTCGGACACATACTTAGATCCGAAGCAAAAGCAAAAGCAAAAGCCGGTCAAGGGGGCCGGAGACTTAGATGGTTCTGTGGACGTACGGTGAAGTTACTCCGGCTCCGGTGGTCGACGGATGTTTTCTTGCAGGTATAAAGCCGTTAGATATAGTTTTTTGTTATTAGTATGTGTTTTATTTATTTATTTATTTTAATTTGGTTGCCGCCGTTAGATATAGTTTCCCCTGTTCTAAGTACTCAGAATTCCAAGAAACACAGATTACTGATATCAAATAGTCAAACTTCCACATTGAAGGAAAAAAATACATGATTGAACATAAGAGACACATTGAGAATTGTTGTTACCCCCAAATTCTCAATACATCATCTGACATGATATCGCCAAGATTTACATCATTAATTTACCATCTAGGTTGCTATTCTGGACATGCATGTTCATATGATAAGACCCTCATCGCCTAAATGATGATGGAAACAAGTCATAAACATAAAAATGTAATGCTTTCTATGCATATAATTAAACTCAACATACATACACTCCTTCATAGTACATTGTAGTTCCTGCTATATATATATATATATATATATATATATATATATATATATATATATATAAACAAAAAAAACACACAGAAGATACTAAAAGCATTCTGGTGCCATCGTCACTGCCTTTCTAACCTCGCTTCATGTAATTTCTCCTTCAAAGAGTTATCTTTCATATTTTGCGGTAGTTTCGACAAGCATTGATCAGAAATTTCAAGTTCAGAAGATGCATGTCCATAATTCCTCGCCTGCACTAGACCGGACTGTTTTGAAATTGTTACCCCCTTTAGTGTAATTTGGACAGCTTTTTTGACTCGGACATGGGAGGCTTTGGTTATATCTTTGTGCTTAAATCCTTTTGGCATGTAAACTGGAAAAATAGATGCTTCACACAACTGATAGCAAATAGGAATGCTTTCATATCGATATACTTTGTCCTAATACTCAAACATTAATCTATCATTTTTGGTTTCAGTAGGTAGAATAATTTAGCAAATTCTTTCTTTCTTTCTTGGTGGAACACTCTCTTCTTTGACACCAATTTGTTTTTTATGACATTAGGGCTTTACTAATCGATGATTCTATCTACTAAGTCTTGTAAGGATTTTATAATTAATCATGCATAAACCTTGAATTTATGGTATATCTGGTCTATAAAAGGGAATATCCTATGTTTTTTTTTTAATTTCCATTGTTAAAAAATAACTCTGTTTATACTTTGCTAGTTGAATTCTTCAAGTTTCATAGTTAAAATGAACTTAAACCCATGTACAATTCTTCAAGTTTAATCAATCATTGGGCTGAAGTTACAATGACTGATTTTATATGTTTCTTTTTGAAACTATGGATTGGATTCCAAGGAAAAAAGGTTGAACTATCATTATCTTTTATGTGCGTGTGTGTATAATGGGTTTAACTTAATGCCACTAAGAGAAAAAGATTTCTTTGCATGTGATTTTCATGTATACTTCTATATTATGCGTGTGTGTATAATGGGTTTAACTTAATGCCACTAAGAGAAAAAGATTTCTTTGCATGTTATTTTTATGTATACTTCTATATTATCTTCCAAAACTCCACTTTTGAAGTGTAATTTCGAAAATATGCCACGATTCGACTTCTATATTTTTTTGAACATAATATATCCAAATATTCTTTTCAAAATCGTAGTTTCAAAATCGTTCTACGATTTGACTTTTATAGGTTTTCAAGCGTCATTCTACATTATGTTCACAACACTTCTTAAGGGTTGTTTCGAAATCTATTTATGATTTGACTTCTATCTTTTCAACTATCTTTTTTCATTGCATTCCAAAACTTCACTTCCAAATCGTAGTTTCGGAATCTTTCTATGATTTAACTTCTATATATTTTTTTCAAGTCTTCCTTCTACATTATGTTCAAATTCACTTAAGCATAGTTTCAAAATCTTTCGACGATTTGCCTTCTATATGTTTTTCAACTATTATCCTTTTACGTTACGTTCCTAAACTCTAATTCTAAAGTGTAATTTCAAAATTATGCTATAATTAAGCTTTCATATGATTATCAATTATCCATCTACATTATCTTCCAAAACTTTAGTTCTAAATAGTAAAATCTTTTAGTTATTAGAATTATATATGATTTTCAAGCTTACTTGACATTATGATCAAAAACTTCATTTCTTAATCGTAGTTTCGAAATGTTTCTACTATTTGACCCCTATATGAAAGTGTTATTCTACATTATGTTCAAAACTTCACTTCTTGTAGTTTTGATACGTTTCTATCATTTGACTTCTATTCGTTATGTTCAACAATCTTTTTACATTATATTCCAAAACTTTATTTCCAAATCATTGTTTCGATATCCTTTTGTCATTAAACTTTTATAGGTTTTTCAACTATCCTTTTACATTATTTTCCGAAACTTTACTTAAAAATCGTAGTTTTGAAATCTTTCTATGAGTCAACTTCTACAATTATCATTTGATCCATATTTGATTTTTAAGCGTTCTTCTACATTATTTTCAAAACTTCACTTCTTAAACGTGGTTTTGATGTCTTTCACCATTTGACTTCTATATGTTTTTTCAACTATCCTTTTACATTATGTTCCAAAATTTTATTTTCGAATCCTAGTTTCAAAATATTTCTATGACCTGACTTCTACAAAATTGTCATTATGTTCAAAAACTATCACATCAAAATCGTAAATTCGATATATTTGTCCAATTTAACATCCATATTATTTTTGTGTATACTTATACATTGGGTTCAAAAACTCTACTTTTGAAGTGTAATTTCGAAATACACCACAATTTGATTTATATATGTTTTTCAACTATCCTTCTACATTATTATCAAGAAATTCAATCCTAAATCGTAGTTTCAAAATCTTTCTACGTGGTTTTGATGTCTTTCACCATTTGACTTCTATATGTTTTTTCAACTATCCTTTTACATTATGTTCCAAAATTTTATTTTCGAATTGTAGTTTCAAAATATTTCTATGACTTGACTCCTACAAATTTGTCATTATGTTCAAAAACTATCACATCAAAATCGTAAATTCGATATATTTCTCCAATTTAACATCCATATTATTTTTGTGTATACTTATACATTGGGTTCAAAAACTCTACTTTTGAAGTGTAATTTCGAAATATACCACAATTTGATTTATATATGTTTTTCAAGCGTCCTTCTACATTATGTTCACAACTTCATTTACTAAGCGTGGTTTCGAAATCGATCTACAATTTGACTTATATTTTTTCAATAATTATTTGTCCTTTTTATTCCAAAATTTCACTTCAAAATTGTACTTTTGGAATCTTTCTACGATTTAACTTCTATATTTTTTAAGGATCCTTCTATATTATTTTCAAATTCACTTTACGTAGTTTCGAAATCTTTCTACGATTTAACTTCTTTATGTTTTTCAACTATCATTTTACATTACTTTCCTAAACTCCAATTCTAAAGTGTAATTTCAAAATTATGCTACAATTATACTTTCACATGATTGTCAATTATCTATGTACATTATCTTCCAAAACTTTTATTCTAAATCGTAGAATCTTTCAATGATAAGAAATCTATATGATTTTCAAGCATCCTTGATGTGTTATGTTCAAAAACTTCTTAACTCCCGAAATCTTTCTATAATTTGAACCCTATAAGATTTTCAATCATTCTTATGTTCAAAACTTCACCTCTTAAGCTTAGTTTTGATTTTTTTCTGCCATTTGACTTCTATATATTTTTCAAAACATTATGTTTCAAAATATTATTTCAAATTCGTAGTTTCGATATCTTTCTACCATTTAACTTTATTCTATATGTTTTTCAACTATCCTTTTATTTATGTTCCTAAACTCCAATTCTAAAGTGTAATTTCGAAGTTATGCTATAATTATACTTTCACATAGTTGTCAATTATCTACCTACATTATCTTCCAAAAGTTTAATTCTACATCGTACAATCTTGCAATGATTAGAATTCTATATCATCCTTGACGTTATGATAAAAAACTTGCACTTCTTAAGCATCGTTCCGAAATCTTTCTATAATTTGAACTTTATAAGATTTTCAATCATTCTTATGTTCAAAACTTCACTGCTTAAGTATAGTATCGATATTTGTCTATCATTTGACTTCTATATGTTTTTAGTTATCCTTTTAAGTTATGTTTCAAAAGTTCATTTCCAAATCGTAGTTTCAATATCTCTACCATTTGACTTTTATATGTTTTTCAACTATGTTTTTACATTTTATTCCAAAACTTTACTTTGAAAGCATAGTTTTGAAATATTTCTACGATTTGACCCCTATATGATTTTAAACGTCCTTCTACATTATATTCAAAATTTTACTTCTTAAGCGTAGTTTTGATGTCACTTCTATATGTTTTTCAACTATTCTTTTAAATTATATTCCAAAAGTTCATTTCAAATCGTAGTTTCAATATTTTTTTACCATTTGACTTTTATAGTTTTTCAACTACCCTCTTACATTATGTTACAAAACTTCACTTCCCAATAATAGTTTCAAAATCTTTGTACGAGTTTGACTTCTATCAACATCATTTGTAATCTATGTTCGAAAACATCACTTTCAAATCTTAAATTCGATCTCTCTCTCTCTTTCTCTCTAATTTAACGTCCATATGATTTTTATGTATACTTCTATATTATGTTCCAAAACTCCACTTTTAAAGTGTAATTTTAAAAATATGCCATGATTCGACTTCTATATTTTTTGTACTATTTTCTACATTATTATCCAAATATTCTTTTTAAAATGGTAGTTTCAAAATCGTTCTACGATTCGACTTTTATAGGTATTCAAGCGTCATTCTACATTATCTTCACAACTTCATTTCTTCTTGAGCGTAGTTTCAAAATTGTAGATTCAAAATTTATTTACGATTTGACTTATATCTTTTCAACTATCTTTTTCATTGCATTCCAAAAATTCACTTCTAAATCGTAGTTTCAGAATCCTTCTATGATTTAAGTTCTATATGTTTTTCAAAGTTTCCTTCTACATTATGTTTAAATTCACTTGAGCATAGTTTCAGAATCTTTCGACGATTTGACTTCGATATGTTTTCAACTATCATTTTGCGTTACGTTTCTAACTCAAATTCTAAAGTGTAATTTCAAAATTATCCTACAATTAGGCTTTCATATGATTATCAATTATCCATCTACATTATCTTTCAAATCTTTAGTTCTAAATAGTAAAATCTTTTTATGATTAGAATTATATAATTTTCAAGCATTCTTGACATTATGTTCAAAATTTTCATTTTTAAGAGTAGTTCTGAAATGTTTCTATGATTTGACCCCTATATGATTTTCAAGCGTCCTTCTACATTATGTTCAAAACTTCACTTCTTATAGTTTTGATACGTTTCTATCATTTGACTTCTATATGTTTTTCAACTGTCATTTTTATATTATGTTCCAAAACTTTATTTTCAAATCATAGTTTCGTATCATTTTGGCATTAAACTTCTCTAGGTTTTAAGACTATCCTTTTACAATATTTTTTCGAAATTTCACTTACAAATTCTATGAGTTAACTTCTACAATTATCATTTGACCCCTATATGTTTTTCTAGTGTTATTCTACATTATTTTCAAAACTTTACTTCATAAGCGTAGTTTTGATGTCTTTCTACCATTTGACTTCTATATGTTTTTCAACTATCCTTTTACATCATTATCCAAAACTTTATTTTTTAATCGTAGTGTCCAAATCTTTCTATGACTTGACTTCTACAGCTATCATTTTTTATTATGTTCAATAACTATCACATCAAAATCGTAAATTCGATATCTTTCTCCAATTTAACATTCATATGATTTTCATTTATACTTGTACATTGTATTCGAAAACACAAATTTTGAAGTCTAGTTTCGAAATATGCCACAATTTAATTTATATATATTTTTTCAACTATCCTCCTAAATTGTTATCCATAACTTAAATCCTAAATCGTAGTTCAAAAATTTTCAACTATTTGACTTTTATATGTTTTTCAACTATCCTTCTAAATTATTATCTAGAAATTCAATCCTAAATCGTAGTTCAAAATTTTTCTACGATTTGACTTTTATATTTTTTATCCAGCGTCCTACGTTATGTTCACAACTTCACTTCATAAGCGTGGTTACGAAATCGATCTACGATTTGATTTATATCTTTTCAACTGTCATTTGTCCTTTTATTCCAAAACTTTACTTCCAAATTGTATTTTTTGAATCTTTTTACGATTTAACTTCTATATGTTTTTAAGGATTCTTCTACATTATGTTCAAATTCACTTAACGTAGTTTCAAAATCTTTCTACGATTTAACTTCTATATTTTTTCAACTATCATTTTACATTACTTTCCTAAACTCTAATTCAAAATTTTAATTTCAAAATTAAGCTACAATTATACTTTCATATGATTGTCAATTATCAATCTATATTATCTTTCAAAACTTTAATTCTAAATCGTAGAATATTTCAATGATTAGAATTCTATATGATTTTCATGTTCATAAAACTTTACTTCTTAAGCGTTGTTCCAAAACCTTTCTATGATTTGACCCCTATATGATTTTTAAATGTCATTCTACATTATGTTCAAAATATCACTTCTTAAGTATTCGATATCTTTCTACGTACCATTTGAGTTCTATACGTTTTCAACTATCATTTTAGATTATGTTCTAAAACTTCATTTCTGAATCGTAGTTTTGATATCTTTCTATCATTTTACTTCTATATATTTCAACTATCCTTTTACATTATTTTTGAAAAGTTCACTTCCAAATTGTAGTTTCGAAATCTTTCTACGAGTTTACTTCTATCAACTATCATTTGACCTTATGTTAGAAAACATCACTTCAAAGTCGTAAATTCGATATCGAACATTCTCCAATTTAACATCTATATGATTTTCATGTATATTTCTACATTACATTCAAAAACTCCATTTTTGAAGTGTATATGCCACACATGGACTACTCTATATGTTTTCAACTATCCTTCTCCATTATTATCCTAATTCAATTCTAAATCATAGTTTCGAAATCTTTTAGCGATTTGTCTTCTATATGTTTTCTAAGCATCCTTCTATATGTTCACAACTTCACTTCATAAGCGTAGTTTCTAAATCTATCTACGATTTGACTATCTTTTCAAATATTATTTTTTATTATATTCCAAAACTTCACTTCCACATCGTTGTTTCAAAATCTTTCTATGATTTAACTCCTATATATTTTTCAAGTGTTCTTCTACATTACGTTCAAATTCACTTAAATATAGTTTCGATATCTTTCTACCATGCGACTTTTATATGTTTTTCAACTATTTTTTTACATTATGTTCCAAAACTTTACATCAAAATTGTAGTTTCGAAATCTTTATACGTGTTGTCTTCTATCAACTGTCATTGGTTATTATGTTTTTGAATACATCACTTCCAAATCGTAAATTAGATATCTTTCTACAATTTAACATTCAAATAATTTTCATGTATACTTCTACATTATGATCCAAGACCACTTTTGATGTGTAATTTTGAATTATGCCATTATTTGACTTCTGTATATTTTTCAACTATCCTTCTAATATTATTATCCAAATATTATTTTCAAAATCGTAGTTTCAAAATTTTCTATGATTTGACTTTTATAGGTTTCAAGCGTCCTTCTACATTATGTTCACAACTTCACTTCTTAAACGTAGTTACGAAATCTATTTATAATTTGACTTCTATCTTTTCAACTATTTTTTCATTACATTCCAAAACTTTACTTCCAAATCGTATTTTCGGAATCTTTCTACGATTTAACTTCTATATGTTTTTCAAGCTTCCTTCTACATTATATTCAAATTCACTGAAGCATAATTTCATAATCTTTTGCCGATTTAACTTCTATATGTTTTTCAACTATCCTTTTATGATACATTCCAAAACTCCAATTATAAAGTATAATTT
Organism: Iris macrosiphon; assembly: GCA_036927795.1. Taxonomy (NCBI): domain Eukaryota; kingdom Viridiplantae; phylum Streptophyta; class Magnoliopsida; order Asparagales; family Iridaceae; genus Iris; species Iris macrosiphon. The sequence goes on along the minus strand of JAYESA010000004.1, from coordinate 279,942,370 downwards.
TAAAATTATGCTACAATTAGGCTTTCATATGATTATCAATTATCCGTCTACATCAACTTCCAAAACTTTATTTCTAAATAGTTAAAATATTTCTAGGATTAGAATTCTATATAATTTTCAAATATTCTTGACATTATGTACAAAAACATTATTTCTTAAGTGTAGTTTCGAAATGTTTCTACAATTTAACCCCTATATTATTTTCAAACGTCATTCTACATTATGTTCAAAACTTCACTTCTTATAGTTTCGATACGTTTCTATCATTTGACTTCTATATATTTTCAACTATCTTTTACAATTATATTCCAAAACTTTATATCCAAATCATAGTTTCGATATCCTTTTGCCATTATCAACTATCCTTTTACATTATTTTTCGAAACTTCACTTACAAATTGTAGTTTTAAAATCTTTCTATGAGTCAACTTCTACGATTATCATTTGACCCAATTTTGAAGTGTAATTTCGAAAATATGCCACGATTTGACTTCGATATTTTTTCGTACTATTTTCTACATTATTATCCAAATAGTCTTTTCAAAATCGTAGTTTCAAAATCGTTCTAACGATTTGACTTCTATAGGTTTTCAAGCGTCCTTCTTTATGTTCACAACTTCATAATTTCTTTTTAAGCGTAGTTTCAAAATTTATTTACAATTTGGATTATATCTTTTCAACTATCTTTTTTTATTGCATTCCAAAACTTCACTTCGAAATCGTAGTTTCAAAATCTTTGTATGATTTAACTTCTATATATTTTTCTAAGCTTCCTTCTATACTATGTTCAAATTAACTTGAGCATAGTTTCGGAATCTTTCGACGATTTGACTTATATATGTTTTTCAACTATTATTTTTCATTACGTTTCTAGACTCCAATTCTAAAGTGTAATTTTGAAATTATGCTACAATTATGCTTTCGTATGATTATCAATTATTCATCTACATTATCTTCCAAATCTTTAGTTCTAAATAGTAATATCTTTTTATGATTAGAATTTTATATGATTTTAAGCATTCTTGACATTATGTTCAAAAAATTTATTTCTTAAGGGTAGTTTCGAAATGTTTCTACGATTTGACCATAATATGATTTTCAAGTGTCATTATCCATTATGTTCAAAACTTCACTTCTTATAGTTTCGATACGTTTCTATCATTTGACTTCTATATTTTTTTTTAACTATCATTTTACATTATGTTCCAAAACTTTATTTTCAAATCGTAGTTTCGATATCCTTTTGCCATTAAACTTCTATAGGTTTTTCAACTATTCTTTTACATTATTTTTCGAAACATCACTTACAAATCGTACTTTTGAAATCTTTCTATGAGTCAACCAATTATCATTTGACCCCTATATGATTTTCAAGCGTTCTGCTACATTATTTTCAAAACTTCACTTCTTAAGCGTAGTTTTGATGTCTTTCTACCATTTGACTTTTATATGTTTTTCAACTATCCTTTTATATTATATTCCAAAACTTTATTTTCGAATCGTTGTTTCGAAATCTTTCTATGACTTCTACAACTATCATTTTTTATTATGTTAAAAAACTATCACTTCAAAATCGTAAATTCCATATATTTCTCCAAGTTAACATCCAAATGATTTTTATGTATACTTGTACATTATTTTCGAAAACTCTACATTTTAAGTATAATTTCGAAATATGCCACGATTTGATTTATTTATGTTTTTCAACTATCCTTCTACATTATTATCCATAAATTCAATCCTAAATCGTAGTTCAAATTTTTTCTACGATTTGACTTTTATATGTTTTTAAAGCACCCTTCTATGTTATGTTCACAACTTCACTTCATAAGCGTGATTTCGAAATCGATCTACTATTTGACTTATATCTTTTCAACTATCATTTGTCCTTTTATTCCATAACTTCATTCTCAAGTTGAATTTTTTGAATCTTTCTACGATTTAACTTCTATATGTTTTTAAGGATCCTTTTACATTATGTTCAAATTCACTTAACATAGTTTCAAAGTTTCTCTACGATTTAACTTCTATATGTTTTTCAACTATCCTTTTACATTATTTTCCTAGACTCCAATTCTAAAGTATAATTTCAAAATTATGCTACAATTATACTTTCACATGATTGTCAATTATCTATCTATATTATCTTCCAAAAGTTTAATTCTATATGATTTTCAAGCATCCTTGACATTATGTTCATAAAACTTTACTTCTTAAGCGTAGTTCCAAAATATTTCTACGATTTGACCCCATAAGAATTTCAAGCGTCTTTCTACATTATGTTCAAAACATCACTTCTTAAGGTTTCGATATCTTTCTACCATTTGAGTTCTATATGTTTTCAACTACCCTTTTAGATTATGTTCCAAAACTTCATTTCCCAATCGTAATTTTGATATATTTTTATCATTTTACTTTTATATGTTTTCAACTATCATTTTACATTATTTATCAAAACTTCACTTCCGAATCGTAGTTTCGATATCTTTCTACGGGTTGACTTCTATCAACTATAATTTGTCCTTATGTTAGAAAACATCACTTCCTAATTGTAAATTCGATATCTTTCTCCAATTTAACATCTATATGATTTTCATGTATAATTCTACATTACATTCCAAAACTCCATTTTTGAAGTGTATATGCCACGCTTGGACTTCTATATGTTTTCAACTATCCTTCTACATTATTATCCAAATTCAATTCTAAATCAAAGTTTTGAAAATTTTCAAATTCAATTATAAACCATAGTTTTGAAATCTTTTTGCGATTTATCTTCTATATGTTTTCCAAGCGTCTTTCTATATGTTCACAACTTCACTTCATAAGCGTAGTTTCTAAATCTATCGACGATTTGACTATCTTTTCAACTCTCCTTTTTCATTATATTCCAAAACTTCACTTTACATCATTGTTTCGAAATCTTTCTACGATTTAATTTCTATATATTTTTCAAGAGTTCTTCTATATTACGTTGAAATTCACTTAAATATAGTTTTGATATCTTTCTACCATTCGACTTTTATATGTTTTTCAACTATCCTTTTACATTATGTTCCAAAATTTTACTTCCATATAGTAGTTTTGAAATATTTATACGTGTTGTCTTCTATCAACTGTCATTGGTTATTATATTTTCGAAAACTTCACTTCCAAATCGTAAATTCGATATCTTTCTACAATTTAACATTCATATGATTTTCATGTATATTTCTACATTATGATCTAAGACTCCAGTTTTGAAGTATAATTTTGAAATTATGCTATGATTTTGACTTCTGTATATTTTTCAACGATCCTTCTACATTATTATCCAAATATTCTTTTCAAAAGCGTAGTTTTGAAATCGTTCTTCGATTTGACTTTTATAGGTTTTCAAGCGTTCTTCTACATTATGTTCACAACTTCACTTCTTAAGCATAGTTCTTCGATTTGACTTCTATCTTTTCAACTATCTTTTTCATTACATTTCAAAACTTCACTTTCAAATCGTATTTTCGGAATCTGTCTACGATATAACTTCTATATGTTTTTTCAAGCTTCCTTCTACATTATGTTCAAATTCACTTAAGCATAGTTTCGTAATCTTTCGTCGATTTGACTTCCATATATTTTTCAACTATCCTTTTATGTTACATTCCTAAACTCCAATTATAAAGTGTAATTCCAAAATTATGCTAAAATTAGGCTTTCATATGATTATCAATTATCCATCTACATTATCTTCCAAAACTTTATTTCTAAGTAGTAAAGTCTTTCTATGATTAGAATTCTATATGATTTTCAATTGCTTTCATGACATTATGTTCAAAAACTTTATTTCTTAAGCGTAGTTACGAAATGTTTCTACGATTTGACCCTACATGATTTTCAATTTTCAATCACCCATCTATACTCGTTTTCACCAATCTACTCACATTCTACACCATATTTCAATTATAATTACTCATCAATACTTGTTTTCACGATTCTACCCCTATTTTATACTATATTTCGATTAGAATCAACAACCTAAACTCGTTTTCGTCATCATACGATCATATTGGACCGTATTTCGATTAGAATTATCCGTTTATACTCGTTTTCACCATTCTACGATCATTTGATACATTTTTTCGATTACAGTTACATTTCAGCACTCGTTTCACCAATCTAGGCCTCCACTTTTTTACCCTATTTTGGTTAGAATCACCCATATATACTTGTTTTCGCCAATCTACTCACATTTTATACCATATTTTGATTAGAATCATTCATCTATACTTGTTTTCACGATTCTACCCATGTTTTATACCATATTTTGATTAGAATCAACAATCTAAACTCGTTTTCGTCATCATATGATCATATTATACCGTATTTTGGTTTGACTCACCCGTCTATACTCGTTTTCACCATTCTACGATCATTTAATACATTATTTCGATTACAGTCACATTTCAGTACTCGTTTTCACTATTCTACGATCATTTGATACATTATTTCGATTACAGTCACATTTCAGTACTCGTTTCACCAATCTAGGCTACTTTTTTTTATCTTATTTTGGTTAGAATCACCCATCTATACTCGTTTTCACCAATTTACGCACATTCTACACCATATTTTGTTTAGAATCACTCATCTATACTTGTTTTGACGATTCTACCCCTGTTTTATACCACATTTCGATTAGAATCAACAATTTAAACTCGTTTTCATCATCCAGAGTGGTATCTCACTGATGGCTCGGGCCCCCCGGAAGGAGGCCTTCTTTGCCTTCCACCTAAGCTGCGCAGGAAAGGCCCAAAGCCAATCCCAGGGAACAATAAAGATTCATAGGGTCTTTCTGTCCATGTGCAGGTAGTCCGCATCTTCACTGACATGTCTATTTCACCGAGCCTCTCTCCGAGACAGTGCCCAGATCGTTACGCCTTTTGTGCGGGTCGAAACTTACCCGATAAGGAATTTTGCTACGTTATGACCGTTATAGTTACGGCCGCCGTTCACCGGGGCTTCGGTCGTCGGCTCCCCTGTCATCAGGTCACCAACTTCCTTGACCTTCCGGCACTGGGCAGGCATCAGCCCCCATACATGGTCTTACGACTTTGAGGAGACCTGTGTTTTTGGTAAACAATCACCCGAGCCTGGTCACTGCGACCCCCTTTGTGAGGAGGCACCCCTTCTCCCGAAGTTACCAGACTATTTTGCCGAGTTAGGATCATATTATATCATATTTTGGTTCGAATCACCCGTTTGTACTAATTTTCACAATTTTACGGGAATTTGATGCCTTATTTCTTTTAGAATAATATTTCTATACTCGTTTCACCAATCTAGGCCGGTTATATACCTTATTTCGGTTAGAATCTCCCGTCTATACTCGTTTTTACCATTCTATGCCCATTCTATACCATAATTCTGTTAGAATCACTCATCTATGCTCGTTTTTACGATTCTAACACTATTTTATACAATATTTCAATTAGAATCGATAATCTAAATTTGTTTTCATTATTCTACTATCATATTATACCATATTTCAGTTCGAATCACCCTTTACACTCGTTTTCACTATTTTACGAGCATTTGATACCTTATTTCGGTTAGATTCTCATTTTATACTCGTTTCACCAATCTAGGCCGGTTATATACCTTATTTTGGTTAGAATCTCCCGTCTATACTCGTTTTCAATATTCTACGTCCGTTCTACATCATAATTTTGGTTAAATCACACATCTATGCTCGTTTTTATCGTTCTACACTTGTTTTATACCACATTTCGATTAAAATCATCCATCTATTCTCATTTTCATCATTCTACGTTCATTATATTTTATATCTCTGTTAGAATCAACTATTTATACTTGTTTTCACTAATCTAAGCTCATTATATACCCATAATTAGAATCATCCATCAAGCTATGCATATTCTAAATTATATTTCGGTTAGAATCGTCCATATATACTCATTTTAACCATTCTACGCTATCATATTTCAGTTTGTATCATCCATCAATACTCGTTTTCATCATTCCACGTCCGTTTTATACGATATTTTGGTTCAAATCACCGATATAAACATGTTTTCAGCATTATAAGATTATTCTATACCATACTACGGTTAGAATCACCCATTTATACTCGTTTTAACTATTATACGATCATTTGATATCTTATTTCGATTACAATCATATTTCAGTACTCGTTTCCACAAATCTATACCACTTTTATACCATATTTTGGTTTAAATCACCAATCTATATGCGTTTTAACCAAACTACGCACATTTTATACCATAGTTTTGTTAGAATCACTTATCAATACTCGTTTTCATGATTCAACCCCTCTTTCATACCATAGTTCGGTTCGAATCACCTTTTTATACTAGTTTTCACCATTTTACGAGCATTTTGATGCCTTATTTCGGTTAGCATCTTATTTCTATACTCATTTCACCAATCTAGGGCGAATCATAGCTTGACATACACTACACACTTATGCTCGAGTCTGACCAAGTCTGAATGTAACCTTAGCTGGCCACATATTAAAAATTATATTTCAATTCACGTAGGATTTTATCGTGATTGTTATTATTGTTTCATAGGCTGATTCTCATGGTTTATAGTATTATATGTGGTGTTCCATTACCCCATTCAGTTACATTGTCCGGTTCTTTTTCTGGATTTATTTTTATTGCTTTATTTTGTATGGTGCAATATTTCATACGGGGATGTACTTTGCTCATTTTCTGACTAGATCGTTGACGCCAGGTTATGACATGGAAGATTAGCATTCGATCGAAAGATTCTGTTGGGAGATTATATTATACTTTTAGTCAGATGTATTTGATGTATCATATGATGTATATTGTTTATGAGGTTACTTCATCGGATTTGTCTCCGGAGTTGACTTGTATGATGTACACAAAAAGAGACTACTAGTGGACTGTGGTGATCATGTGCGTGTGTGGGTAGCGTCTATTGTTTAGTTCTATGACGGTTATTCGACGATTATTGAGGTCTAGACAGCAAACTACCATTGTTAACAACAGTGTAGGCTGGGCGTGCTCACAACCCGTACCCGATATCGCGGGAGTGGGACGTGAAACCCTCCCTCCGGTTTTACAATGATACAGACACCAAAATGCTGTATCGCCGCTCGTACGATGGACTTCTACTATGATGCGTTTTAATGCAGAAGCAAAGCAGGTACACCGTGAAGCTCACGATGGTGTTTGCAGTGCACACCAACCCGGCCCTAAGCTGCAAGATCGTCTCCGAAGTATGGGCTTTATTTGCAAACAATGGTAGCGGATGCCGTCAACTATGCAAAGAAATACAGAATGTGCCAAATCCATGCTGACTTTATCTACCAACATTCATAGTTCCTACACCCAACCGTGGCATCCTGGCCATTTGAAGCATGGGGAATGGACATCATCGGACCGATATCCCACCATCATCGAAAGGGGACCGGTTCATTCTCGTCATAACCGACTACTTTTCCAAGTGGGCAAAAGCTATACCACTCGCTGAAGTAAAAACGTCAAATATTATCGGTTTCGTCAAACATCACGTCATCTACCACTTCGGACTGCCTCGGAGGATCATCCACGACAACGGTCCACAATTCGCAAGCCACACTTTCTATCGATTTTGCGATAAAAATTGAATTCATAATGTAGCTTCGACTGCCTACAATCTAGCTGCGAATGGATTGGCAAAAGCGTTCAACAAGACGATCATAAAGTTTCTTAAGAAGTTTATTTCGTCGAACAAATACGACTGAAACGAGAAGCTTGGCGAATGTCTCTGGGCCTATCGCACGACGGTCCGAACCCCAACTGGCAGTACGCCATTCTCCTTGGTCTAAGGGAGCGAAGCCGTGCTTCCCCTGGAAACCCAAATTTCCTCTCTCCGAGTGGCTCTCGTCAATTAGCTAACAGTCGAAGACAACCAACGACGACGTTTGCAGGAATTATAGGTACTTGACGAAAAGCGTATCCTAGCTCAACATCACATTGAGCTATATCAAGCCTGCCTTTCTGGAACCTTCAATAAAAGGGGAGAGTAAAGAGCCTTCCAAGTTGGTGATCTCGTCCTTACGATGAGAAGGCCGATGGTCATGACCCGCAAAACATCGGGGAAGTTTCAAGCCAAATGGGAAGTAGACCCCTTCATAGTGGAATCAATGTATAGCATTGACAAGTTTCTCAAAAAGTACTATGTCTAAGCCTAGGCATGTACTTCCTCATCCCTAGCAGGTTAATCCGAGATGTTATAGCATTTACATTTTGGTTATCCCTAGCAAGTGCAGACATACAATGTGAAAGCAAGATCTATTATCTGTATTCAGGAGTCCTGAATACGCAACAGATAAGGGGTCCACAAAAATAATTCTCCAAAATAGTAGTCATGTCTATATTACCTCTGAACTACAAGATGCTCATTCTCCCCAGTAGAAGTGAAATGTAAAGCAAAAGAAAACAGTCACGTCCATATTACCTCTGTCTTGAGTGTACCATAATACCTCTGCCTTGTTACCTTTGAGCAAACATTTCTTTATCATCTATTGTCTAACCTATTACATCCATATCACATCTGATAGGGTTCGATCTCTAACTTATTATTTGCACTTGGCTAATTTAAGGTGCTAGTAATAAATTTGTGAAAAATAAGCAATCCCTAGGAATTGTCCTGGAAAAGTGGTACGGCCAACATCTGCTGACTTGTCTTCAATTGTGTCTAATAGAATTAAAAAAAATAGCATCATCTTGTGATTAATAATGGCATAATACACATATGAACATCTCAATTTTTCTCATATATAAGGTTTTGAGGGACTTGGGACATGACCAATGTACCAGGCAGAGACAAAGGACAGCTTGCAACCTTATCATGCTTTCTAGATCTTTAACAGAATACAAAAGATAGATAATTGCATTTGAAAAGGGGAACCTAAAGATTAAGGTCACGTTTTCATCATTGGAATTTAATTCATTTTTTACTTTATTCATTCTGTTCAAAGGGCCACATCTGTAACAGCTATACAAACGTGCTACTTAGGGGTAATGAACATCATGGTAGATGTTTATGAAAATGATCAAACCTTTCCTCTCTGTATCTCATTTCAAAAATTAAGTAAAGACTTAACTAATAAGGGGGGAAATGATAATTAAAAGTTAGCATATGTAATATTCTAACTACAATTTGTAAGAGGACCATCCAGAACCAGAAAATAACGTTGGATAATGAAATGAGAAGAGATGGTCGAGTAGCATTGTAGCAATGTTGACAAAACATAAATAAAAGCAAGTAATTTGGGTGGCCAGATCCAGCCTCAAGTAAGGATAAAACAATGAATCATCACGTTTTTGGTTTTAATGAGAATGGATGGGTTGCTAGCTAAAACTGAAAAGATCATGGTGTTAGGATCTACTACGGTTAGCAAGGCTACAAAGGACAGACTTGCCTAAATTTGTTGTGTGTTCATCATAATCTGATAGCATTTCAGAGATGCATATGAACCTCAAAAATCAGTTCCATGCCTGTGCACCCTGACCTTGTCTGCATCCCTGTAACAATATGGACAACCAAAACAAAAACTGAAGCAATAAAAAAGGATATGGATGTTGCTAATTTGACGGATAGTTGGCCCTTTTTATACAGTTGAATGGAACATGATGATTAGTGGAGACAACTTCACAAATTTGGAAAATCTATTGCTTTTTACAAGGATACTTGAATTGCAGAATCATTACTGGATGGAAGTCTGAAGTATCATTTTCATCTTAAGACTGTTGTATGTTCGTCTATTGTATAAATTTCTATGTACAGAAATGGAGATGAATTTTGTGATTTATGAGCCAGTTCTTATCAATCCCATGTATGCCACAACACAGTTCAAGATATGTTCTCAAACTTCAGAATATTGCTTCATATGCTATTTGGCATTATGGCATGATTGAATAATGGCTTGTTTCTTTCATCAGCACCTTTGCATGATTCTATAACTCCTTTGCATGCTGAGGCAGTTGGCCATGTTTTTCTTTATTATATTTCCCATCATTATGAAAGATCACACATACCAGTGTAGATTTATAAGAAGAGTGATTGACTTGAAAGGGTTGTTGCTGAAGTAATATTTTTTTTTCATTGGCTTCCTTGTCAGATAAAACAACATTTTGCTTTGCTACTTGACAAATGTTCCTTTTTATCTACTTTGTAGAAAGACTTTCATGACAAGTACCCTCCATATGCCTTTCTTAGCCCTAGGGTGTGCAGTGCACCTACTTCAATTGTCTTTGGCTCAACATGAGTTTCCTATGCTAAGCTGACATGTGATAACTCTGTCCTAGACCACTGGCCTGTAAATCCACATAGCATTGCCACCTTTCATTTCATATCATGCATTGTGTTTACAAGTAATTGTCAATTTGCGCCAAGAGTGTGAACTAGAGTTATATGATGGGAGCCAGAAAGTGCATACATACCAAAATCAGTGCCTGGTCTATGCTTGGCAGAAATTTGTATTTTGTATAGTTGTTCCAAGTACAAGCAACGATACCTTTGAAATATGTTAATATGTAGTATGAGCCTGACACGAGTTGAAAAAGATGAATCAAGTATATTAGGAAACTACTTAGGAGTTGGGAAACTTAGAGCCAGTACTGGAATATGGAGAAAATTGAAGAGTGATATTTGTTGTAACTTGGCGTATTTGGTACATCAGCCTAGGAAGAAGAAGGTTTCTAGCAAGTAGGTGATCTCACCTACTAGATAAACTATTGAAGAACATGCTAAGTGATTATAAATTTCGTTGTTGGAAGTAGTAAAAAAATATGGAGTTTTTTTCTTAAGTTTTTGAATGGCTTGGCCTTTAGTACTACTAAATGCTGACTAAGTAGGTTGTAGCTTGAATGTAGGTGCTTTTATTTCTTCAGAGGCTAATAATTTGTATGGGCATAACCTACTTATCTTCACCATTGTTTTTCTATATTTGTTTCCATATATCTTAAAATTTACACTTTACTGTTGAACCACTTTGGTACTAGTAGACCTGCAATACAGAACCTATAGGTATAACCTTTTGTTCAATACTAAAATAAAAAATGGTTTGTTGGATAATCTGCCTTTTCTATAGAATCAACCTCTTCGGTTTTATTTACTTGTGAATGGATCTGGCAACTTCAGATATCAAGTTATGTGATACTTTATATGATGACTAGAACTCTCATTTCGTATTTGATCTGAAGCTAGCACCTAAAGGAGATTTTTTTTTAAAAAATTGCAAATCACATCTTTTGAAATTAAGACTTGATTTATGTATGATGCTTCCCTTTTATATAACATGGCTCTGAAAAGGTTGTCATGCCTAGATGATTATACCTGTTCTACTTATCTTAATTACTGATTCTAACAAGTTAACATTAAAAGTTTTTTTTTAAGTGCAGGAAAGGAGAATCCCAGCTATAAATTCTTGTAAGCTTTCTGCCTTTTGTCAACTTGGATAATGTACTGTTGTATTTTGCTTGATCTGTCAATTTATCTTTTACTCTTGATTTTAATGTCCAAAGATCATGAATCATTGGGTAACGCAACATTTGGAGATCTAGGCATTGGAAGTGCTCTAAGCAGTTCCAATGTGTGTGGCCCTCCACGGGTTTCCTCATCTTATGCATGCCCCAGCACCTCAGAGTTCTGCTAACTCGGTTCCAGAGAATAATCCATTTCCTAGGCATCTGAATAAATTGGGTAGAGGACAATCCTTTCCTGATAAGCTCAACTCCCATTTCCTGCAAGCAGAGCCACAAAACCACAACTGGCAGCAACAACATTTTGTTCCTTTCTCCTTGTTGGGAAATGCTGCTGACCAGTCTGCAAGTCAGTTCGCTCTGAGGTCATCCAGAAGTGATACCAGCACCCAGCAGAGATTTGTATCTTTCATACATCCACACCCCCATATGCATGGGGGGTAAGTGTTGCAGTTCAAGTCGCTCCTTCTTCAAAACATAGAATATCATACTATTTCCTTCTCGCTCAAACATTTATTCACACTAATTATTTTCACAGGTCTGTCTCTCGAAATGGAAGCAATTTAGTGGCATCAATGGGCCCAGTTATTGGTGAGGTAAGGGGACATACACACACTCATGGCCATGGCAGTAATCTTATAGAATAGTAAGACTCAATTGGAGTTTCATGATAGCCTCATCCCAGCCACATCAGCTGTAGCCTGAGCTTCAGACATTCAGAATGTAGGAACTCATTTTGTAGAGAATTGTAGAGCTCAATTTGGAGTCCTAATTTTTAGATTCTAGATTCTAGATTTTATATATATATATATGTATATATATATAGGAAAAGAAAGAAGTATGACACCTAGGTTTATACCACTCATCTCATTTTAGCCTCAAGTTTTTTTTATAACTATTCACATACAAACCCAACCCATTCTACATTTTTTTTATTAATGCATTTTTGAACTTCATCTGCTATTGATGCTCTCAGGATGGATATTATGCTTACTGATTGGTGCCTAGGACAAGGCACTAGAGTTGCCTTCAGGATTTGGCTCTCTTTTTTTTCCTTTCCTTTTTCTTTCATAAGCTTACTATAGTTTTTGAAAGCAGGAAGAAATTGGTTACAAAACAACCTACTTCTTCTGCTTCTTGAAAAGCAGCAGCAATGCCTGGACCTACGATAAATCCAGAAGAGCCCAGCCCACCAGTCTACCTAAGAGCATCCTTAGTAAGGTCCATCCCAAATTCTATATTCTAGATTCATAATGTAGGAACTATCAGAGAATGTACTCACATGTTGCCCAGAGCAATGAATATCAGACAGTGTCTGTACTAGAGTCCAGGTGACCTATATATGAGATTTTATGTCAATTGGTGATTTGGAATAATAAACATGCTTAACTAACTCTACTCTAGGTCTTCTAGGTCATATCAAGGTCATTAGGGCCAAACTAGGTCAATACATTGTTTTAGGTTCACAATTTCCTATAAAGTTGACCTATAGGGTCAAACTTGCCATTACTAGCTAATACTAGGTTGTACCAAGCCATCTAGGTTTCTAGGTCATTCTATATAGGTATGGTTATAATAGATACCATATATATATTTATACTCTATATATCCTAGTATCATAAGATATCTTAACTATTACCTATACCCCCACTTAGTATCTTGATCAACCCGTTATCTAGTATCAATACCTATTACCTAGTCCATAACTTGGTATCTTGGTATCAATACCAATTCCCATGATACCAACCTATACAATTACACTAGTATCTCACTAGTACTAAATATCCTAATACTAAAGTACTTCCCATATATAGGTATCTTGACTCAACTAGGTATCTACCTATTATCTAAATGAACTCCTTACCTTAGTGTTACCTTAACAATCCCCAATATCTTAATTCTACAACCCTAGTCAATACTCCTAACTTAGAATACCTTAGTTATACCCATAACCCTAGCACACTTACCCTTTACCTTGGTATCACAACTTACCTTGATATCACTATAATCAATGTTATCCCCCACTAGAACTCCCTCACTAGTACCTATCCTAGCTCACACTATCATGTATTTCATGTATCAGGATAGCACCCTACTTGGTACCCACTTAAACAATCACACTCATGAACCTATACTAGCTAGGATACCCTGGCATAAACACTATAGGATACACTAGGTTATCTCACACCTAAAGTTGATGCTGAAATCTAATACCCATAGACCTATTTAGTTGATACCCCTAATACCTACACTGACTACAACCCTTAACAAGTGCCTGTAAACAGGCCCTCAACCTTTGTACAGTCCTCACCTCACTGGATATACCTACAAGTTATTTACCTACACTCCATATTTGCATGGGAACACTGCCACATAGAAAATTTGCCTGTGGGCATGCTGCCACATAGGGAGTATGTGAATGTTGTCGTATATCAAATCTGCCGCATGGGAGGTATGGGAACGTTGTCGCATATCAATTATGCCGCATGGGAATACTGCCACATGGGAGGTATGGGAAAGCTGTCGCATATCAAATCTGCAATTTGAGAACACTGCCACATGGGAGGTCTGCACTTTTTACGAAGTGTACGGTCTGTTGAAACAGCTTTCGGTGGCTCGTCTTTTTACTACAGAGCATTAAATGCAAGTGTGATGGAGGATAACTTATGGCGCGTGAGGTATGGCCAATATTTGCGGCATGGCTTCTAACTAAATTTGGTGCATGGCTAGCGGCCTCTTGCCGCATAGTTCTTGACTCTGCTCTTGCCGCATCGGGAATGGGTTGCTTTTAGCGCATAGTTAATAATTTTTCATGCTTCTACAAGATCTCCTTCAAAAATTTTAAACTTAGCTTAATTAAGTTTGGAATACTTTGAACTAGAAGCATGGCTCAAGTAGCCGGATAGGTGATCTTGGCGCATCACTCTTTAGGCTACACGAATCGGATGCCACATCATTCATATTGTCGCATGGACTTGGATGCCACATCGGTTTGACAGCCTGTCGAAGCCGTATAATGATAATGATTCCTCGATTCTTGGAGCAGATCTCTAGGGATTTCATATCGTCGGCTAATACGAACTCCGAAATGTTGTATTCTTAATAGCTAAGTAATTCGGAAACCAAACCATCAGCCGCATAATTTTGACTTTAGCAAGTGAAGAGTCCAGGCTATCTTTCTCGAGCCCTGAGATGATGGAGCCCTAGCGCATGCTAAGGGAATTTAAAGCATCTGCTGACCCATAACTGCTCTCAATTTTCCCGAGACGTGGGTTCATTCATTAAATGTCAGGTTCATTCCACGATTTTGTTACCCCACTACTCGAGAACCCAACCGTCCCTAGGGTTGCCTTGCCTATAAATAGAGATTGAGAGAGAGAGAACTGCAACTTTTCTTCACACGATGCCTCTGCTTTCTCTCACGCGAAAGTCGGGCACAAGGAATCATGTCGAGCACTTCATCGATCCTCTGCCTCTGATGGTCAATCATTCTACTATCATCTCTCCTGCTGAAGGTAGAGGACGATGACCTCCGCTTGCGTGCCCAAACACAGATACACACACGCACAGTCTGTTGCATGGGTGAAAAATCATCAAGAACATGCACAAACACACCTCACAGCTTGATGCACATAAACGTGGCTGAAAGGCTGCATTTTGAAGATGTGCTGACGGCAAAATCTTTCTTTAAGCGCGTGGATACAAATATTCTTGGAACACTTATCCTGGATATGCGCTGGAGGGCTATGCACGACCACTCCCCGTATGGATGCGGCTACCTCTTAGGGGACGCCTAGTTTGGAACATGCATTGTGGTCAGGATGCACGTACGTGCATGGCATTTTATCTGTGCGCATGACATCCTTGTGCATGGATAACTTGTTTCCAACCGAGAGCGTATATCCTTGTGTACGTGCACCTTTTGTTCTGTCCTTCTTGCCAGTATTCTGACTTTGCACACTTTGTTTTTTTAGGAATTGCCTTGGGCCGCCTGGGTCCTGATGGAGCATGAAAGGATATCATAATCTTCGTCATTCGCGATGAGCATTACCCGGGGGACTGTTTGTCCCACCAAGCTCGTTGTAGTTATTCCCTGAACATGGTCGTTGTATCGATTACAGGGTTGGGATTAAAATCCCAACCGAGACTTCTACCCACGGCTCATCCAAATGCCATAAGTGGGCTCGTGCGCATCTATGCAGGCCCAATTTTTTGTTGCAAGCTTCCTTGCTATCCATCGGTATGGATTATTTTTTATGTACTGTGGTTTGCACTGAGGGGCTTGCTGGAGGAGTGACCCCGAACGCACTGAGTGTCACGCCCCGATCTCCCGCAGGCTAAATCGGCCGTCCCCGCTAGGCAAGAATGACCACGCCAGCGCTCCCGCGGAACGATCGCTTTGACCCATCCGGACGTGATGCCGCATGAGATTGAGCCGCACCCGTGCAAGGCCGTGGTTCACGGGCTGGCGGTAATAGTTCTAAGCCATAGAGTCGTACAGATTGTCCGAATGTAGCGGAAGTTATAAACGCATAGGCGATCGGTAACAAGTTCACTGAGTCGACAATAGCGAAAGCATTGAATAACACAAGTTGAAGTAAAACAAGATCTTTATTGATATAAACAATTGTTACAGGCGGCGCTCGGCAGAGATTATAATTCGCTCAGAACTCTCTCTCTCTGAAACAGTAAAAGCATGCCAAGTGGCTACATTTGTGGAATGATTGTACATGTGATGTTCAGGTGATGTTCCAACATTATGTCTTGTATATGTGCTTCTGTTCCGGACGCAATGCTCCAAGGCTTCAGAGTAAACTCCTGGCCTTAACACGCACGAAGGAGGCATTCGCACCGAAGCAGGTTCTCCCACACCCTACAAACGAACTGGTGGATTATCAGTACATTGAATGCACTGGTGGGGAGGCTACTCGCCCGCTCGACAAATCCAAACACGTAATATGGGTTCCGTGCACCAACTATTTTTGTTGTCTTGCTAGTTGCCTTAGGATCAGTTTCATGGCAAAGATTTGAATAGCCTAACTCGTGTGGCAGTGCGCCGTGCGATATAAGAGAAAACACGGCGAGACTTACCAACTTACCATTTGATCTTTCCTGTCCAAGGCAAACAAGTTAATTCAAGCACGAGCAACATATATGATGATTTATGAGGCAATAACATATGCAAACACTCTGTTGTGACGAGTATATTGGTTTGGTTGCATGAGTTACTCGGATGATCAGGTACGTTGCATATGATGTTCAAGTGCTTTTTATGCACAAATATTGTCTTACCATTGATCGTTCAGGTGTTCAGTTATTCTCGATGCAATGCAATAACTCGCACGCGGATAGCCGCTAAGCGAGGATGACTTATCTATATAAATAATTGTCGCTGGCATAGCCATAAAGGACCTAGTCCATGACGAGAATGGAATGCAACGAGAGCACAGGAGGTGCTACAAACCATCACGCCCAGCACAGGAGGACTACACATGAAGTTCCATCCGGACCGGATCGGTCCCAGTGCCCCGGTGACAGTCCGTGGAACCGTACCTTGTTGGCACGTCGTCCGCGACATACAGGTCAGGGTTTTTCCAAATCCATGATCTTGACATGATAATCCATGATTCTTTGTCTGAACCGAGAATTTGCTCCACGAGATAGAATTCTTGACTTGCTTGACTAGGATTCTCGTTCAGAGGTAAACTTGATGTGATTATCTCTTTTTGATAGAGCCTTAGATCTTCAATCTGTCATGATAGCTGTTGAAGGTGGAGATTATACTAGTGCGGCTTGATGGTAAGGAATTAAATCCTCATGCCAAACTCCGTACTCGCCACGGACCTAGCTGAGTATCAGCTTGGAGTCATCGTAGGGCTTCCAGGTGGTCGACCTCCAGTTGTTTAGCCAGCTGGAGTCCAATAATGAGGGAATTATATTCTGCAACATTATTGGAACACGGCTCTGCAAGTGAATAAGCACGGTAGATGATCAGATCATCATGGGAGATCAGCAATACTCCTACTCCAGCGACAATATTGCCTTTAGGCCCTGTTCTTGAAGTACCGTCAAAGAATATTCGCCAAACGAACTCCTTTGTCGTCGTGTTAGACTCTAACACTTTGTTTGGAATCTAGTCATATAGCTTTGACATTTCCGACACCGGGTGAGCTGCAAAAAAATCAGCCAACGTCTGGCCCTTGACTGCCTTCTGTGGGACATATACCATGGCATTGGATGACAACAGTATTTTCCATGTGGCCACGCGAGAGTTAAGTGCCCCTGGCTTAGTCATGAGGGCCCTGAGGTGGTTAACTCGAGAAACCACATGTATTGTTTGTCCCGTTACATAATGACGAGTTTTCTGAATAGCAAAGACCATAGCGAGGCACTCATTCTCCACAGGGTTGTACCTGTGCTCCGCACCGACCATCATTCTGCTAAGGTAATAGATAGCCTACTCATGACTCACATCACTCTTCTAGGCTAGTAGAGCCCTGAGAGAATAATCCATTGCTCGTACGTATTGCAGAAAGGGTTTACCCACGACTGGAGCCAGCAATACTGGGGGCTTGGTGAGGTATTCCTTGATGTCGTCGAATGCTCGTTGGCACTCTTCGGTCCAGATGAAGGAAACTTCCTTCTTCATAAGCTGGATAAAGGGTTGGCATCTTCCAGAGAGGTTGTATATGAATCGCCTAATATAGGCTAACCTTCCTTGAAAACCATGAATCTCTCGAAGGTTCTTCGGAGGGTGCATATCGAGGATAGCATTTTTCTTCTCAGGGTCTATGTGAATACCCTTTGAGGTTATGACAAAACCCCAAAACTTGTCACTGGAGATTCCCAGGAAAGACTTGGCTGGGTTCATCTTGAGCTGATGTGCCCATATTAGGTCAAACACTGTCTTCAGGTCATGAACATGGTCATCTTGAAAGCGGCTTTTAACAATGATGTCATCAATATAACACTTAATTGTCTTGCGCAGATGTTCGCGAAAGATGATGCTCATAGATCGTTTGTATATCGCACCCGCATTCTTCAGACCGAAGTATGCTTCTCATCATCCGGGGACATCTTGATCTGATTGTATATCGAGAACCCATCCATGAAGAACATAGCTCAAAGCCACAAGTGTTGTCTACCATTATATTTGTGATCGGAAGGGAGAACTCATCATTTGGGCAAGCTGCGTTCAAATCGCAAAAGTCTATATAGACTTGAATTTAACCGTTCTTTTTAATAACAGAAACGATATTGGCCACCTAATCTAGATGTTATTCTTCGCAAATGATGTCGCTTGCTATCTGCTTTTTTATTTTAACTTCGATGGCGTTCATGACGTCCGGACGGAATCGCCATTGTTGTTGCTTCACTGGCTTAGCATTTAGCAGTATATTGAGCTTGTGTACCGTGATTTACGGATCCAAGCCCGACATATCTTCATAACTCCATGCAAAGACATATATATATTCTCTTTGTAGTTGTAGCAAGGATTCACGATCTTCCCCGGGCAAGCTCTTGCTAATGAAGATGGGTTTGGGGAAGGCTTCATCACCCAGATCGAATTGCTCGACCTTATCTTCAGTAGGTGGTTCACGTTGCTCGAATCATAATTCCCACTGTGACTCTAGCTGCTGGGCCCATGGTTCTACTTCAAAGAACTCAACCGAACATTCGTCGTCTTCCTCTGGGTATGCTGACACCATGTTGATAGACAATGTTTGCTTGAGCACATCTCCAGTACTTGTGTCGGAGTCCCAAGCAGAAGACTGCGAAGAATGAGATCGTAATTCGCCCTCTTCTTTCAAGTCCTCGGTAGTCGTAGGAGGTGAGACGTATCCTAGGCCATGCTTGGTCTGCTTGTAGTACGTCTCAGACTTCCCTGTATGAGTGGAGTAGAACAGAGGCAAACGTCGGCCTTTGCCAGAATTCAGGCCTTTGTCTCTCTTTAATTTATAGCCCATATTCTGGACAATGCTCTTGGCCTGTGTGATATAGCGGTGGAGTTGCATCCTACCACTCTCGGGTTCTGGTTCTTCTCCGGTAGATCCATGGCGACTGTTGACCTTTCCGAAGGTAATAGGTTTATCACCCCTCCGTGCGGAATTATGAAGTAAGAATCTTTGTACGGACATATTTGGTCTACTACGAGCGTCGAAGTTATCGGTGTATGCAGTTGCAGGCTTAGACCGTAATCTAAGAAGTACACAGCGTTCCAATGTGCAACAATGGAGTAATTTAAAGATAGCCCTTTATTGATAAAGTACGGTATATTTTCTTACGGAATTACATCATCGTATGAAGGTGCATCAGTGTGGGCCATAAGGTACTCTCCCAACTCCTCTCCTTCGATGTCTACCACCATCGCTCGAGGTGACCTTGGAGCTTTTCTGCGTAGTTTGACTACCAGAGGCACGAGGTTCTCACTGCCATAAGATCTTATCTTAGAGATCGTCCCTGCCTCCGGAGCTTAACCACCAAGGGTTCAGGGGCCTTCCTGGGAAGCTTGACCACGAGGGGCGTCGGTGCGTGAGCTGGGTGTCCATTGAGAAGGACCCTTAGGGGCTCGTTTGGAACTATACCAACTTTCGTCTCATCATCGGCATCATTGCCACCCTCATCTTGGTGGATTTTTCTTTATAAGATCGAGTCAGAGTAGTATGCTTCGATGCCCTTGAAATGATCCACATCGGCGAATTCTGTCTTGACGATGCTGTCATTGTTTATATATTTTAGACATTGGTGAACGATTGATAGTACGATCATATATTCATGTATCCATGGACGTCCAAACAGGATGTTATAGAACACATCCACGTCGATGACATAGCAAGTCGCCATCGTTCGAAGATTGCCTATCTGACATTTTAGACGAATCTTTCCTAGAGGGTAGCTCCTTCTGGCGTGAAGCCACTGATGGTCGTATTGGTCGCTGCCAACCGATGCATTGGGATTCCCAAGGCCTAAAATAGACTCCGTGGGATAAGGCTGAAGGACGACCCCAGATCGATGTGCATCCGGTCCACCTTGATGGCCTCAATATACCCTGAAAAGTACAGGGGACGATCGTGCTTGTTATTCTTCAGCAATATGTCCTGTTGTGAGAATATGATGTTCAATACCGTCTCCATCACACTGTTGCAGTGGGAACAAGCAGCTGGATTCTCGGCTGGTGGCTTGACTTGGAGTATTGGCAAGCTAAGGGAATCTCAATTGGTAGAGTATAGGCAAGTTGCGCCAATATGTCAAAGTTGTAGAGCTTTTCTAGCCCCTGAGTTGTGTCCTTCCGCAGGGGTTTGTCAAAGCGAATTTTCTTCTGCTTTTGCTTGTTTCCGCAAGAGGCTGGGATGGACCCAAATCAGATGCTACTGGAGTTATAGGTATAGCGGTTGGAGGTGCACCGTCCTCGTGAACCGCATCATAGTCCCGCTGGTAGGTTTGACCTAACCTAGTTGTTCCTGCCAAGGACTTGGATTTTTTTTCTTTGGACTTGGTGGTGGAAGGCGCTGCTTGTTGCGTCAATTCTTGGACGAGGTCGAGGTGAACCCACATGATTTTGCCTTGTGATTTAGTGAGAGGTACTAGTCCCGCTGCTTGGTTGCGAGCCGGAGGGAGGTTGAAAATCTCTATTGTTGCCCTCGGAATGGGGACAACACAGTCTTGGGCTTCCATTGTCGGGAAGACACCAAATTGAAGGGATACCATGTTTGCGACGACCGTTTTATCTTCAAAGTCTAAGGTAATGGCTTTGGAATCGATTAGCCGTTGGATTTGCCTTTTTAATACGTAATAATCTCGTGTTGGATAGTAAACGTATCGGTTTCCTCGAGTCGTTTGATGTAAGGCAGCTGAAGCTTGTCGCCCTTTAATAGTACTTTGAAAATTTCGACGACGTCGCCGTCATTGAAGGAGTAGGTTTCCTTTGGCTTGGAAGCTTCTGTCGGTTTCTGAGTGGATGAGGCTAGGACTTTGGACACATTGACAGTTAGTGCTTGTTTGCCTTTACTGTCGTGGCCATTATGGCTGTTGAGGGGCCGCTTTCCCCTATCATCGACATTGGGGACATGGAGTCCCAACAGGCGGGCGTCTTTTATACTTTTTTCTACAGCTTCAGCGCTAATGATGAATGACGTCCCGTCTTTAAACTGATTAGGGCCCGTCCAAAGCCTTACTGCCGGATGCAGGTTCTTTCGGCAAGTGTCCATCAACACGGTTTCAGGAGTACCAGGGGGTAGTCTCAATGCCGCCTGCCGGAAGCACTCTATGTATTAACGTGAGGACTCTTTGTTGCCTTGAGCGATGTCCATTAGGAAGGATATAGTCATATCCATTCCTCCCTCAAAGAATCGGGAGAGGAAAAGGAGTTTTAAGTCCTCGAAAGAGGAAATACAATTATCCGAGAGGCTACAGAAGCACTCGTAAGTGACTCCGGACAGTGCTTCGATGAACAGGTTAGTGAGCAATTGCCACGCCCCAGTCCCAAAATACGTAGGACTAGGAACACGTAAGCATGCCAGCCGCATGTATATGTAACTCCAATATATGGAAACCATAACACACGTACGATGTAATATGAATAATAATTCACAAGTGGTATAAATATATGTCACAGGGCATAACTAAATCTCATCCACAGAAATCATAAATAAATAAAAAACCAACATCTATGTAACTAAATCTCAATATGAAGTATCAAAGAATGATAGTCGGGTGGAAATAAATCGACTACCAAACTAGAATATAAAAGCAAACACAATATCAGTACATCACTAATAATCACGAGGCTCGAAGAGAAGACCTCCTCGAAATATAAGTAGTAAGTCCGGATCTGCACTCCTGCGAATACTCATAAACATCTACACCTGGAAAGGGACCAGGTCCTCAGAGGGACATAACAAGATACATAGAAGCATGCCAATAAACTACTGAAATAAACATCCAATGGGTCACCTAACCATCTATGTGAATGCAGTTTGAGAACAACTTTCTTACAAGTGGGCTATCTGGCCATAAATGGGATTGGCATGATTCTCTCGGAGAATCAGGGGCCTACAAAGTATGTCATCTTTTGAACGCCAGAGGCCGCCAGTAATAATAGGGGTCATCACCGCCACGTATCTCCGGCGGAGCGTACGGATTACAGAAAGAAAGTGCAAAGAAGCCCAAATGTCGTACTTGTTGTTCTTCCCACCCCATGCTCTAAGTATGTCACATCCATGACACGATAATACCTCTAATAACTGCCAAGTCTTCTATCATGCAATTTCTAACAAAAGTTATTCCCTATCGCACGTCCCATACGTACAAGAGGCCAACCTGTCACGCAAGTCTGTGTCCTACATGAGACTCACACTCGTGTAACAACTGTTTCACGGCCAATGAAACCTAAGAATGCCACATGATAATGGGGTGGTCTCATAAACTAGGTCACATGCATATATATAATAAAAACAGAATAGGACGCCACCGTCGTTGCACCCAAGTTTCCTTGAATGTGCAGTTTATATAGCAGTTAAATATATGAACTAAATGACAGAAATAAAATACATGCATCATATGGAATTTGAATTACAGTACAATGGTAAGGTATACTTGTCTGCCAAGAAAGCTGCGTAGTACCAATAACCGGCTCCAGAAGTCGCGCAGAACAATCCAATAGGTCCTATATACATATAATATAATACAATACAACATCAGCCATTACACTAGCACATACACAACCATAATTACACTGGACTCAGAGGGGTCGCTAGGGGTGGTACTGGTCAACTAGCAGGGTCAACTGTGCATCTAATTACGCGGGTGTCCTATATTAAATAATGTATCAAAATCAGACAGTCAACTAACATGTGTCTAAGCCAGTACGTCAGTGTACACAAGGCAGTCGACTCACAAGTTCTCGGGATCAACATGGTAAAGGTAAATATGAGATAATCTACAGTGTCCTAGGGTCGTACAATATAAATACATATATAGTCATAACTGGTATTGCATTAAATTCCTACACTATATATATATATATATATATATATATATATATATATATATATATATATAATATAGTTATATACCAAATTGAACAATATATGCATACGCGTACGTATACGTATATGAGTTGGGTTCACCGACTCAGGGTCTGATGTCAACTAACTGTCGTAAAGCAATACTAATGTCCTAATAGCATACACACTAGCACACATAAAAAAGAGAAGAGGGACAGGTTCGAACCTCGGGGTGTGCGCACGGGGACGACGATGACGACAATGAGGTTGACGACGATGTTGATGATGATGTTGACGGTGATGATGATTGAGGTTATGATAATGATGTAGGTGATGAAGGTTAATGATTAGGGTGATGAGGGTGATTAGGGTGATGATGATTATGATGATGATGGAGATTATGATAGGGATGATGGTGATGATGATGATGATGATGATGATTGGAGATGATGATGATGAAGATGATGAGGGTGATGATGATGAGAATGATGATTGGATGATGAGGGTAATAATGATTAAGATGATAATGGTGATGATGATTAGGTGATGATGATGGTGATGATGAGAGGAAGGTAATGGTGATGGTGATGATGATGATGATGGTTATGATTATGATGATGATGATGATGATGATGGTGATGGTGATGATGATGAGGAGTCGAGGGTGGTGGCAGGGCTGCCGGAGTCGGAGATGGCTCAGGTGAAGTCGAGGAGTTCAGGCGGAGGGTTGTTGGAGGCTGGCTGTGGTCGAGTTCACCGTGCTCCGGCGGGTTCAGGCGACTGGGAAGAGGTTCAGCGGGCCGATGTGTCGAGGAAGAAAGGAAGTCGGAGAAGAGAGTGAGAGGTCGAGATGATCACCGGAGGAAGGAGGGAAGAGGAGAGGACGTGGGGACGATGGTGGTGGTGATGCAGTCGGCCGGAGGAGGTCGGCTCGG
The DNA here is from genome assembly GCA_036927795.1 of Iris macrosiphon. Lineage (NCBI taxonomy): Eukaryota > Viridiplantae > Streptophyta > Magnoliopsida > Asparagales > Iridaceae > Iris > Iris macrosiphon. Next base: position 279,917,914 of record JAYESA010000004.1, on the reverse strand, counting down.
GATTCAGTCGGTCCAGGCGGTGGTAGGGGTGGTGAAGTCGTTAATGGCGGAGGAACGATGGTGAGGTCGAGGGGAGGCGTTCAGGCGGTCGGGGGCGACTGCTCGTAGTGGATGGCCGGGGTTCGACGGGGCTGTCGGGTCTGCTCCGGCGGCCTCATCGACAGGGAAGGGAAGAAGATAGGATGCGGGGACGGTGACGATGGGAGGAGGGGAGTTCAGGTGGTGGCGAGAGGCGGAGGTCAGGCGAGGTCGGCTCTGGCGTGTGCTCCGACGGGGCACTGCTCCGGCGAGGGCTCCGGTCAGGTTGGCCGGGGAAGGGGTGTGCACAGGAGATGGATGGGGATGATGATGATATTGGGTTTATGAATGAATGAAAAAAAAGAAAAGGAAAAATTTTATAAATAGGTAGAAAAAGTAGGGTTTTGGGGTTGACCTAGGGGATTGGGCTTGGTCAACATCCTTGGGATGGGCTTGGCTTCACATGGGGATATTTGGAGGGCTAGGATTTGCATTATTTAAAATACATGGCTAGGATTGATGGGGGGTGATGTTGAGTGCTACACACTCCAAAAATTATGGAAAAAATTTACATGACCAAATAATAAAGGAAAAATGGTTTCTTCATGTATTGTGTCCAATGGTGTGGACACCTCAATGCACTTTTGCATAAAAGAGTCCAACAATTAGAAAATTGCATAAAGATAAAAATTGGGTTAAATTAATTAAAATTAATGCAAATTGTGTTCTTGAATTAATTGGAAGTATATGGGGCTAAAATTAGGTGGGACACAAGTGTCATGGTCGTAGAGGGCTCAGAATAGAATATTATCATAAATTGGGTTGCACAAACGGGTCAATATTGTGTCTCCAATTTCAATTGGAACGCACAAGGATACAAAGTTGAATTTATATAGAATTAAATATAAACGTCTACGACGAATATTGTGCGACTAAAATGTAGCACAAGAGAGCATAATTATAAGTTATACAAAGCTCAGAATAGAAGGAGGGCACGTCTAGGACAAGGGTGTAAAATTTGTAGGAAGGCAATGGCTAGTGTAGTGCTCCAATTATCGAAACAATGGTAAGGTGCACTAGGTGATATAAAAATTATAAAATTAAATAAAACACTGTGTTCTATTTCTAATTGGATTCAAACTAGCCCTAGTTTCTTTATGTAAGCCAAGTAGGCCTAATTTTGGGTGAGGGGGTTTACAACAATGCATCATCCCACGGTAGATGCCCCATTGTAGAACGTACGTAATTCATGTACTCGTGGGGTAAGGTTTTCCCATTGACCAGAGACATTAGTTTATACTTAGGAGGGTATACCACATTGTTCCACTCAGGAGGATAGGATTGTCGTATCCCGAGCTTCTGAAGCACGTCTCGGTTGTCTATGGCATCGATACGAGCATGCAAGTCCTGAAGGGTCTCCTGAATGTCGTCTGACAATGGAGAAGCAGATGATCTAGGCAGGGTCTGGCTGCTACAATGTGAGAAGCAAGATTGGGCACATTGGACTCCTCATTGGTTCCTGGGTCCTGGCTTGTTTGTCCTAGAGTCCGTGCTTGAGATGGGACCAGATTTGCCTTAAGGTCTAGTACCGTCTGAGTTAGAGTCTACATTGAGGTGCTCAGGGTCTGCATCATGGTTTCAAGGCGTTGTTAATCACTGGATCCTGTGCCATGATCTTCTTCTGCCATGTATACGAGCATTACGTAGGGATATATGGACGGGATTGTGGACGCCTTACTTTTCTTCCTATGATACATGAGTCTCACTGTCCTCAAGGAAGGTGAGCATTGTTACGGCGTCTTCGGAACCCGGAGGATTGCTACCCAAGCCCTGACTGTAGCATCATTCTGGTGGGCATGGCTACCCTCAGGTAGGTTTTCGTCCATTCCTTGAGATTTACTGTCTTCTTGGAACGAGGGATTGGTGTGGACCATTGGAGGATTGCTACCCCCAGATTTTGTCTTTGAGCGGGTACCAGGAACACCCCCTGGTGGGTACTGATAGCTTAGTGCCCTTCTGTCTATTCCTCGATCCACTAGCCGAGACCGACAGGTTGGAAGATCTCCTCTTCGTAATTTTCTTCATAGAAGGAGACCTCCATGTTAAGCAACATGAGGCAAAGGGTGGGTCCTCCTCTTCGTGCATCTGTTTTCTGAGGCACGGTCGAACTGATGCAGTTGATTGCAACCACTGGAAGACCGACTGTCTAGCTGCCAAAACTGTTATTTTGGCACATCAACAGTAAATAATGATGCTAGCTCACATATGTTCGGGAGAGGACACTTCGTGTGCAGGGGTCGCTTCTCTCGTCTTGTGCTTGTGACTAATCACGTTGTGCAGGTCAGAAGAAGGAAGCTTCACTTTTACCCCCATTTTATGCGCTCGGCCAAACCTTGCACATGAGTGTGAGAGTTAACTATTTTTTTCCTGGTCCAGTTCTAGCGCAGAAACTGCATCCAGATCGTTTGTGGAAGACTTAGTTCGAGACAGACCTACTTCATGCGGAGCCAAGCTGGACGCATGGGCTTGTCATCACGATTTTTGCACTCCGACTTGGTTCTTGCGCATCAACTGCGCCCAAGTGGTCTCAGGAAGACTTGGAGGTTTGGCCCACATCCGGCGAATGAGTGCCTGGGCTAGCCCTATACAACTTTCCATCAGCAGCGCGTGTGATAACCAGCGGCACATGCTTTTGGTGGACTGCTTGCGCAACCCCTCGAGCGTGCATGGCTCGAGTTGCTTTAGATCTCTTTGAATAAACGCTCACTGGCAAATAATATAGAGAATCCACATTCGTGCCATAAAAGATCCTGTTGAAGACATATAGGTTCTCTCTTGGACTTTGTCGCATGTAGAAGACTTCATGCGCCTGCAGTGTGATGAGACGTATCTTCTCTTCTGCGCTTCCTGCTGTGGGGGCATCTCCTGAGATTCAGCATTGTTCTTCTCAAGAGTAGTCGCGGAGCTAGAGACAGGAGCCACACGTGCATCCTCAGTAGCGGAGGGGGGCAACGCATCATTCACGAACTTCGGGTGCGGCACAACGGCCTTGGTGACCCAAGCCTTGCGAATCTTGTGAGGTCTTGCATGCCTCAATGTTGAACGTGGCTTGTCCAGCATTTCCTCAAACGTCTGTTGGTCGAAGCGGACAACCAATATTTTTTGGGTATAACCCAGCTTGGTCACGTCGGACTGTGTCGCTAACTTTCCGTCGGAGGAGAAGTTTGTCTCCAATAGAGTCATCATTCTTGTTAAGATCTCAAAACGAATACTTGAAAAAGTTGTACGAACTTTTGTATTGATTTGAATACAACAAAAGATGTATAAATAAACCCTAGCACTGAGGGCTCTGAATACAAGATTTAGAGATCTGAAAAAGTGTGACGATGGAGATTGAGAACTACAACTAACTCATTTACTCCGTTAACGATGGAGATTTAATGATCTGGGCATTTGAGTATACGACTCACTGTACGTCCTTCCATTCGTCCTCATGTGTGTGTGAGAAGCCCCATGTCCTTGATATTTATATCTTTTAAAAGATAATGTGTGCGCATGCATACGCACGATTTTGCCTTATCACATAATCCTCTTCAACAGAATATGGTTGTAGCCGGCGAGTGCATGCTATGCTACGATTGCCATATGGCAACGGTTGAGATCTGGTTGTGACTGAGATTGGGGTTGTTGATATCACTTATCAGAAGATCTTTTGTCGTTAGTAACAGAAAGATCGAGCTGTGTGGAGTCGCATGGCAACATTGCTGCTTGGAAAATCTTCCTTTGGACATGCTGCCGCATAGGGAGTATGGGAACGTTGCCACATATCAAATCGGCCACATGGGAACACTATCGCATAGGAGGTATGGGAACGTTGACGCATATCAATTTTGCTGCATGGGAACAATGTCTTAAGGGAGGTATAGGAACATTGCCGCATATCAAATCTACCGCATGGGAGGTCTGCACTTTTATGAAGTATATGGTCTGCTGACACAGTTGTCAGTGGCTCATTTTTTCACTGCAGAGTATTAAATGAAAGTGTGATAGAGGATAACTTATGGCGCATGAGGTATGGCCAATATTTCCTGCATGGCTTCTAACTGCCTTTGGCGCATGGATATTTCTTTAGCGGCCCCTTGCCCCATACTTCTTGACTTCTCTTGCTGCATCAGGAATGGGTTGCTTTTGGCGCATGGTTCATAATTTTCCATGCTTCTATACCACCTTGTACGACTCTACCCATATCCTCCTTTAAACAAAGTTCTCCTTTGGTTTCCATACACGAACGGCGTACGCCCAAAGTTGACCGTAGAACGGTCTATTCCCCAACATATACAACATCACTGTATTATTCTGATACGCCCATGTTTCTGCCAGATCCTCCGCCATGAACACCATTCCCAACCCGCTTTGGTTCCACGTACTTTATCTACCCGTTAGTCGCCTTTCTCCGCCGTCCGAAAAAATTTTGCCCATTATCTGCTACTCTCCGGTTCATGTAATGGTTGTTTGCCTTTCTCCACCGTTGTGAACCTACGCGTCGTATTTGTTTGGTTGCCATCAGTTGCAGCCGACCTCCTCTGGAGTCCTAGAAAAGCCGGACCAACAATGACTTCTGCCCTTGTCGTGCCAAAGAATTACGTTGCACGCCCCCAACGCATTAGTTGGGGTCATCCCTGCCTGCACCCAAGATCTGGTCGGCCTGGGTCTTCTCTCCACTCTTTAAACTTTGCCCTCCTACACTGTCGAGCTTCTCCGTCTCGATGCAGTTCCGGTAAGGAACTCCGACAAGGCCATCGTAACAGCACCTCTGCCCCTCCTCCACCTTCCTCCATCCCACCACGTCGTGGCTGTCCCACACCCTCCTACATCTCCTACGAGCGGTCCTGACCTCGACCTGGATCCCATGTCGAGGCCCTCCTTCCTAGATCGCCATTAGGGTCTCCAGGCGGTTGTATTAGGGTTTTTTTTTATATCCTTATATATATATATATATATATATATATATATATATATATATATATATATATATATATATATATATATATATATATATATATATATATATATATATTAAGGATATTGAGGTGTATCGCAGATCGATAGACGTTGACTCGAGGATATTCTGTTTGGATGAACGATAATTGTATTGTATATTAAATCATTGAATTTTGTTGTCTTAATGGATTCTAGCTCATGGAAGATTGAATGATAGTATTGAAGTTTCGGATGAGTTGGTTTGATGAACCTTTAGCATGCATGAATTGATATTAGTTTGACTCGGTTTTGTGGATTATTGGAATTATTAGTGATTGATTTAATGAATTCGGAAGTGGCAAACTGGATGGATTGTGAGAATTTTGAGTCGACCTGTAATTTGGCTGGAATGACTATGTAAGATTGAAACAATTGGTGACTGGAAGAATTGACCTGGTTCCTAACTTTGTATTCTTGTCATCTTCAATATAAGAGTTCAATATACCCAACTATCATGTTATGTTATTCTTGGTCATTTATATCATCCAATTGTTGTTTTGTGTGTGGTCTCTAATTTGAAAACCAGTAAGATCTTCACCTCTTCTTTTTATAGCAAGCTATGAATAGTTAATTTTCATATCAAAATAATGATTTATGGGTTATTTTCTTTCTTCTTTTCATTATACTATGAAGACACTTATGGATAGTCTGTTTAGACAAACAACAATTTCCTTTATGTTCTTGTAAAAGCCACTCTTATTCGTCTTGATTTATGGGTTTTTTCCTTTCTTTTCATTACACTGTATATAAAGACACTTGTGGGTAGTCTCTTTTGACAAACAATAAACTGCTTTATGTTCTCATAAAAGCCACTCTTTCTCGTCTTGTCTCTCTATCTTTATTCCAAACTTGATGCATCATATTGTAATGATTAACAAATCCTTAGTTCTTTCCTCGATCGTTATGTTTTATAAAAAATTTATCTTTGTTCTAAACACTATCATTGTAATTATGTTTCAAATTCTTATCTTTATGTTTTATAAAAAAAATTATCTTGTTGGATTTGAAACCTACTCATATTCATATATCAGTAGGCATTATTCCCAAACTCGCATGTGATATTTGCTTTGACTTCAACTCGTTTGTATCACAATCATCCACTTATTGCTTCTTTGTTCTCCATAGCTTCTAAAAACCACATGGATAGGCTCTATATGTTCTTGTTGTTTTGAATTTTTTTTGTATTTCGGTTGCACTTTCGAAATATCGCTTTTACTATCAACTGTTCTAAACCAGTTGTCTCCACATGAGCATCATCCTTAAAACAAGAATTTCATTTATGTTCTCATAAATGCCACTCTTGCTTGTCTTGTTTCTCTTTCTTTATTCCAAACTGGATTGTATTATAGCATCAATTTTCATGATTTACAAATTCTTCTTTCCTTGGTCGATATGTTTTTTAATTCTTTATCGTTGATCTTGACTCTACCATTGTTATGTTTCACAATCTTATCTATATTCGTAGGGATGAAATCTATTTTCGAACTCGATTAGATTGTAGGATTTGACACCATTCGAAATTTCAATTAAATGCACTTCTTGGCTTGTTTTCTAGCTTTGTCTTGTTATTGCCTCCAATATATCAGTAGGCATTACTCCCAAACTCGCATGCGTTCTTTGTTTTGACTCCATCTCATTTGTATCACAATCATCCACTTATTGCTTCTTTGTTCTCCATAGCATCTAAAAACCACATATATATAGGCGCTATATGTTCTTGTTGTTTTGTATTTTTCTTTGTATTTGGGTTGCGTCTAAACTATCCTTAAACCAGTTGTCTCCACATGAACATGACAACTATTGTGTGCGTGCTTTCTAGCATATTCTCCGTTTAAATTTCAGCATTAGATTTTCATCGCATATCACATTCCAACTCACAAATGTCTTATTTTTGAAACTGGATCCAGTAGCTTCTATTCTTTGGCACCATTAGGAATCCAATATAATATTTCTCTTTGACCTGGTTCCTAACTTTAATCATGTTGTCAACTTCGATATGGAAATATGCACTACAACCCAACTCTCATGTTATGTTCTTCTCGTACTTTGCTATTATCCAATTATTGCTTTGAAAGGACCGAACCCGTTGGATCTCCATGGCTAACCTTATTCCAAACTGATGTGTATCATAGCGTGGGTCAGACCAAATGCTTGTCTGATGTTGTTCGTGATTGTCAAAAAATATGGCATCCACTCACCATATTCAATGTAGCTACCTTGCTCGTTACCTAAAAGGAAATAAAGTCTATTCAGCCTAGTATATTAGTTATTCTCCCTCAGCTTTGAGTCAAACCAAATGCTTTTGTCTTCTCTATTCACTATTCTTTTAACTAAATGCTTGTGTCTCTGGTTTAATGTTTCCCATTTCTAGTAGTCCTTTACATTTTCTTGATCCAAATCTATACCTATATCTTATCTAAGGTTGTTCATGACTAACACAAATTATGGCATCAATTCCCCATTTCAATGATGTAAATGACTTGCTCAAACCTATCAAGAAATAAAGTCTTATCTAGCCTAGCATGTTATTATTTTCTTTCCTGATAACCAAGGGTCAAACCAAATGCTTGTGTCATCTCATTTCATTACTCTTCGAAGCTATTCTTTAAACCAAATGCTTGTGTCTATGGTTGACTATTTTCCATTTTCAGTAGTCCTTTACATCTTTCTGATCCAACTCTATATTTATGTGTTGTCTGGCGTTGTGACTAATAGAAAATATGACATCTACTCCCTTTTTTCAATGATGTAGCTGACTTTCTTACTACCTATCAAGAAATAAAATCTATCCAACCCAGCGTGTCAATTATTCTCCTTCATGGTAGCCATGGGTCAAACCAATTGCTCGTGTTCTCCTCGTTCACTATTCTTTGAAGATATTCTTTAAAACAAATGCTTCTCTCTAGTTTGCTGTTTTCCATATCCATTAGCCCTTTACACGTTCCTAATCCCACTTTATTCTTATATGTTGTATGATGTTGTTCTTGACTCACAGAAAATCAGTATCCACTCTCTATTTTTAATGATTTAGTTGTCTTGTTTATTACCTATCAAGAAAAAAAATCTATCCGATCTACCATGTCAATTATTCTCCCTAATGGCAGTCATGGTTCAAACTAATTGTTTGTGACCTTCCCATTCACTATTCCTTTGAAGCTAACCAATTGCTCATCTCTAGTTTGATATTTTCCCTGTCCATTAGTCCTTTGCATGTTTCTGATCCAGTTCTATACTTATGTGTTGTCTAAGGTTGTTCGTGACTAACAGAAAATATGACATCCACTACCCATTTTTAAAGATCTAGCTGACTTGCTCATTACCTATAAAAAAATAAACCTATCCAACCTAGCCTGTCAATTATTCTCCCTCATGGTTCCATGGGTCAAACCAAATTCTTGCGTCCTCCACATTCACTATTCATTTGAATCTATTATTTAAACCAATTGCTTGTGTCTCTAGTTTGATGTTTTCCATGTCCAATATTCCATTACTTGTTCCTGATCCAACTCTAAGCTTATGAGTTATCTGAGATTGTTTGTGACTGAGAAAATATGGCATCTACGTCCCATTTTCAATGATGTAGCTGACTTACTCATTACCTATAAAGATATAAAATCTATCCACGTCTATCAATTATTCTTCCTCCTGGTAGCCAGGTCAAACCAAATGCTTGTGTCCACCCCATTAACTATTATTTTGAAGATATTCTTTAAACCTATGCTTGCGTCTATGTTCTCATATTTTCCATGTCCAATAATCTTTTACATGTTTCTGATCCAACTTTATATTTATGTGTTGTCTAAGGTTGTTCGTGACTGACAGAAAATATGATATCCACTCCCCATTTTCATTGATGTAGCTAACTTGTTCATCACCCATCGAAAAATAAAATCTATCTAGCATACCTTCTTAATTATTCGTAGACATGGTTAAACCAAATGCTCGTGTCCTCCCCATTCACTTGTCTGGTTTGATGTTTTCCATGTCAAATATTCCTTTACATGTTCCTGATCCAACTAAAAACTTATATGTTGTCCGAGGTTGTTCTTGACTGATAAAAAAATATGTTATCCACTCTCCATTTTCAATTATGTAGTTGGCTTGCTCATTAGTTATCAAGAAGAAGAAAAAATCTATCCAACCTACCCTGTCAATTATTCTCCCTCCTGGTAGTCGTGGCTAAAACCAAATACTTGTATCGTTCCCATTTACTATTCTTTTGAAGATTTTCATTAAACCAAATTCTTGCATCTCTCGTTTGATGTTTTACATGGCCAGTAGTCCTTTACATGTTTCTGATCTAACTATTTACTTATTGTCCGAGGATGTTCTTGACTGAAAGAAAATATGACATACTCTTTACATTTTCAATGATTTAGCTGACTTGTTCATTACCTATCAAGAAATAAAATCTATGGAACCTAGCCGGCAGATTATTCTCACCTGGTAGCCATGGGTAAAAACAAATAATTGTGTCCTCCACGTTCATTATTCTTTTGAAGCTATTCTTTAAATAATATGCTCGTCTCTGATTTGATTTTTCCACATCCAGTAGTAATTTACATGTTCCTGGTCCAACTCTATACTTGATGTTTTCCATATACATCCTATCATGTCAATTAATCTCCATCCTGATAGCCATGGGTCAAACCAATATCATCCTATTCACTTAGATCCCTGAGTGGTGTATTGGATAGCCCTAGTGTTGTTTGCTTGATTGATGATATTAGTATCGTTGAGTCTATCAACTCTAGATGGGGTAGTGCGAAGTCTCATTTTAGAGTTATGCTTGGTTGGTGCAATTTTGAATGTCTCTTGTTGGATTAGTTCAGACGACCGAGAATAATTTTTGGAAAATTAAAATAGTATTGGATAATGATTCAGGGTGGTAAAATGGATGTCTTGATTGAGAAAATCAATATTGATTGTGTATTGAATTGTGGCTTGAATCGAGTGAGATTGAGTTTTGAATTGAGTATGAAGACTCGGTAGTGTGATTGAAAGTTTGTTTGGAGGATATGAGAATGACTCGAAGGATTTATGAATTGTATTGATGCATGACCTGAGATAGTCTATAGCTGATTTGATCTTGATTGTGGATAAGTTGATCCGGTATATAATTCGGAAGATAGTATTGGCCGAAACGAATTTGAGTTTCGCGAATGATTTTTTTTTTGGGTTATATATGAGGATATTGAGGTATATTAAATATCGGTAGATGTTGACTAATAGAAAATACTTGTATCTTGTTTGAGGTTGTTCGTGACTAACAGAAAATACGGAATCCACTCCCCATTTCCAATGAAGTAGCTGACTTGATCATTACATATCAAGAAATAAAATCTATCCAACCTATCATGGCAATCATTCTCCCTTTTGGTAGCCATGGGTCAAACCAAATACTTGTGTCATTTTATTCACTATTCTTTTGAAGATATTATTTAAAGCAAATGCTTTTGTCTCTGGTTTTTTGCTTTTCATGTCCAATAGTCCTTTACATGTTCATGATCTAACTCTATACTTATTTGTTGTCTGAGAATGTTCGTGCCTGAAAGAAAATATGGGATACACTTTACAATTTCAATGGTTTAGCTGACTTGCTTAATACCCCTATCAAGAAATGAAATCTCCCAATTCACTATTCTTTTTAAGATATTCTTTAAACCAAATGCTTGTGTCTTTGGTCAATTATTCTCTCATGATAGACATGAGTCAAACCAAATGCTTTTGTCCCCCCTATTCACTATTCTTTTGAGATGTTATTGATTCCGTTCGTCGAGACAAAACAACGAATGGTAATGAACCAAAGATCAAAAGTCAGTCTGTCGGTTCTATGACAACTGGTCACTCTCCAGGTGGAGATTGTTCCACGAATCTGATTTTGATGACGTATTTTGCCAAAGCTTCACGAAGCGACATTGGTTTCAGCAGTTCGAAGCAAGAGAGAAGATCAATGTGTGCAGGAAATTCAATTAGAGGCAGGTTCATCTCCATTTGTACAGTTCCGAGGGAGCCGTGGGTCATCGACGGCGTGTGCAAAGTGCATGATGTTCTGCTCGAGGATGCATGTGTACAAAAGAGCATCAATGTCGAACACGAAGGTGGACAGGTTCATGAGTCTGAATCTCAGGAGAAACACACTGTAAGCTTGGTTGGGTCAGCCAAGGATGAAGAAGCTCGTTGGAACGGTAGTATGTTCCGGTGGAAGACGAAAGTCGGGGACAGGCAGCCAACACTTATGATGAGGCTGATCGTCAGGGACTTCGGTCTTAGTTGTGTTATTGATATCGGCAGGATCCCAGTGATGTAAGAGGTGCTACGCATGACAGCTAGCGTCGACATGACGGTCGATGAGTTAGAGACAAAGGAAGATGCAAAGCAGCTCAGGTATCGGAGATCACTGGCATGGGGGAGCAAAAATTTTGCCGCGGACGACAGGCATAGAGTCTAGTTGAGGAGCCATGGGAGTCAGCACCTCTCATCAAACTGGAGGGAGAGACTGTTGGATCAAGTATATGAGAAAGGGATAGAACTCGCGCCGAGTTCGGTGTATTTGGTCTAGAACTGACAGCAGGTTCTGAACCGAACTGTCCGAGTACGGTTGTCGGCGAAGCTGATTAGTTTTGACGATATAATCTACACCGTTGGTTCTTCACGGATGGCCAAATCTGATGGTGGACTACTTTTTGGGTTTTCTAAACCCTAAAATTATGTTTCTCATCCTATTTATATGGGTGAGGGTGGATGCATAAAGAAGAGCATAAGGTGGAGATTCATGGTGCTTATCCACAGAAAATCTAAGAGAAAGTCCATACTTTCCTTTTAGGGCTTGTCATCCAAGATAGAAGGAAGAGGAGATTATATGATGAGTCATCGTCTTTGTTCAGGAAGATTGCTACGGGTAGAGTGAGTTATTTTATTGTAATCTTTGTCTTTTCTTCTTGAGTGTGGTGAGGGGGTTGAACCTATTAGGGCAAATGGTTCAACATTGGTTCTTGTTAATCTTGTAATTTTACCTGAGTTATATAAATTTTGATTTGTACGTCCAGGTGACGTAGTCACCGACCATATACGTTGTTCGTTAGACGAGGGGGAGGGGGAGGGGGAGGGGGGGAGGGAGGGGGAGGGGGTGGATAGTCAATACATATAACCTTGCTTGGATTGGAGGAAGAGTTAATTATGGTGTGTTTAATAACTCTTGCTTTTATTGGAGGTTTTGAGTGAGAGGAGGGTTAATAAAAATATAATAGTTACCAAAATACCCTTATTACATATGGCTTTGAGTGGAATGAGTAATAAGAGAAAGCAAGAAAAGACGACGCACCTGGCCGGCATCAGGTTGAAAGCCAGAAAGACGGAACAGCAAGTTGAAAGAAAAAAAAAATGGAGGAGGTCATGATAATTTAGGACAAATAAGAGATACTTATGACTTTTCAAACAAAATTCTACACTTTTTCTTGTTAACGTCCTGATTTGGAAGATTAAAATGGACAAAAAAAAGGCTAAACAAATCATCACTTAACCTTCTATGACTCTCTCTCTCTCTCTCTCTCTCTCTCTCTCTCTCCTAAATCCCTACCCTCGAACCAAGCAGAATTTTGTTTTGCCTCACTTAACTCTCTTTACCCTCAATCCAAAGCAGACCCTTAGTCAAAAAGAAGCTGCAAGACCTATCCAGCAAATTCTGCAATTTTTCTTGGAGACAAATCAATGGTTGCACCATCTCTACATTACAAAGCAACGGTAGTTGCAACGGAACATCAACATCCTAATTTTCATCATTCCATGCGTGACTTGCCTGCCAAATCATTTACTACAGCCAAAGACACTAGCTACCTGATGTGTTGTTTTAAGTTCTTATTGAAGGAGTTGCCCATCTTTGCTGAGTTCATACATGCATGTGTTGCTTACATTGTGTCCAATACTGATGGATTTGGATTTAAAATCCAGGTTTTGTTCTTAATCAGTGTGTTGTACAAACTACATAGTACATCTAGCTAGCTCATATTTTACAATGTTCTCAAATTTTGAGTCTCCATATTGTTATCTTGTGAAAGTTTTAAATTTCTTAAGCTTCTTGGAATTAATACTTGTTGCAGTCAATAAATCTTAATAAAAGCAGGATTAGAGTCAAATTAGGCCAGATTAGAAATAACTGCAGGAATACTTGCCTTCTCTTATTAATCTTACCAAACCTGATTATCTTTCAAGAGTTAAATTAGGCCAGGATTAGAGTTTAACATTTTAGGAGAAAGGATTTAGACATGCTCTACGTAACCCTCTAGGGGGCGTTTGGATGAAGGTTTTGTATTTCTAGGAATTCATTTTTCATTTCTTTACCATAGAAAAGAAATTCAACATTTTCATACTCATGTTTGGTTAGATTAAGTTGAAAATATGGAAAAAGAATTTTAATTTATTTAGTTTTTCATAAATATCGTTTCATTAATTTCATAATGCCTCTGTTACCTAAATTCACATGTTTGAGATAGAACTTGAAATTTTGAAAGTAAAAGGTGAATACTATCCACATGGGAATATGAAACCCCACCCCCCAACACACACACACACACACACAAATATATTCCCAAGCCTCCAAAATTTGAACCAAATGCCAAAGATTTGAGATCATAACTTGATTTTCTGATCCACATTGGGGAGAAATTATTCAGTTGGAGAGGCTCACCATGTGGTGTGAATGGTGAGCCCTCCATTAATTAGTATACCATGTGTCATTATACCATTGGACTGATTCATTATTCATTACTATCATGGTGAGTCTGTTTTTTCCTTGATATAAAAATATACACGACTGATTTGTCATAAATACCTCGATTGTTTTTAATATTTTTTTTGGATGCTATCTTGGCTATTTTGCAATTTGCTACGTAAAAAATAGTTGGATACCTTTATTCTCCAACTATAAAATTATATTAATATCTAAATTTTGCTTTGAAGTTCTTATTTTGTATTTTATTTAGAGAAAAACTCTTTAAAAAAATCAGCTGTTACAAATTAAACCAATTCTTGATTCCCTCTCTCTCACCTCACTCATCTCCAATTTGTAATCCTAACTTTGACAACCACAATGCCAACATATACACTCATACAAGGTCGTTTCTGAGCATGTGAAAGTTGTGTGATCGCATCAGGCCCAAAATTATCTCATGCTAAAAGTATATTGCAAATGAAGAAACAAAAATGATCTTCCCTAACAACTCAAGAATTGTCCTTGTATATAAATTCTTATGAAGAAGATGAATCTGGATCATATTTTCCAATTTTAGAATGGTGGAAAAGACACGAAAAAATATATCCTATACTTTCTTCTATAGCACGTGATCTTCTAGTGGTCCCGGTATCAACGGTAACATCGAAATCTTGTTTTAGTGCAGGTTCAAGGATGCTAAACAAGAAGAGGAGCAGGATGCTGCCAGATATTGTGGAAGTTTGCGTCTACGTTCAAGTTTGGGTTCTTGTGGAAAAAAAACGAACTCAAAACTTAAGAGATGAAAATGCCGACATTAGTGAGTTGAATTTTCAATCTCTTACTTTGAAGGACGCTACTGGATGAGCTGAGCAATAAACTTGGAAGGAAGACGGACGACAGGAAAAAAATACTTGTATATTTTAATACAAATTTTATGGAAATAAAATCTCAACTTTCAAAAAAAAAAAAATAGTTAATATTATTGCAGATTTAAATTATATTGACATTAATAAAAATTTATCAACTTTTTCCTTCTCAAAATTCTGATTTTATTTTTGAAATATAACGGCCCGATCCGGACCCAATCTTGAGTCATAGGTCTGGGCTGGATTTTATATTTTTCTTCCGGGTCGGCCCGGCCCGGTTCCTCATCCGGGCTAAGCCCGGCCTAGCCTGAACCCGATCGAACTAGTGACAGCAAGCCCCGGTCTGGCCCAATACACACCCTGATCTTTTGATCAAAAAGAGATTTGCTTTGGTCATGGGCTTCTCATGATGGATGTTCCATAAAGCTACCAATAATTTGCATAAAACCAAATATATTAATACTGAAAATAATATTATTATTATGCTTCTATATTTACTTGGATATACATGTAACTCAACATGTCATACATGGCACAAAACTTCAACAAAATGAGACATTTTTCGATCTTTCCTTCATGTGGATCCAAGTGGTGTTTGAATTAATTGAACTATCCGTGCTTCCCAGCTTATCACTTTCATTCAAATTTTCCAGATTTTGACAATTTCCTAAAATTATATAATCAATTATGGTCCGAAAGACTACAAATCTTGTCCGAAAGCTACATCTCGACCTAAAAATTAAAAAGTTTTCTCTCTTCCTCGTACTAGCAACCTCCGGAAAAGTAGAGGTCTTTGGAATACGGTTAGATATGCATCACTTAACCACTCGAAGTAGACGTCTTTGGAATATGGTTTAAAAGTTAGGCCATTTTTATTCGGGTTTTGGCCAAAATGCCTATGATGGGTCGTCATTTTTATATTCTTCCCTTCTGGGGATAAAAAGGCTTTGTTTTTGTTCAATTCTTTTTTATATAACTTGTATCTTAATTATATTTTTATTATAATTTGGATCAGTGCTTCGACTTTTGCAGTTCTTAATATTATTATGTTATCATTAATGACAAGTTTCTAGCTTTTAATCTCCAGTAAACAGGACATTTTTAAATCAAAAAAATTCGTAGAAAACATAGAAAATCATAAAAATTGTAAAAAAAAGCATCAAATTTAATATATTTCAAAAAAAAATATCATAAAGCCCTTTGGAAGGGCGTTTTGTAAAAAAAAAAAAAAAATTTAAATTTTTCGCCATAAGATGTTCTGAAAGTTTTAGTGACACTTTTTAGCAACAAATTTAAATTTTAAATGACGAAATAGGGTTTTTAGCGACGGATATCAGTAACGAATATAAATTTATAGAAACAAATTTAATTTAAAACGCCCTGCGTTTTGTTTTTTTATATTTTTTCCTACAGAAACAAAAAAATTTAGTGACATTCTTTAGTGACGGATTTGGACTTTCAGTGACAAAAATTGGACTTTTATGACATTTTAGTGACGAATTTGAATATTCAGTGGCAAATATACCTTTTTAGTAACAAATTTAGACTTTTAGTGACGAATTTCTACAAATTTATTTTTTTTTAAAATGGAAAACGTCCTTCCTAAGGACGTTTTGACTATAAAATATAACTTTTTTTACAAAATGTCCTTCCAAAAGACGTTTTGATGCTTTTTTTGAAATATATTAAAAGTTGATTTTTTTTTTGCAATTTTCATAAATTTCTATGCTTTGTAAGAAAATTTTCTTTTTAAATTGAAAAATTAGTTTTCTTATGTTTCTAGAAACCAAAAGAACTAGAAAGTAGAAACCAAAAGAAACTTAAAAGTTTCTTATAAATAGTGTTTGAAAGTTTCTATTTGCCGAACGGGCGATAGTTTTTTCTTTCTTTCTTTCTTGGGATATTTAGACTTGAGGTTTCAGATAAGTTATTAAATTTGTGTTTGGATCTCCATAATATACATAAAAAAAAGTATCACTAATTATTTTTGATGACATTTTTTAAATCCAAATACTAATTATGTATATTATGAAGATCCAACACAAATTTTGAAACTTATCTAAGCCCAAAGTCTAAATATTATTTCTTTCTTGTACTGTTCTTCACGTGTTGTACTGAGATTTCGTGCAGCGTCTTTGGTCATTAATCACTATATGTCATCTGACTTTGACCTCATTTACTTTGATGTTGGATGCTGATACTCGACAGGGTGGATAGCTATTTGTTCACTGGTGCACTTCCATATAGGGGTGAGCAACGGTTCGGTTCGGTTCAAACTGAACCATTTTTGTAAAAATTGATTAAACCGAAAATCGATTTTATTAAACCAAAAATCAAACCGTATTATTAAAAATTGAACCAAATCGAACCGAATTCCAACAAATCGGTTTTCGGTTGGTTCGGTTTTACCTAATCTTAAGCACATAAGGGAAAAAAATCACTTCTTTGATAACTCTTTGATAAAATACAACATTTGGCTGATATCAAATATATGCTTATATTTTAAAAAATGGACTAAAACATAATCTTTAAAAAATATTGTAGATCTATCAGGAGTGATGTATTGATGTACATAATATAAAAGAATCGACTACATATACATAACCGACTAAAACATTATCTTAAAAAAATTGACAAAATTCTTTCTTTCAACAAAATTCCAAGCAAATATATATTCTAATAATAATTTTTAAAATAAGAAAAAAAAAGTTTGGAGATCAATAACCTCTAAAATAGGGTTTTCGTCGTCGTCATCTGCCGTTCCAGACTTCCAGTCGTCATCATCCGAGGTTTCCGTCGTCGTCATCGTCATCATCCGAGGTTTCCGTCGTCGTCATCATCATCGTCGTCGTCCAAATAAATACAATCCCACAAAGTCAAATAAATACAATCAAGTAAAAACAATACAAAAAACTAAAAAAAAATCACAAACTCAAAAAATCCATCAAGTCACGGTGGAGGCAGAGGCGGAGGCGGCGGCGGTGGTCGGCTAGCCATGTACTATGCCACAACCATAGCGATGATATCATGTAGATCATCAGAAGCAACGGCAGACGAAGCAGTGGCATGATCTATCGAAGGAGCTAGATGATCCATTGATGCCGAGCTGGAGCCTTCGGAATAGCTGGAGGACCCAACGTAGTAGCCGTCGAAGGAGCTATCGTAGTAGCCGTCGGAGGAGCAGGTGCTGCAGAATCACTAGTGGCTTTCACCTGTCGGACCAGCCCATGTAGCTCATGCAAAGTCGTCGTGAGCTGCTCCAGAGACATCACACCAGAAGGAACTCCGGAGCGGACACTGATGGAGTTGGAGTAGCCGTCGGAGGAGCTCTGAAAAGAACCGACGGCTGGGATGCCAGTGATCCGATACCGTACACGCTGCCATTTTTTTCTCTTCTGACAGCTTGTACCCACCGATCGTTTCTCTCAGTCGGCGTACAGCTCTCAGCGTCCCCCTCTAACGTCTCATATGTCTCCTATATTTATTTATATAAATAGATTTAGAGTTAAGAATTTTAGAGTTATATGTGCTATATTTGATTTTGGTTATTGTATCATATTAAATACTAGATATCATAGTATATGTATATAATTTGACTTATATTTGCTATATTTGATTTCCATAATATCTTAAAATAGGATATTAATCAAGGTTCAAAGTATCGGAATCGGAATCGGCATCGGACCACTCCTATGAGGTTTAAAGTAAATTGAATAAAATTATAATTTTAAGTATTTACAGTATTTACAATGTTGTTTCTTAAAATAGGATATTAAACCAAGGTGCATAATTTTAAGTATTTACAGTGTTGTTTCTTAGTATTTTTGAAATTGAATGATATAGTAATCACCCTTGTCGATTAATTTACATGCGATAGATAAGTTTTCCTCTTTTATATGCTTTTACAATCTTAATATAACCTAATATAACTTCATAAACTATCAGAATGGATAAAAAATTAACCTAGAAACTAAGAAATGTTTGAGTCAGAGTTGACCTAGTTTGACTGTTTTGACTTAGAAACCTAGAATCTAATTAAATTATAAAAATAATCTAATTAAATTGACAAAATTTTATAAAGACAACTAAGATATGCTTTGGTGGCCCGCTCATCTACGAGCTTCTCATCCTTCTTTCTTTTGTGGGTCCGCTGAAAGATTGCTGGAAAGTCGACGGTCTTGGGTCTTCCCAGGCTCTGGCGGTCTCGTTGCACTGTAAAAATTAAACAATTAATAAATAAGAAAAAAATTAGAATTACAAAAAAACCGATCTAGCAGAAAATTTTAATACTAACCATCCGTCGAAATTCACGACGGTCAGAATGGATCCACCAGTATGGAGAGCACTCTTAGCATGGTCAGCCTTCGCCTTCTCGTACTTGGCCTTGTAGGCCAGGGTGTCCATCTTCTTCTTCATCTCCTCCCAGTACCCCGCCTTCAGCCACTCCTTGTGGTGATCCGGTCCAAGTAACGCCAGCGCCTTCTGGTCATTGATCATATCTTTCAACCTCTTGCTGGCGACGGTCTTGTAGCACTTCTAGATATTACTATCTTTATGATCCGGCCACTAGTACAACCTCTGCAAATTAGAAAATTACTTTTTATCAATGTAATCAAAAAATTATATATTATTATAAATAAAATTTATATAAATACCCCGAGCTTCTCCAGCCAAGCGAATCGTCGATCGAGCGGGATGTTACTGAAGTTGATATAAGGGCCATCAAAGTAGCCCAACATGATCTCCCCCAGATCATTCCCAGCCTTGATCGAAAAAAATCTGAAATAAGTAGACAATATACAATTAGAATAAAAAATACAAAATAAATATGGGAATTGACAAATAAATGCTTACGTCGCTCCATCGGCCCATAGCTCGGGACGACAGATATTGGCTGGCCGCTCTGGTAGAGTAGGGGGGTCTGCAAATCATGGATGACGGACATATACTCCGTTGTCCACAAGAAGGCATGGAAATATATTTGCTCCTATGGGAGCAACTGGTGGAGTAGGCGGTGCAGTAGTGCCAGTAGTGGCTAGAGTAGAAGAAGGGGTAGCAGCTAATGGCAATCTGGGAGATGGAGTAGCTCCTCCTACTAAAGAACGAGTATATGGCGGGGATAAACCATCTGTCGCATCTACGAACTCGTCCTCAGGTCGTGTGCGAGAATCTGGGGTAACAGGCGTAGTGGAATGAGGATGCTGAGAAGATGATCTCTCTGAACTTGTCGTCGTCCTCGTCCTCGTCCCGCCATATTATAGGTAAATCTGCAGTAAATAAAAAAAATGGTGTCACCAAACAGATAATCATAAAGTAATAGTGTGGTAAAATAAGTAAATACTAGTGTGATGATGAAATAAATAATAATTGTGTCATAAAATAATTAAATAAATATCTAAGCTAATGCAAATATATGTACCTACTAATCTTCTTCATCTTCCGAATCGTCATCATCTTCCGAATCATTTTTCGAATCGTTTTCATCTTCTACTTTTTCTTTTTCATTTTCACTTCCAATATCACTATCACCTTCATCTTCCAATTATTGTTCCTCGCTCGATACCTTCATATCAGAGTTCTATATATGAGGTAAATCTTCTATCTCAATCTCTTCGTCAACTCTATCATCCTCTACGGTAACGTCAACCCACATACCATCAACATCGACCAAACTCATATATACAAGTTAAGGCATGACCACCTCATCCTATTAGTATGCTAGATCCCCAATATTTTATGTGTTTCTAGCTTTAGTTTTGCATACAATCCACCAATCTTTATTATTGTATCGTTGACTATGATAGCTCGTATAATACACTTGAACCGTTTGACTAGCCAACACATTGGTTCAAAACCTATATATCTTTGTCCATATTTTATAGCAACAAAACCAAATTATTTGTCAAATTTTTATCATTGATTGGGTGTTGTTTCGAACCAATCACATTTAAACAACACAATTTTTGTCTCATAAGAGTAATCCAGCTCCACGACATCTCTTAGTACATCTAATAGTCGAATTCTGAATCAGCATCATAGACTGAACCTCTCACACATACTCCAGAATTTTTTGTATAATTAGCCTCATCATCGACAAAATTGATTGATTAATAGACTTATCAGTGGTTTTAAATTTGAAGCCATTTATGGTGTATCCATCCAACACTTTGCCCTCTTGCTTGGTCCGATAACCAATGTTCGAAGTCGTTCGTTCTGTAAGTCTGTACTAGGATGAAAAAATTGAAACATCACGTATCATATAGACACAAGACAAAGATTGGTTTAAATGCTAAATTTAGAATGCTTAATGTTTAGGATTCGTACATAATTATGGAACCACGATAGAAATTTTCTATCAACCTCTCTAGCAAGACCATCTTCATTAATATTAGGTCTCCATTTTTACTTCAGCTCTAAAAGTACTGTGATAATAAGGAGAACAGTTAGAGCAATTCTTTTTCAAGTATATACAAAATTAAAATATCTGGGAAATATGTGTCGCTTACTTCTCAATATCTTGCATATCTTTAATACCACTATTTAACAATATATACCGATAAGCGGCTTCAAACTCATCGTCTTTCAACGAACGTACTTTAGTAGCACTTGTAGGCTTCCCTCCTATATTGAAGATAGTATGGATTATACTATTCGGGGCATCAATCCCACCGTCATCATACCTTGGGGCTCTATTGCGATTTGTTCTGACATGAGTATCAAAGTAGATGGAGCATAAGTTTGAAACCTCCTCAATGATATATGCTTCGCATATCGAAGCTTCTACATGAGCCTTATTGCCAACATTCTTCTTTAGATGATGTAGATACCTATAGATAATATATTGAATCTTAGAACTATTTGAATAAAAAAATTATTAGTATACAGAATTTATACATCTCAAAAGGATACATCCATCGATAATGGACGGGAGCACCGACGCGTGCTTCGTATGCAAGATGAATCGACAAATGCTCACTATCAAAAAAATCGGAGGGAAGCACCATTTCTAACTTACACAATGTCAGTACAATCTTATCCTCAAGTTCTATTATAAGTTGTACCATCAACTTGCTTGAACACAAATCTCTAAAGAATATAGATAATTCGGCCAACGGAGTCCATACTTGATGAGGCAACATCTCTCTCAGAGAAATAGGTAGTAACATCTCCATAAATACATGGTAATCATAACTCTTCATCCCTGTCAGCTTGCGTTCGTTGAGATCAACATATCTTGCCAGATTTGACACGTAACCGTCAGAAAATCTCAAGTTTGAAAGGAGGAGGAGAGGGCAAGTGAGGGGTCGGGTCTCGAGAGGGTGAGTGAGATGGAGGGGCTGCCGGAGAGGGGGAGGTCGCCAGAAAGGGAGAGGGGGTCTGGGCGGGTAGGGTGGGTCTCTGGAGAGAGAGAGAGAGAGAGAGAGAGAGAGAGAGAGATTGAGAATAGAGGAAAATGAAACGCGGCTGAAAATTTTAAGTTTTCGCAGCGACGGATAATTCCTTCGCTAATCCATGCTGAAATAACAACGATGGATTAGCAACGAATTATTGACGAAATATATTTACATAAATAACTTAGTCATTATTCCGTCGAATTTCGGTCACTGACTCATTAACGGAGTAGTTTTTGTTGCTGATATATTTTGCTATTTAACAGTATTTTTGTAGTGCCATGGGTCTTCTCACTGCTAGGACAAGGTCACCGACCTTGAATGTCCTCTCTTTCACCTTTTTATTGAAGGCTCCGGAAAGGTATGCTTAATATAGCTCAATATGTTGTTGAGCCAAGAGACATTTTTCATCAAGGGCCTCCAACTCCTGTAGATGCCAACGATAGTTGTCATCAATAGTTAACTGGTATGTGAGTGCTACTTGGAGAGAAGGAATCTGGGTTTCCAAGGGAAGGATTGCTTCGGTCCCATAGACTAGGGAAAATGGCGTACTGTAAGTTCGGGTTCGGACCGTTGTACGATAGGCCCAGAGGCATTTACCCAAACTTCTCATTCTAGTCACGTTTGTTGGACGAAACAAACTTCTTAAGTAGCTTGATGATTGTTTTATTAAACGCATCTGCCAATCCATTCGCTGCTGGATTGTAGGCATTCGAAGTTATATTTTGAATACGGTTTTTATTGCAAAATTGGAAGAAAGCATGGCTTGCAAACTATGGATCGTTGTCGTGGATGATCCTCCGAGGTAGTCCAAAATGGTAGATAACGTGATGTTTGATAAAATTGATTACGTTGGATGTCTTCACTTCCCCGAGTGGGATGGCTTTCGCTTATTTAGAGAAGTAGTATATTATAGCGTGGATGAACCGGTGCCCTTTCGACGACGGTGGGCTAATCGATGACGTTCATGCCCTACGCTTTAAATGGCCAAGATGCTAGAGTTAGGTGCAAGAACTCTGAAGGCTGATGGATGAAGTCTGCATGGATCTGACGCATCCTATACTTTCTTTCATGCATGGTCGACGGCATCTGCTACCATGGTTGGCCAATAATAACCTATTCGTATAGTGTCCCGCTCCGCATTGGCACTATGTACAAGAGATATCGCTTTTCTAGCTCGAGCGAAAGCCTTCTCGAAGAGTTTCTCGATAGAAACACAAGACAATTGATCTGGGTGAGTGGAAAAAACTTTATTTTCTGATTTTTGCACACTTTAATAATGAATCTGAGTTTTTATAATGCTTGTTTCTAAGTAGTGAATGTTCGCATGAGAATGATAGAATGAGAACCTGTATGCTTAACTAGAGAACTTGTAATGCTTGTCTATTGATAGAACCTTGCCATGCTTATTTAAGAAATAAATGTGCATGCTAGTACAAAGACACTACTTAAGAACGAACCCTTGCCATGCTAAGTAAAAGAATAGAATATTACATGCTAAGTTATACGGACACAACTATCGAACGAACCATTGCCATGCTAATAAGAAGAGTAAAAGATGCTTGAACATGTTCCTTCATTATATGATAAACAAGAGTAGGACTATATGCTTGTTAAAAATAGAGATATATGCATGCTTGATATATAGAACTGTAAGATATTATAGGCTAGAATTATGAATTTCTATCTTACTTATTTCGTCTTAAAAGAACTACTGCTTGAAACATAGACTTGTTATCGAATTCGTTCAAAGAATAGTTTGATCATGTGTCAAAACAGCTAGTATGAGCGTATACTAGTGTAGTGCTGGGTCATGAAATGAACCTTTCGATCGATTGATAAGAGAAAAGATAGAAGTTTGCTTGATCATTGCTTGCTTGCTTTATAGAATTATCTGATAGAGTACATCCATGCATTGGTCCGATAACTTGTGCAGAAGGTATAGGGTCTCTCGAGTGGTATCCTGGGGCACTGGGACCGTTCGGTCTGGAAGAGGCTAATCGAAATACCCTGAGGCAATGAAGTCCTCACTATTAGGCGGGTGTTTATGTCATTAATTAGATGGTTCACGTGTCAAAGCAGTTATTTTGAGCGTATTTTGGTGTAGTACTGGGCCGTGATAACACCGCTACTAATCATGGGTTTCTCATGGGCCATCATATAGTTAGGGCCATGCTAGGTTAGCCTTCTTGCATATCTAACTATTTGATGAAGAGACAAACAGAAAATGACACTCATTTGTATATGCAAATTGTTGCTAACTTGTATGTCTGTTGCAGAGATAACCATTCGACGAAGGGTAAGAATCACTGAATAAGTGCTGTATTAATTTCTGATTATAGCATAAATTGTGTACTGCCCCTAGAATTGCATATTTTACTTGAATATACTACTGTCCATTGAACTGAGATTAATAGTCCATTAGAGATAGCTTATGTACCTAAGAGTTAATGAATATGGCTCACGATATATGCTGCGCACTGCACGATAGAACAATGCCCTATAGCATGCGTGATTGTATTGAATATGCAAACTATTTTCAAAGATATATTTTCAAAAGAAGTAATCTGACTCTAATCTTGTGCTGCATGAAATAAACTTAGGTAAAAAGTAGCAAGATCACTAGTAATAAAATATTTTATCACATGCTTACTTAGTGTTAGTTTTAGAGAGCGTTGCTTCTGTTCGTTGCTTTTATACTCACTAGTACTTTTCCTAAAGTGCTGACCCCCCACCAGTTTGCTTGTTCGCAGATACTGGATCGTCCGAAGAAGCGATAACACATCCTCATCCTCAGGAGCCGGAGATCTGGAGTTGATGCCTAGAGACGTATCGAGATATTTTAAGATACTTTTGTATAAAGGGATGTAATGTAAGGAATAATGTCATTAAAATCGAGAGAGAGAGAGAGATTGAGTGAATTATAATCTCGGCCAAGCGCCGCTTATAACACTTCTTGAATATCACTAAAGAGCTTATTTTCTTATGACATTGTGTTCTTTACTTTTCTGCTATTTTGTTTCGTTGTTTCTTACTCTGAATATCTTATTTTATCCTTGTTCAAGCCCTGGCCTTGTGCAAGTGTAACTTAGGCTTGCAGGGCATCATGTCCAAGTGAGGACGATCGATTCCGCAAGGCGCTAAGTGAGGACGACTGGCCTCTTGCAAAAATTGGGGCATGACAATACGCCCGAGACGATCCTGTAGGTTTGGACCAGGTTGGTGTGCACCACAAATGCCTTCGTGGGCTTCACGAAGTGCTTACCTCGCTTCTGCATCTGATAGGCATCATAGCAGGAGTCCGTCATACGAACGGTGGTACAATATCTTGGTTGTCGTATCGTAATAGAACCAGAGGGATCGTCTTCTAACGGAAGCAGCTTTCTTCGGTTTGTCTGGAAGGATTCTGTAGACTGCATAGGCTATGAAAGGGAGCCTCTAGTATTTCATGTCAATGTTTGTCTCCATTGAGTGGCTCAAATACAGACATAAGCGGTTCTTAGGGCAGACCAATTCTTGACCAATCACTGTGATCAATTGATGGATTTTGATCGGGACTGCTAAGGAAGCTGCGAGACCGGCAAGGACATCAGTTTTGATGTTTTGCAGCCGTGGTACGTGCTCTTTAAAGAATCTGTCGAAGGTGGAGATTATACTGAGTGTGGCTTGATGGTAAGGAATTAAATTCTCATGCCGAACTTCGTACTCGCCTCGGACCTGGCTGACTATCAGCTTGGAGTCATCGTAGGCATCCAGGTGGTCGACCTTCAGTTGCTTAACCAGCTGGAGTCCAATAATAAGGGCATTATATTCTGCAACATTATTGGAACACGTCTCTGCAAGTGAATAAGCGCGGTGGATGATCAGATCATCATGAGAGATCAGCACTACTCTTACTCCAGCGATAATATCGACTGCCTTCTACAAGATATGCCATGTCATATGATGACAGCAGTATTGTCCATATGGCCAGGCGAGAGTTAAGTGCCCCTGGCTTAGTCATAAGGACCCTGAGGTGTTAACTTGAGAAACCACATGTATTATTTGCCCCATTACACAATGACGAGTGTTCTGAATAGGGAAGACTAGAGTGAGGCACTCCTTCTCCACAGGGTTATACCTATGCTCTGCGCCGACCATCATTCTGTTGAGGTAATAGATGGCCTTCTCATGACCCATATCACTCTTCTGGGATAGTAGAGCCCCGAGAGAATGATCCATTGCACATATGTATAGCAGAAAGGGTTTACCTACGACTAGAGCCACCAATATTGTGGGCTTGGTGAGGTATTCCTTGATGTCGTCGAATGCTCGCTGGCACTCTTCCGTTCAGATGAAGGAAACTCCATTCTCCATAAGCTGGGTAAAAGGTTGGCATCTTCTAGAGAGGTTGGATATGAATAGCTTCCAAACCGCGAAGCTCTCGAAGGTTCTTTGGAGGGTGCATATCGAGGATAGCCATTGTCTTCTCAGGATATCTATGTGAATACCCTTTTAGGTTATGACAAAATCCAAAAACTTGTGACTGGAGACTCCTAGTAAAAACTTGGCTGGGTTCATCTTGAGCTGATGTGCCCGCATTAGGTCGAACACTGTCTTCAGGTCGTGAAGATGGTCATCTTGAGGGGCTCTTAACGACGATGTCACCAACATAACACTCGACTGTCTTGCGCAGATGTTCACAGAAAATGGTGCTCATAGCTCGTTGGTATGTCGCACCCGCATTCTTCAGAACGAATTATGCTTTCCGTCATCCGGGGACATCTTGATCTGGTGGTAGTCCAAAAATCCATCCATGAAGGACATACGCTCAAAGCCACAAGTGTTGTCGACCATTATATCTGTGATCGAAAGGGAGAACTCGTCTTTTGGGCAAGCTACGTTCAAATTGTGAAAGGCTATACAGACTCGGATTTAACCATTCTTTTTGAAAATATGAACGTATTGGCCACCCAATCTGGATGTTGTTCTTCACGAATGATTCGATTGCTATTAGCTTATTTTTTCAGATTCGATGGCGTTCATGACATTCGGACGGAATCACCGTTGCTGTTGCTTCACTGGCTTAGTGTTTGGCAGGATATTGAGCTTTTGTAACGCGATTTGCAGATCCAAGCCCGGTATATCTTTATAACTCCAAGCAAAGACATCTATATATTCTCTTACTACCCATAGCAAGCTCTTACTAATGAAGATGGGTTTGAGGGAGGCTTCATCACCCAGATCGACTTGCTCGACCTCATCTTCAGTAGGTGGTTCACGTTGCTCGAATCGTAATTCCCACTGTAATGACTCTAGCTGTTGGGCCCATGGTTCTACTTCAAAGAACTCAACCTGACATTCGTCATTTTTCTCTGGGTATGCTGACACCATGTTATAAAAAATGTTTGCTTGAGCACATCTCCAGTACTTGTGTCGGAGTCCCAAGGAGAAGACTCCAAAGAATGAGATTGTAATTCGTCCTCTTCTTCCGAGTCCTCGGGAGTCGTAGGAGGTGAGACGTATCCTAGGCCATGCTTGGTCTGCTGGTAGTACATCTCATACTTTCCTGTAGGAGTGGAGAGGCGCAGAGACAAACGCCAGGACTTTGCCATAATTCAGGATTTTGTCGCTCTTTAAGTCATATCCCATGTTCTGGACAATAAGCTTGGCCTGTGTGATGTAGCGGTGGAGTTGCATCCTACCACTCTCTGGTTCTGGTTCTTATGCGGTAGATCCTTGACGAATGTTGACCTTCCAGAAGATAATAGGTTTTTCACCTCTCCTTGCCGGAATTATGAAGTAAGAATCTTGGCACAAACATATTTGATCCACTGGGAGCTCCGAAGTTATTGGTGTATGCAATTGCAGGCCGAGACCGTATTCTAAGGAGTACACATCGTTATATTGGAGTAATTCAAAGATAGCCCTTTATACTGAAGGCTGGACATTTTTGTGATATGCTTTGACCCTGGTATGAATTAGGAATAAATATGAATACATGATACGAAGCCCTGCAAATGTAGTTAATACCAAACCTTAGATCGGGTCAAAAGGAGATCTGTAGGTCGAGAAATAGCTGATAGAATGAACACAAGTGAAAATGAAAATGAGAGTGGTCTGTAGAAAACTTGTATTTCGCGATAATCATTCAACCTGGCGACTTTGTAAATTTTGTAGTGTGCGAATAATGAATTGTAGATTTAGACATGGACACTCCAAAAATACACAGGACAAGCAGTACTTCTTGATCATTAAGTTAGCCCTTGACATTTTTGCTTTCAAGTTAATTTAAGAATACAGAGGTAAGTATGTTCTCGTGGTTTACATTGATTTCATGGTTTAATCTACGGTGAAGAGAGGTGATGTTGGAAGTAATGACAACAGAACATCACCTAAGTTTTGGTGGGTGAACAAAAATGGACTCAATTGATCTGCTCATTCATAGTCTGCGTTACTGATGCATTTGTTGAGCCCGCTTTCCATTTTTCATAAGATGGTCTTCAGTCAGTATCATGATGTGTGTTCATCCTAATAATTAGTGTGAATTGTGTTGTGCTGCTCATCCCTGCCAAAGTTATGTTCGAGCTGTTAGAGGACTATGCATTGCTAAATGCTAACTAACACAAGTTGGCGGATCTATTTGTCGAGTGTAAATCATACTTTTTCTTTCTTTTTAGTAATGAGTGATCTCACGAGGATGAAAACAAAGATCATTTGCATGTCGTAGATTTGTATTGTCATCTAATTTATTTTTTATGTTGCCTTAATAAAGTTAAATTTTATTTCGAGGTGCCTGTGCTCTTGATATTGCTGAGACGTGAAGCAGAAATACATAATCTCAGGAAGGATTATATTAGAATTGGAAGTTAAAAATATCATTTTTGTTATGGAAATTTTGATTTGTTGGCTCTAGAACAAGGCTGAAGATTGTGTCTGTATCTTTTCAAATGAGGTGATATATGTTGTTTATCCAGAAGAATTACGATTATACTTGTTGCGAACGAACGGCTAGTAGTTGGCTTTTATTGGTGTTTCTGTTGCATAGATTTGTCAAACTAAGTTGAACATAGTCAAAGTTCGTTTGGATCTATTTAGTTCTAATTTTGACAACAATGTTTTTCTACGAGAGGCAAACGTTGAAACAAAACTTGTATTGAGTTTGACGAGTTATAACTTTACAATATATTTTTTTATAAATAATTGCTACAAATAAAAAAGTCTTATTTTTTTTATAAAATGAAAAAGTCTTATTTTATAAACAATTGCTACAAATAAAAGTCTTATTTTACTTCACAGGAACGGACTTAAGCAGATATACCGCTAGTAGTGGGAGCAACACCGACATTCTCCTCCTTATTTCAAAGGACTGATATTCCACAAGGCAACATATTATGCAAAATTTCTCATTTTAAGTGCCAACAAACATCTTACTAATGTTTAATGAATATTAAGAGACTAAAATATATTAATATAGTATCATATTTCATAATTAGTTATTAAGAATTATAACATCAAAATAATTAAATAATATTAGGTCATTTGAATTTTTATATGTGTATCCTTTAAAGTGCTCATTTTATCCCTATATGTTTTTTAAGCGAATCAGTTGAAGAATATTTTAATCAGTGTACTTTGTATTTTTAAGAGTATTATTTAGTATGCGCATATACATAGCTATGTTTAGAATAAGCGAGTTTAAATAAATACAAGAAAACTATTGTTGATTATGTAATTATTTTTTTCGTCTTTATGTTATAGTTTTTTTTACCATGACATATTAATTTATTGAAATGCAATTTTGTTTACAAAATATGGTTTTTTTTAATACTTTCCATTCCAAGATCATTTATGTCCGATTTGATTGAGAGTTGGATTCATGTTCCATTGATGGAATTAGGTACAAGCCAATGTAAAATTACCATCAAACTAGATCGTGGTTGGGTGAGATTTATTAAGGTTGATGGGGATTCGTATTTGAATCCCAACAATTAGATATGAAAAAAATCACAAATATAGAATTCCAATAAATTTTATGACAAAATTGATAATATTTCAAATAACTATACTATATATTTTGTTATTGAAGTCACATGTACTTCCGTTACAAAAAAAGGGGAAAACAATATTTTTCCTGATATTATTAAAAAAATATATAAATTTTATAATTATATTAAAATATTTTATTTTTCGTGGGCCAAATTTTAAATTTTGGGATATATGTGGTATAAGTATAATTTGATTATCGAATGCATTTTAATTATCATTTTTTTATCAAATGATGTACAGAAAATACTTTTAAATAAATTACCTGAAATGAAAGTAATTTAAAAAAATTGAAGTTACGAAAGATTTCGCCATCCCAGATGGCAAAAATATGAAAAATATATTTTGTTCAACAATTTTGCCAACTTAGTTGGCGAAAATATGACTATCGATTTTTTTTTCTGTTGGTTTTTTGTTTTGGATTTGTTTTGGTTTTTTTTTGTTTTTTTTTTGTTTTTATGTTGCTTTTTAAATAAATTAGAATAAAATAAAATTTAACATCCAAAATAAAATATGCAGCATTGAACATCAAAAATTTAAAAAAAAAATTGCCGTAAGAAAATTATGTCTGCCATCGAGCAGACTTCGAGCGACCATAACTATTTGTTCAGAAATCATTTTTCGTCAAACAATAGGTCGATTTGTATGTTTTCGACAAGAGTAATACATTTCGTGTAAAAAGATTTTTCATCCGAAGCAAGACGCACATGTTATAGACAAAACTATAAAATTTAAAACTTTAAAGTATCATAACTTTTGACTGAGAGATCGAAACGAGATCCAGCTTGTGCAAAAATGACCGTAATGAAAAGTAATATGGGATAAACTGTTTCACCGTTTGATAGACTTCGAAAAAATTTAGAATTGCAAAAAAATGATATTTCGATATTTCGATGTTACTGAGTAAAATTTTTACTTTGGATAATTTTATTTTCGAATTTTTTTCGGTATTTCGATGTTAATGAGTAAAAATTGGTGTCTTCGGACCCTCAAACGTTATCATATAATATATCAGTGTGAAGATGATTAAAAATGGGACAATAATACATATTTTAATTTTTTAAGGATAAAATAATTTATTTATAAAAAAATTACTAATCATAATAAGATCGATTTAACTTTCGATTACTGTAGAAACTTTAAGGATCTGCTTGGCAATTGTGGGAGTATATAGCGGTTATGAGGTATTTTTAAAGTACCGATTATGATGATCCGTTACTTTCGAAATAAAATAAAATATGTTCAACCGTTTTTAATTAATTTTTTTTATATCGATAAAGAGTTATATTTCAAGAAAGAATTACTTATGTAAAAAAAAAGAGGCAATGTTTAACCATTCACAATTTCGAAATAAATGAACGCCATCATTAAATCAACTATTGGAAATCTTAGATGTAAAGATTACATTTATGACGGTTGCCTGAGAAATAATAATTAAAAAAAAAAAGTAACGGTCAACATTTAACCATTTTGAAATTAAATGAACGCCAACATCATATTGCCAGCCAGCCATACATAAATCACCCGTTGGGAATCTTAGATGTACTATTTAGGAAATACGAAAAATTTCAGTGAGAGCATAAAAGTTTAATATATTTATAAAAAAAGCATAAAAAATTTTAAATTTACATCAAAAGCATTAAAACGTCCTTCCGAAGGGCGTTTTACGCTTTTCCGTTAACGGATGTAATTAGACATTAAAAAAAATATAAAAAAATATAAAACGCCCTTCCGAAGGGCGTTTTATATTTTTATTTTATTTTAATATTTTTTCTCCTCTCTCTCTCCTCTCTCTCCCCTCTCTCCTCTCTCTTCTCTCTTCTCTCTTCTCTCCTCTCTCTCTCATCTCTCCTCTCTCCTCTCTCTTCTCTCCTCTCTCTCCTCTCTCCTGTCCGAATCCACCCCCGAACAGAGTCATACACGGCCTGAGATTGGCTGCTCTGCCGAATCCACCCCCTCCGCCGCCGGCGCCGCACGGCGGAGGCATGGCGGCTGCAGCCGCGGCCGCCGCGATCTTCTCCGCGCCGGCGATCGCGGCGGCGCGTCGCTGGACCTTGATCAGCTGCCTGCTGCTGTTCGACGACGTCGACTCGTCCCCGGCCGTCCGGCTCTCCGCTCTTGACCCCCTCGAGCGCTTCTTGTGTCCCCACTGGAGGAGCACGTCCCTTCCATTGCCATTGTCGGAGGTTTGCTGCCGCTCGGATGGGGTTGGGTCGGAAGCGGGCGGGAAGTGGGACTGGACCGGGTTGGTGGGTGCGGATCCGGATGATCCGGGTCGGACCCGGGGGAGGGGGTAACCGCCGGTTTCGTCCGCTTTGCACGTCCTGGGGTGGTTGCTGCTGGGGCTGGTGGGTTTCTTTCCGTTGGGGAGATGGAGGAGGTCTGGACGCACTCTCTGGAATCTGCAATCAAACAAATAAATATGGGTAAAACTGTAAATTTTTTATTTTTTATAAATTTTTTATTAATTTTTTAATTTTTTTTATGGAAAAAAAATTAAAAAAAATGTAAAACGCCCTTCACAAGGGCGTTTTACATATTTTTTAATTTTTTTAAATTTTTTTATTAATTTTTTAATAATTTTTTATTAAAATTTTTATTTTTTATTAATTTTTTAAATTTTTTCCCGGGAAAAAAATATTAAAAAATGTAAAACGCCCTTCACAAGGGCGTTTTACATTTTTTATTAATTTTTTATTAATTTTTAAATTTTTTTATTAATTTTTTATTAATTTTTTAATTTTTTTCCGGAAAAAAAATATTAAAAAAATGTAAAACGCCCTTCACAAGGGCATTTTACATTTTTTTTAATTTTTTATTAATTTTTTAATTTTTTTTTCCGGAGGAGAGAAGAGAGAGGAGAGAGGAGAGAGAGGAAAAAAATTAATAAAAAATATAAAACGTCCTTTTGAAGGGCGTTTTTTATTATTTTATTTATAAAAAAGTTTCTTTTTCTCCTCCGTTAACGGAGTAAAAATTCATCGACGGAAAAGTGTAAAACGTCCTTCGAAAGAACATTTTAATGCTTTTGATGTAAATTTAAAAACTTTTATATTTTTTTTATAAATATATTAAAATTTTAGTAGGAAATATTATGGGTTGCGTGAGAATATGACCATATGCAGGCTACAGCAGTAGCCATTTTGAAACCGGATTTTTTCGTTTTAAGTAATAATTTATTATATAATTATATAAAACGGGATAAGTTTCGGGGAATTGCGGGGGGGAGGGGACCACTCGCCAACTCAGTTGGCGAGTTGCTGAGTTGGCGAGGGGCTCGCCAACTGAGTTGGCGGGGCTCACTCCTCGAGGGCCCGCTCGCCAACTGAGTTGGCGGGCCGCATGCTGAGTTGGCTTAGACCCGTTGCACAACGCTCGTTTGCTCGCCAACTGAGTTGGCGAGTAAGGATCCGTTTCACAACCGCTATTAACAACAACGGCTATTACAATCTCCCTCTATAAATTACCTATCGCAACCCATTCATCTCACACTCAATCTACTTCCTCTATTTTCTCTCTTCCCTCTAACAAAGTCTCCAACACTCTCTCTGTCTCTCTGCCCGCAGCTAAAGTTCATTTGAGGTTTTCTGTAGCCAAAGTTCTCAACCGTCATGGATCGTAGCGTAAGAATTGTATGCTCGCACGGCGGTACAGTAAATGGGTTAAATTACGAAGGAGGAGAAAGTATAATTTTTTCAACTTATCCGAATATTAGTTTTGAAAATATACGTAATCATATTATTGAACGTTGTTCTATTCATTATGATTTTATTTTGAAGTCTATTTTTGGTTCTAATTATTTTTTGATAGATAGTGAAGATGCATGGAATTATATTCTTGAGATTAATTCACAATCACGGTATATAAAAATATATGTTATTAAAGTAGCAGCAACCTTAGATAGTAGAAATAATGAATATTTTTCTGAATATCAGCATGTTAGTTCAGGTGCTAGTTCTTCTCAACAAATAGTTTCATTTATCCAAGAAGGTCATTCATCAGATGAATCTAACCATGATGATGATAGTGACAACGACGAAGGAAATAGTGATGATTTAGTTGAAAATGTAGATTATAGGGTAGATGATGATGTTGTAAAAGCTATCACTGATGAATTATTTAAGGGACAATCATTTCATAGTCGTTCTCACTTTAGAAGCTTTATCAGTAATTTAGCAATTAAATATAATTTTAGTTGTTCAGCTAGTGATATGAATAATGCTCGTGGAATTATATATAGTTGTGATCAACCGAATTGTAATTGGAGAGTATATGTAAAATCTATTGGAAATGGCGATATAGATAAAGTTAGTACATTAGAAAATCGTCATTCTTGTTTATGAAGACTTAGTACAGGGCGTCATCGACTAGCTACCGCTTCATGGATTAAGACCATGATAATTGACATTATTAGAGATAACCAGTCATACAGTCCATCACAAATTGATAAAGATATATATAGGGAGCACCGTATACAAGTTAGTTATTCCAAAGCATGGAGAGCCCGAGAGACAGCATTAGCTGAAATTAATGGTAGTTATGATGAGGCATACGCTAGTCTTGAGGAGTATTGTTATAGAATTATGGAGACAAATCCAGGTAGTACATGTTTTATTAAAACTACCGAAAATAATAGCTTCCAACGAATTTTTATTTGTTTTAAAGCATGTATTGATGGATTTTTAAGTGGATGTTTACCAATTATTAGTACTGATGCTACATTTCTTTCGTCAAAATATCAAGGTATCTTATTTATTGCTTGTGCTCACGATCCTAACTATCAATTATATCCTATAGCTTATGCTGTTGCTGAAGGTGAGAATAGTGATTCTTGGTCTTGGTTTTTAAATTCTCTTAAAATATCTTTTGAAAGTTGTTTTAATGATTGGAGTTCAATTTCATTTATATCTGACAAGCAAAAGGGTTTAATAAATGTTGTTCGTGCTATTTTTCCTGCATCTTCTCATTTTTTTTGTATTCAACATTTTAAACAAAACATGAAAAAAGTTACAAAAGAACCAGTATTTCAACGCTTGTTAGACTCGCTTGCTAGATCATATAATAAAACGGATGCAGAGAGTGTGTTTGATATAATTAAAGCCGAGAATATAGTGTTGTACGATTGGCTTCTTGGTGTAAACGATGAAAGTCGTCGATTTGAACATTGGATAACAGCGTATGCTAGTTGTCCTAGATTAGATATTAACACTTCTAATCTTGCTGAATGTTTCAACAGCTGGATTAAGAAATTACGAGATAAGCCAATAACAACACTTCTCGATGGTATTAGAGCCAAGATTATTACACTTCATGACAATCGTAGAAAGTTTGTTGAAAATGTTGACACAGATTATTGTCCGAAGATGTTAAAAAATATGGCTTCTATTATCAAAGAGAAGAACCACCTAGAAATATTAGCTATTGATAGTTATAGGTTTGAAATAATAGACCGGGCAACAAGTAGAACCTATATTGTTAATCTAACTGACAGATCTTGTACATGTTTAAGATGGTACCATACTTATATACCATGTATACATGCATGTTTTGTTTGTAGATATTGCAATATTAGTATTGATAGTTTTTATCCTGCAGTATTTTCGACGGCTACCTTGAGGAGTATATACGCGCAAAATATGGAGCCAATTCCAGTTCCCTACGAGATCCAAGGTCCTTTGGTAAGAGGACAAATTGAGGTGCCAGATGTAAGACGCAAAGCCGGAAGACCAAAGAAGAACCGCATCAAACCCCGGGAATCATCGACAAGAGATCTACGATGCAGTAATTGTGGTGCTATGGGACACAACCGAAGAAGATGTACTAGTCAACCGAGAGAGTAAAATATAATTGTTCAATACCCAAATATTTATGTAAAAATCCATTACAAATCATACAAAAATTGCAATAATACAATGTTAAAAAATTTCTACTATTCCTCGTCCTGGTCTTGTTGAGTTTGGGTAGGCAGCGGTGCTGATGGAGTCGAAAAAAATTGTGTGAATATCTGGTAGCTTTCATCTCCAGCTGTCTCGTAACTCGGTCCGGCTCCAGGAGTCTCGTAACTCGGTCCCGCTCCAGGAGTCTCGTAAGTCGAGTAGGCTCCAGCATACTGGTAACTCGGGCCCGCTCCAGGATACTGGTAACTCGGGGTCGCTCCAGCATACTGGTAACTCGGGCCCGCTCCAGCAGTATCCCGTCGACGACGACGAGAGTGTCTCTGTCGTACTAAGCCGGTCGGATAGTCCGGTGGAAGACGGGATTGTACCGGAGGCATTTCCGGTTCCGGTCCAATACCCAGATGCCGAACACGAGTAACAAGCTCCCCCATAAGACGACGAGTCACATGTTCCTCCATATAAGGTTGTTGTAAATGTTGCTGGTATACCCCACTCTGAAATTTGAAACATGTAGATTAAAATATTTATCATATCTATGTATATGTATTTTTTAAAGTATAATGAAGTTAAAGTATAATGAAGTCATACCAAATCATTCATTCCATCAATAAAAGCACGCATAATAGAATCGTCTAGGGATCTAGTCTTGAACCTGGGCTCCTCATAGTGGTATACTCGGTTGCTCATAAGAGGGCATCCCCACCATTGTCTGTAGTCCAGGCTACCTATGTCTGCAAAATATAAACAAAATTTTAGCAAACTATTTACACTAAATCAATACGAATAATGAGTAACTTATAACTTACATTCCTCAGCAGAATTTAGTCTAGGAGACATGTCCCTCACACTATAATTCTCGAACCGATTATTCCAGTCAGCAACGAGACCAATGATTCGTTGGAATGCATTTGATGTCTGATAACCGACTGTCGGTGGAGCATCGGGAATTATTGGGGCCATTCCGAATTGCCGAAGAACACGGTCTGCCGGATGGTACATGGTGAACCGATCATATATAATATGACATCTGTGTAAACTAAATGCACAGGATGTCATCTTGATTTCTGGAGCATCGGGTTCACATATGTACGGTAACCAGGTTACCTATTTCAAGATATTCTAAGAGATTAAATGTGATGTTTATCTACGATCAAAACTTAAATAATTTAAAGATATTTATTGCATATTTAAAAATTACCTCATTAGACCGCAGTGTATCAAATTGGCTTCGATATAGTGATACAGTCCTGTATTGGTAGTGTTGATAATCCACTACATCTGTAGGCCAGCGCATAGCAACTGAAAATACTCCAACATCACTGAGAACGCTGGTAACAGGCCTACCAATATAGAAGTGCTCGTAGGACCAGAACTATAAAACAAAAATATGACATTAGTACAAACAAAATTTGCGTATAAAATTACTCTAACTTTTTAAGGTCTTTCATTCATACCTGTATCAGTGAAATACATCCACAAATACTCTTGCGATTGCATCTCACAAATTCTGTCAGCTGGGCGTACAAAAATGCAAGAGTAGCAGCTCCCCACGCATGCTCGGTAGGTTTGGTCAGATCATCCAAGAATGGTAAAAGCTGCACATTTACCATATTTCCCGATGCATCGGGAAATAGAATTGCACCACATAAACAGAACAGATACGCTCTAGTGCAACGAATGACCTGGATTTATTAAGTGTTAAACAAATTTATTAAATTGTACCACTAAATTAAGTAATAAACAAATTTACTAATTAAAATACATACCCGATTTTCATCTACATCAACCACCCCATCAATAGTTTGATGTAGGTCTATAAAGTTGCCACGGAACCATAAAAATTTCACATAATTGCCATCTTTTAGACCAGAAGGAGGGTTAACACCGAGATAACTCTGGATCAGATCAGATCCCTTTAAGTGCGGATCAAAATATATAGTGTTACCTTTAATAGGTAACCCTAGTATATTCGCCACATCAAAAAGGGTGATCGTCATCTCGCCGAATGGGAGTTGAAAAGTGTTGCGTTCTGGCCACCAACGCTCCGCAAGGCTTACAACTAAATGAAGATCGTGAATTAAATATCTAACACGATCTATATAGTGGAATCCAAAGGATTCCACCAAAGCCTTTTGAGCTGGATTAAGCTCCCACGTACGATAATTCCTTTCAGACCGCCAATGTACGTGGATCCGGGTTCGTAAAGCATTATCATGGTCGTATAACTATAAAAATTATATGCATTAATAAAGTAAACATAGACATTCTAAAAAATATATACATTAATAAAGTTAGCAACTTGTAATTTCAAAAAATACCTCGCCAGTAAAAATCTGAGTAGAAATGTGCTCTTCACGTTGCTTAAGAATAAGCTCGGTAGTCGGTCCGCCAGGAATACGACCGTCATTGCGGGTAGCCATCGCCAGTAAATATCAAGAGGAGGAGAATTTGGTGTAAGGAGTGTTTGGGGTAGGAGGAGAATGTGAATGTTGTGAGAGGAGTGTTGGGTGGGGGGTGTTTATAGGAATGTGGGGATTATAGCCGTTGGCCAACGGCTGAAAATGCAACGTTGCATGGCTCGCCAACTCAGTTGGCGAGCGGCCCCTCGAGGAGGGTGCCCCGCCAACTCAGTTGGCGAGCCCCTCGCCAACTCAGCAACTCGCCAACTGAGTTGGCGAGTGGTCCCCCCCCCCCTATTACCCAAAACATATCCCGTTTTATATAATTATATAATAAATTATTACTTAAAACGAAAAAATCCGATTTTGAAACTAAATGAAGACCTCCTCTCCTCTCTTTTTTTTCTCTCCCGCCTTTCTCCTCTCTTCACCCACCGCCGCCTCCTCCTCCTACTACTACAAGCCCTAAGCCGAGCCTCCTCCGAGCGCTCACGACGAGGACGAGAAGAGGGGTCCCCAGGAAGGAGGTGCTCCCGTCGCCAGCGATCCCTAGCTCCATCGCCTCGAGGTCCAAGGAGGAAGGTGATTGCTATTTTTAGTATTTTCTTGCTTTCTATTTTTGGGTTTTTTTTTGATTGATTTTGATTAATCAGAGGTATACTCCCTCCTCGGACACATACTTAGATCCGAAGCAAAAGCCGATCATGGGGGCCGGAGACTTAGATGGTTCTGTGGACGTACGGTGAAGTCACTCCGGCTCCGGTGGTCGACGGATGTTTTCATGCAGGTATAAAACCCGAACCCTTCCTTCTTGTTATTAGTATGTGTTTTATTTTATTTTTAATTTGGTTGCCGCCGTTAGATATAGTTTCCCTTGTTCTAAGTACTCAGAATTTCCAAGAAACACAGATTACTGATAGCAAATAGTCAAACTTCCACATTGAAGGAAAAAAAAAATACATGATTGAACATAAGAGACACATTGAAAATTGTTGTTACCCCCATCTAGGTTGCTATTCTGGACATGCATGTTCATATGACAAGACCTTCGTCGCCTAAATGAAGCTGGAAACAAGTCATAAACATAAAAATGTAATACTTTCGATGCATATAATTAAACTCAACATACATACACTCCTTCAGAGTACATTGTAGTTCCTGCTATACATAGATAGATTCAAAAGTATATACATATATATATATATATATATATAACAAACAAAACACACAGAAGATAACAGAGCATTCTGGTGCCATCGTCAGTGCCCTTCTAACCTCGCTTCAAGTAATTTCTCCTTCAAAGAGTTATCTTTCATATTTTGCGGTAGTTTCGAAAAGCATTGATCAGATATTTCAAGTTCAGAAGATGCATGTCCATAATTCCTCGCCTGCACTAGACCGGACTGTTTTGAAATTGTTACCCCCAAATTCTAGTTTTGAAATTGTTACCCCCTTTAGTGTAATTTGGACAACTTCTTCGACTCGGACATGGGAGGCTTTGGTTCTATCTTTGTGCTTAAATCCTTTTGGCATGTAATTTTCATGTATACTTCTATATTATGTTCCAAAACTCTACGTTTTAAGTGTAATTTCGAAAATATGCCACGATTCGACTTCTATATTTTTTTTGAACTATCCTTCTACATTATTATCCAAATATTATTTTCAAAATCATAGTTTCGAAATCGTTCTACGATTTACTTCTATAGGTTTTCAAGTGTCCTTCTATATTATGTTCACAACACTTCCTAAGGGTTGTTTCAAAATCTATTTATGATTTGACATCTATCTTTTCAACTATCTTTTTTCATTGTATTCCAAAACTTCACTTCCAAATCGTAGTTTCGGAATCTTTCTATAATTTAACTTCTATATGTTTTTTCAAATCTTCCTTCTACATTTTGTTCAAATTCACTTAAGCATAGTTTCGAAATCTTTCGACGATTTGCCTTCTAGATGTTTTTCAACTATCCTTTTACGTTACGTTCCTAAACTCTAATTCTAAAGTGTAATTTCAAAATTATGCTACAATTAGGCTTTCATATGATTATCAATTATCCATCTACATTATCTTCCAAAACTTTAGTTCTAAATAGTAAAATCTTTTTATGATTATAATTCTATATGATTTTCAAGCTTTCTTGACATTATGATAAAAACTTCATTTCTTAATCGTAGTTTCAAAATGTTTCTACTATTTGACTCCTATATGAAAGTGTCATTCTACATTATGTTCAAAACTTCACTTCTTATAGTTTCGATACGTTTCTATCATTTGACTTCTATTCGTTATGTTCAATAATCCTTTTACATTATATTCCAAAACTTTATTTCCAAATCATAGTTTCGATATCCTTTTGTGATTAAACTTTTATAGGTTTTTCAACTATCATTTTACATTAATTTCCGAAACTTCACTT
The DNA here is from genome assembly GCA_036927795.1 of Iris macrosiphon. Taxonomy (NCBI): domain Eukaryota; kingdom Viridiplantae; phylum Streptophyta; class Magnoliopsida; order Asparagales; family Iridaceae; genus Iris; species Iris macrosiphon. The sequence continues at coordinate 279,877,148 of JAYESA010000004.1, read as the reverse complement.
AAAAATCGTAGTTTTGAAATCTTTCTATGAGTCAACTTCTACAATTATCATTTGACCCCTATTTGATTTTCAAGCGTTCTTCTACATTATTTTCAAAACTTCACTTCTTAAACGTGGTTTGATGTCTTGCACCATTTTACTTCTATATGTTTTTTCAACTATCCTTTTACATTATGTTCCAAAATTTTATTTTCGAATCGTAGTTTCAAAAAATTTCTATGACTTGACTTCTACAACTACTATTTGTCATTATGTTCAAAAACTATCACATCAAAATCGTAAATTCGATATCTTTCTCCAATTTAACATCCATATTATTTTTGTGTATATTTATACATTGGGTTCAAAAACTGTACTTTTGAAGTGTAATTTCGAAATATACCACAATTTGATTTATATATGTTTCTCAATTATCCTTCTACATTATTATCAAGAAATTTAATCCTAAATCGTAGTTTCGAAATCTTTCTACGATTTGACTTTTATATGTTTTTCAAGCGTCCTTCTACGTTATGTTCACAACTTCATTTACTAAGCGTGGTTTCGAAATCGATCTACGATTTGACTTATATTTTTTCAATAATTATTTGTCCTTTTATTCCAAAACTTCACTTCAAAATTGTATTTTTGGAATCTTTCTACGATTTAACTTCTATATTTTTAAGGATCCTTCTTATATTATTTTAAAATTCACTTAACGTAGTTTCAAAATCTTTCTACGATTTAACTTCTATATATTTTTCAAGTATCATTTTACATTACTTTCCTAAACTCCAATTCTAAAGTGTAATTTCAAAATTATGCTACAATTATGCTTTCACATGATTATCAATTATCTATCTACATTATCTTCCAAAACTTTCATTCTAAATCGTAGAATCTTTCATTGATTAGAAATCTATATAATTTTCAAGCATCCTTGACTTGTTATGTTCAAAAACTTCTTAACTCCCTAAATCTTTCTATAATTTGAACCCTATAAGATTTTCAATCGTTCTTATATTCAAAACTTCACTTCTTAAGCTTAGTTTTGATGTTTTTCTACCATTTGACTTCTATATATATTTCAAAACATTATGTTTCAAAATATCATTTCATATTCGTAGTTTCGATATCTTTCTACCATTTAACTTTAGTCTATATGTTTTTCAACTATCCTTTTATGTTATGTTCCTAAACTCCAATTCTAAAGTGTAATTTCGAAGTTATGCTATAATTATACTTTCACATAATTGTCAATTATCTACCTACATTATCTTCCAAAACTTTAATTCTACATCGTACAATCTTGCAATGATTAGAATTCTATATCATCCTTGACGTTATGATCAAAAACTTGCACTTCTTAAGCATCGTTCCGAAATCTTTCTATAATTTGAACTTTATATGATTTTCAATCATTCTTATGTTCAAAACTTCACTACTTAAGTATAGTATCGATATTTGTCTATCATTTGACTTCTATATGTTTTTAGTTATCCTTTTAAATTATGTTTCAAAAGTTCATTTCCAAATCGTAGTTTCAATATCTCTACCATTTGACTTTTATATGTTTTTCAACTGTCTTTTTACATTCTGTTCCAAAACTTTATTTTGAAAGCATAGTTTTGAAATGTTTCTACGATTTGACCCATATATGATTTTAAACGTCCTTCTACATTATATTCAAAATTTCACTTCTTAAGCGTAGTTTTGATGTCACTTCTGTATGTTTTTCAACTATACTTTTAAATTATATTCCAAAAGTTCATTTCAAATCATAGTTTCAATATTTTTCTACCATTTGACTTTTATAGTTTTTCAACTACCCTCTTACATTATGTTACAAAACTTCACTTCCCAATCGTACTTTCAAAATCTTTGTACGAGTTTGACTTCTATCAACATAATTTGTGATTATGTTCGAAAACATTTCTTTCAAATCTTAAATTCGATCTCTCTCACTCTCTTTCTCTAATTTAACATCCATATGATTTTCATGTATACCTCTACATTATGTTCCAAAACTCTACTTTTAAAGTGTAATTTTAAAAATATGCCACATTCGACTTCTATATTTTTCGTACTATTTTCTACATTATTATCCAAATATTCTTTTTAAAATGGTAGTTTCAAAATCGTTCTACGATTTGACTTTTATAGGTTTTCAAGCGTCCTTCTACATTATCTTCACAACTTCATTTCTTCTTAAGCGTAGTTTCGAAATTGTAGTTTTGAAATTTATTTATGATTTGACTTATATCTTTTCAACTATCTTTTTCATTGTATTCCAAAACTTCACTTCTAAATCGTAGTTTCAGAATCTTTCTATGATTCAACTTCTATATATTTTTCAAAGTTTCCTTCTACATTATGTTCAAATTCACTTGAGCACAGTTTCGGAATCTTTCGACGATTTGACTTCGATATGTTTTTCAACTATCATTTTGTGTTACGTTTCTAACTCCAATTCTAAAGTTTAATTTTAAAATTATCCTATAATTAGGCTTTCATATGATTATCAATTATCCATCTACATTATCTTTCAAATCTTTAGTTCTAAATAGTAAAATCTTTTTATGATTAGAATTATATGATTTTCAAGCATTCTTGACATTATGTTCAAATTTTTTATTTATAAGAGTAGTTCCGAAATGTTTCTACGATTTGACCCCTATATGATTTTCAAGCGTCCTTCTACATTATGTTCAAAATTTCACTTCTTATAGTTTCGACACGTTTCTATCATTTGACTTCTATATGTTTTTCAACTATCCTTTTATAATATGTTCCAAAAATTTATTTTCAAATCGTTGTTTCGTATCCTTTTGCCATTAAACTTCTATAGGTTTTTCGACTATCCTTTTACAATATTTTTCTAAAACTTCACTGACAAATTGTAGTTTTGAAATCTTTCTATGAGTTAACTTCTACAATTATCATTTTACTCATATATGTTTTTCTAGCGTTATTCTACATTATTTTCAAAACTTCACTTCTTAAGCGTAGTTTTGATGTCTTTCTACCATTTGACTTCTATATTTTTTAATTATCCTTTTTCATCATTATCCAAAACTTTATTTTCGAATCGTAGTGTCCAAATCTTTTTATGACTTGACTTCTACAACTATCATTTTTCATTATGTTCAATAACTATCACATCAAAATCGTAAATTCGATCTCTTTCTCCAATTTAGCATTCATATGATTTTCATTTATACTTGTATATTGTGTTCGAAAACACTACTTTTGAAGTTTAGTTTCGAAATATGCCACAATTTAGTTTATATATATTTTTCAACTATCCTCCTAAATTGTTATCCAGAACTTAAATCCTAAATCATAGTTCAAAATTTTTCTACGATTTGACTTTTAATTTTTTTTTCAAGCGTCCTTCTACGTTATGCTCACGACTTCACTTCATAAACGTGGTTTCGAAATCGATCTACAATTTGACTTATATCTTTTCAATTGTCATTTGTCCTATTATTCCAAAACTTTACTTCCAAATTGTATTTTCTGAACCTTTTTACGATTTAACTTTTATATGTTTTAAGGATTCTTCTACATTATATTCAAATTCACTTAACGTAGTTTCGAAATCTTTCTACAGTTTAACTTCTAAATGTTTTTCAACTATCCTTTGACATTACTTTCTAACTCTAATTCTAAAATTTAATTTCAAAATTATGCTACAATTATACTTTCGCATGATTGTCACCAAAACTTTAATTCTAAATCGTAGAATATTTCAATGATTATAATTCTATATGATTTCCAAGCATCATTGACATTATGTTCATAAAACTTTACTTCTTAAGCGTAGTTCCAAAAAATTTCTACGATTTGACCCCTATATGATTTTTAAGCGTCATTCTACATTATGTTCAAAATATCACTTCTTAAGTTTTTGATATCTTTCTACGTACCATTTGAGTTCTATACGTTTTCAACTATCCTTTTAGATTATGTTCTAAAACTTCATTTCGGAATCGTAGTTTTGATATCTTTCTATCATTTTACTTCTATATTTTTCAACTATCCTTTTACATTATTTTTGAAAACTTTACTTCCAAATTGTAGTTTCGAAATCTTTCTACGAGTTTCCTTCTATCAACTATCATTTGACCTTATGTTAGAAAACATCACTTCAAAATCGTAAATTCGATATCTTTCTCCAATTTAACATCTATATGATTTTCATGTATATTTCTACATTACGTTCAAAAACTCCATTTTTAAAGTGTATATGCCACATTTGGACTTCTATATGTTTTCAACTATCCTTCTCCATTATTATCCTAATTCAATTCTAAATCATAGTTTTGAAATCTTTTAGCGATTTGTCTTCTATATGTTTTCTAAGCATCCTTCTATATGTTCACAACTTTACTTCATAAGCGTAGTTTCTAAATCTATCTACGATTTGACTATCTTTTCAAATATCATTTTTTATTATATTCCAAAACTTCACTTCCACATCGTTGTTTCGAAATCTTTCTACAATTTAACTCCTATATGTTTTTCAAGTGTTCTTCTACATTACATTCAAATTCACTTAAATATAGTTTCGATATCTTTCTACCATTCGACTTTTATATGTTTTCAACTATTTTTTTTACATTATGTTCCAAAACTTTACATCAAAATTGTATTTTCGAAATCTTTATACGTGTTGTCTTCTATCAATTGTCATTGGTTATTATGTTTTCGAATACATCACTTCCAAATCGTAAATTAGATATCTTTCTACAATTTAACATCCATATAATTTTCATGTATACTTCTACATTATGATCCAAGACCACTTTTGATGTGTAATTTTGAATTATGCCATGATTTGACTTCTGTATATCTTTCAACTATCCTTCTACATTATTATCCAAATATTCTTTTCAAAATCGTATTTTCGAAATCTTTCTACGATTTGACTTTTATAGGTTTCAAGCGTCCTTCTACATTATGTTCACAACTTCACTTCTTAAACGTAGTTACGAAATCTATTTATAATTTGACTTCTATCTTTTCAACTATTTTTTCATTACATTCCAAAACTTTACTTCCAAATCTTATTTTTGGAATCTTTCTACGATTTAACTTCTATATGTTTTTCAAGCTTCCTTCTATATTATATTCAAATTCACTGAAGCATAATTTCCTAATCTTTTGCCGATTTAACTTCTATATGTTTTTCAACTATCCTTTTATGATACATTCCTAAACTCCAATTATAAAGTGTAATTTTAAAATTATGCTACAATTAGACTTTCATATGATTATCAATTATCCATCTACATTAACTCCCAAAACTTTATTTCTAAATAGTTAAAATCTTTCTATGATTAGAATTCTATATGATTTTTAAATATTCTTGACATTATGTTCAAAAACTTTATTTCTTAACTGTAGTTCCGAAATGTTTCTACAATTTGACCACTATATTATTTTCAAGCGTCATTCTACATTATGTTCAAAACTTCACTTCTTATAGTTTCGATACGTTTATATCATTTGACTTCTATATATTTTCAACTATCCTTTTACATTATATTCCAAAACTTTATATCCAAATCTTAGTTTCGATATCCTTTTGCCATTATCAACTATCATTTTACATTATTTTCCGAAACTTCACTTACAAATTATAGTTTTGAAATCTTTCTATGAGTCAACTTCTACGATTATCATTTGACCCCTATATGATATTCAAGTGTTTTTCTACATTATTTTCAAAACTTAACTTCTTAAGCGTAGTTTTGATGTATTTCTACCATTTGACTTCTATATTTTTTTCATCTTTTAACTTGTTTTCCAAAACTTTATTTTCGAATCGTAGTTTCAAAATCTTTCTACGACTTGACTTCTACAACTATCATTTGTTATTATGTTCAAAAACTATCACTTCCAAATCGTAAATTCGATATATTTCTCCAATTTAACATCCATATGATTTTTATGTATACTTCTACATTGTGTTCGAAAAACTCTACTTTTGAAGTGTAATTTCAAAATATGTCACGATTTGATTTATATATGTTTTTCAACAATCCTTCTACATTATTATCCAGAAATTCAATCATAAATCGTAATTTCAAAATTTTATATTTTTTCCATGCGTCCTTCTACATTATGTTCACAACTTCACTTCATAAGCGTGGTTTCGAAATCGATCTACGATTTGACTTATATCTTTTCAACTATCATTTGTCCTTTTATTCCAAAACTTTACTTTCCAAAATGTATTTTCAAAATCTTTCTACGATTTAACTTCTATATGTTATCTTTCTACGATTTAATTTCTATATGTTTTTCAACTATCCTTTTATATTACTTTCCTAAACTCCAATTCTAATGTGTAATTTCGAAGTTATGCTCTAATTATACTTTCACATGACTGTCAATTATCTATCAACATTATATTCCAAAATTTTAATTCTACATCATAAAATCTTTCAGTGATTATAATTATATATGATTTTCAAGCATCCTTGACGTTATGTTCAAAAACTTGCACTTCTTAAGCATCGTTACGAAATCTTTCTATAATTTGAACCCTATAAGATTTTCAATCATTCTTATGTTCAAAACTTCACTTCTTAAGCGTAGTATGATATATGTCTACCATATTTGACTTCTATATGTTTTTAGTTATCCATTTAAATTATATTTCAAAAGTTTATTTCCAAACCGTTGTTTCAATATCTCTACAATTTGACTTTTTTATGTTTTTCAACAATTCTTTTACATTTTGTTCCCAAACATTACTTCGAAAGCATAGTTTCGAAATATTTCTACCATTTGACCCCTATATGATTTTAAATGTCCTTCTACATTATGTTTAAAACTTCACTTCTTAAGCATAGTTTTGATGTCTTTCTACAATTTGACTTCCATATGTTTTGCAAGTATACTTAAGCATATATGTTCACCAATCTATGCCACTTTTTTTATCCTATTTTGGTTAGAATCACTCATCTATACAGGTTTTCACCAATCTACTCACATTCTACACCATATTTCGATTAGAATCACTCATCAATACTCGTTTTCACGATTCTAGCCCTGTTTTATACCATATTTCGATTAGAATCAATAATCTAAACTCATTTTCGTCATCACAATCATATTATACCGTATTTCGGTTCGAATCACCCGTCTATACTCGTTTTCACAATTCTACGATCATTTGATACCTTATTTCGATTACAGTCACATTTCATTACTCGTTTCACCAATCTATGCCACTTTTTTACCCTATTTTGGTTAGAATTATCATCCATCCATACTCGTTTTCACCAATCTACGCATATTCTACACTATATTTTGATTAGAATCACTCATCAATATACGTTTTCACGATTCTACCCCTGTTTTATACCACATTTCGATTAGAATCAACAATCTAAACTCGTTTTTGTCATCCTACGATCATATTATACCGTATTTGGATTTGAATTACCCGTCTATACTCATTTTTACCATTCTACGATCATTTGATACCTTTTTCGATTACATTCACATTTCAGCACTTGTTTCACCCATTTAGGCTACTTTTTCACTCTATTTTGGTTATAATCACCCATCTATACTCGTTTTTACCAATCTACTCACATTTTATACCATATTTCGATTAGAATCACTCATCAATACTTGTTTTCACGATTCTGTCTTTGTTTTATACCATATTTCGGTTAGAATCAACATTCTAAACTTGTTTTCGTCATCCTACGATCATATTATACCGTATTTCGGTTCGAATCATCCGTTTATACTCGTTTTCACCATTTTAGGATCATCTGATACCTTATTTCGATTACAGTTACATTTCAGTACTCGTTTCACCAATCTAGGCCACTTTTTTTTTACCCTATTTTGGTTAGAATCACCCATCTATACTCGTTTTCACCAATATACGCACATTCTACACCATATTTCGATTAGAATCACTCATATATACTTGTTTTCATGATTTTACCCCTGTTTGATACTATATTTCGATTAGAATCAACAATTTAAACTCGTTTTCATAATCCTACGATCGTATTATACCATATTTTGTTTTGAATCACCCGCTTGTACTCGTTTTCACCATTCTACGGGTATTTGATGCCTTATTTCTTTTAGAATCATATTTCTATACTCGTTTCACCAATCTAGGCCAGTTATATACCTTATTTCGGTTAGAATCTCTCGTCTATACTCGTTTTTACCATTCTATGCCCATTCTATATCATAATTCTATTAGAATCACTCATCTATGCTCGTTTTTACGATTCTACCACTGTTTTATACAATATTTCGATTAGAATCGATGATCTAAATTTGTTTTCATCATTCCATGATCGTATTATACCATATTTCGGTTCGAATCACCCATTTACACTCGTTTTCACCATTTTACGAGCATTTGATACCTTATTTCAGTTCGAATCTTATTTTATACTTATTTTACCAATCTAGGCCGGTTATATACCTTATTTTGGTTAGAATCTCCCGTCTATACTTGTTTTCACCATTCTACACCGGTTCTTTACCATAATTTTTGTTAAATTACACATCTATGCTCGAAAACGTTTCTACACTTGTTTTATACTACATTTCGGTTAGAATCATCCACCTATTCTCATTTTCATTATTCTATGTTCATTATATTCCATATTTCTGTTAGAATCAACTATTTATACTTGTTTTCACCAATCTAAGCTCATTCTATACTATAATTAGAATCACCCATCAAGCTATGCATATTCTAAAATATATTTCGGTTAAAATAACCCATATATACTCGTTTTAACCATTCCGTGTTATCATATTTCAGTTAGTATCACCCATCCATACTCGTTTTCACTATTCCACATCCGTTTTATATGATATTTTGGTTAGAATCACCGATCTAACATGTTTTCAGCATTCTAAGCTCATTCTATAGCATACTACGGTTAGAATCATCCATTTATACACATTTTAACTATTATACGATCATTTGATATCTTATTTCGATTACAATCATATTTCAGTACTCGTTTCCCCAAATTTACGTCACTTTTATACCATATTTCGGTTTGAATCACCAATCTATACACGCTTTCACCAATCTACGCACATTCTACACCATAGTTTCTATTAGAATCACTCATTAATACTCATTTTCATGATTCAACCCCTGTTTTATACCATATTTCGGTTCGAATCACCTTTTTATACTCGTTTTCACCATTTTACGAGCATTTGATACCTTTTTTCGGTTAGCATCTTATTTATATACTCATTTCACTAATCTAGGGCAGTTATATACCTTATTTTGGTTAGTATCTCCTGTCTATACTAGTTTTCCCTATTCTATGCCCATTCAACACAATAATTTCGGAGAGAATCACACATCTATGCTCGTTTTCTCCATTCTACACTTCATTTATACCACATTATGATTAGAATCACCCAACCATGATCATTTTTATCATTCTACAATTATTCTCTTCCATATTTCGGTTAGAATCCTCTACTTATACTTGTTTTCACCAATATAAGCTCATTCATTCTATACCATAATTTTGGTTAGATTCACCCATCTATACTAGTTTTCATCAATCTATGCTTATTCTAAACCATATTTCGATAAGAATCACCCATCTACACTCGTTTTAACCATTCTACGCTCATGTCATATCATATTTCAGTTAAAATCACCAATTTATACTCGTTTTCACCATTCCACGTCCGTTTTATACCATATTTTGGTTAGAATCACCGATCTAAACATGTTTTCAGCATTCTAAGCTTATTCTAAACCATATTTTGGTTTGAGTCGCTCATTTATAATCGTTTTCACCATTCTACGATCATTTGATACCTTATTTCGATTGCAATCACATTTCAGTACTCGTTTCCACAAATCTACACCACTTTTTTACCCTATTTTGGTTAAAATTATCCATCTATACTCGTTTTCACCAAGCTACATACATTCTACACCATATTTCGATTAGAATCACTTACATATACTCGTTTTCACGATTCTTCCCCTGTTTAAAATCATATTTCGATTAGAATCAACAATCTAAGCTCGTTTTCACCATCCTACGATCATATTATACCATATTTTGATTCGAATCACCCGTCTATACTCGTTTTCACCATTCTACGATCATTTGATACCTTATTTCGATTACAATCATATTTCAGCACTCGTTTCACTAATACAGGCCACTTTTTTACCCTAGTTTGGTTAGAATCACTTCTCTATACAGGTTTTCACCAATCTACTCATAATCTACATCATATTTCGATTAGAATCACTCATCCATACTCATTTTCACGATTCTACATGTTTTATACCATATTTCGATTAGAATCAATAATCTAAACTTGTTTTCGTCATCCTACGATCATATTATACCGTATTTCGGTTCGAATCACCCTGTCTATACTCGTTTTCACAATTCTACGATCATTTGATACCTTGTTTCGATTACAGTCACATTTCAGTACTCGTTTCACCAATCTAGGCCACCCTCGTTTCACCAATCTAGGCCACCCTATTTTGGTTAGAATCATCCATCTATACTCGTTTTCACCAATCTACGCACATTCTACACCATATTTCGATTAGAATCACTCATCAATACTCGTTTTCACAATTCTACCCCTGTTTTGTACTATATTTCGATTAGAATTAACAATCTAAACTCGTTTTCATCATCCTACAATCATATTATACCGTATTTGAATTTGAATTACTTGTCTATACTCGTTTTTACCATTCTACGATCTTTTAATACCTTTTTTCGGTTACAGTCATATTTTAGCACTCGTTTCACCCATATAGGCAACTTTTTTAAACCTATTTTAATTAGAATCACCCATCTATACTCGTTTTCACCAATCTACTCACATTCTACACCATATTTCAATTAGAATCTCTCATGAATACTTGTTTTCACAATTCTGCCCCATATTTTATACCATATTTTGATTAGAATCAACATTCTAAACTCGTTTTCGTTATCCTACGATCATATTATGTCATGACCTGCACCTGGATATTCGAACACGAGTACGTGGGTACGCCCAGCCTACGCCGCAGCATCAGCGGTAGAATGCTGTCTGGGTCAATTCTACTCTCTAAACATCTCACACAATATATATAAGGTACATGTCAATCATCTCAACTCCAAACGGAGGAACAATATGGTATCTTACAAATGTAACTATACTCAATCACAATACAACTAAGGAAGATAGAGCACGAATGGAATAACGAAGAAAAGAATGAAGATACAATCCACAAGTCTGAAATAATATATATGCCATGAATCTCAATAACAGTCTAATACAAATCCACCAAAAACTAAACCTCCTCAGGCTCTGGAACTAAGTCCCCCTGGTCTATAGGAGTATCCTCTAATGGTAAGCCCTCATGCGGCCCAATGTAGGAACTGATCTATATATGAGCCAATCATCTGGAAAAATATATCCAGTCAGGATTGGAGCGAAGTACATACCTCTGAAAGCATTTTCAAATACATAATCGAGCATATAAAACAGATAATAGAAAAGAATACAAGATAACTAAACAACAGAATAAAATAAACTAGAGTGAACAAACAATGTACTAGAATGAAGAACAAGCAATATGAATATCTGCAATAATGGGAATAACTGAAATCTAACTAATGTGCCTTGGAATACAAGTTCATTATGTGATCGGTTTAGGTTGAACACGAATACAATATGGTAACTCGATTACAAGTGTGGTATGTAATCGACATGTACACGAATACACTGGAGATTTGATCACATAATCAACTCATACTCTTCCATCCCCAACTAATACCAATAGATCCAATCACGACACGTTACGAACACGAATATGGGCACACTGAACACGAGCAGTGTGTGTACACGAATATAAGCACACTGAACACGAGCAGTGTGTGAACACGAAATACAATAAATTAATACCCGATATACACGATGAAATACATGTGAAGGAGTACCCGCTGAACACGGTAGGGGATAACATCTCCTGACAGGATCCATGTAGTACCAGTCCGTGAAATCACTGTGTCAGAATCAAGTATACTGTTCTAAAACATGAGATATATACACTATTATGAAATAAAAACTAACAGAGAAATATACTCATCTGAAGTCCTGAGCAAGGTGTGTGTCTCTCGATGTCCAAGCTGGTGTCACACAGATCTATATATGATATATTGCATCAATATAAGGTTTTGGAATGAAAATAAGTTAAACTAGTTCAATTCAAGGTCATAAAGCCATTTCTAAGTCAAAACAGTTAAACTAGGTCAACTCTAGGTCAAACTAGTCAAACTAGCTATTTCTAGGTTGTATGAGTCAAACTCTAGGATATTGGGTCCATACACTATGTAACTAGGCCATACTAGCTATGCCAAGATATTAGGATACCAACAAAGTACCGTATCATAGAATACACAAGTTATTAGATATGAAAATACTAATATATATACAAGACAATATAAATAGTACTCTTAGTCAAACTAAAGCTAAGTGGATACCTTGGCTTTGAACCAATGCGGTATCACACCACCTACAAACCCATCTTGATACTCAAACCCAATATCTTGAGTATCAACCAATACCTTGACATTACCTTGGTATCACAAGGTAATTCAAATTCTAATATGCAGTTAACTACCCATACACCTAACTATATACTAACATGCATAAACTTATACAATACTCTACTAACTAACATACCAATACATATATATATATATATATATATATATATATATATATATATATATATAACTAGTTAATAATAGGTATATATAACTAACTAGATAACAATATAACTAAAGCTATTGTTGTGCATCCCCTTAGCTGCTGCTGCTGCTAATGCTGCTGCCCTTGCTGTGAGTGCTGCTAATTGCTACTAAAGCTGCTGCTCCTCTTGCTGTGTTGCTGCAACAGCTGTTGTTCTAGCTGTTGCTGCTGCACAGTTGCTGCAGTAACTGCTCCTCTTGTTGTGTTGCTGCACAGTTGTTGCAGTGGCTGCCCCTCTTGCTGTGTTGCTGCACAGTTGCTGCAGTGGATGCACTGAAACCACTGCAATCCGACCCCCCTCTCACTGCACACACTACACAACACTCACTCACACACATAGTGTATATATATATATATATATATATATATATATATATATATATATATATATATATATATATATATATATATATATATATGTATTTATATACCTCCACATATATAATATATATCACTATCCAACACCTACACACACATATGTATAACTATACATATATAAATAGATTACCAACATACATATATAAATATACACTCATGTATATATATATATATATATATATATATATATATATATATATATATCACTAAGTATATACATATAGCTAACTACACTAGTAATGCATATGAAACCCCTCTCTCTCATGACCACCAACACCTCAAATAATAGCTATTACCATGGCAAATTGAATTAAAATACAATGAAACAAACACGTGGAGTACACCGCACCCGTATCACACTCATTCTATGATACACTTGCGATACGGCTCCACCACACAACCAAACATATTCCGAAGAACACGAGCAAGTCTAAAATTATAATTAGGAACAATACGAAGGGCTAACTACTCAACTACGTGTTCGTGTCAAAATATGACATGCTCAAACCCCCGTGTCGGAAGAAAACTACCAAATCAATCCATATCACCAAATTATCGGGATACGACCTACACATATCCAATTGTGGACACGACACTAGTCACACACAATCAAACATATGTCAATTTGGTCTAATTGACCTATTGACAAACACAAGATATGCCATTATTGGAATTCTCCCAAAATTGACACAAAATACCACATAACTTTCTCCATAGGTTTTCTATGAACCTAATTCCAATTCCTATGGGTAGCCTTAGCATATGCGGTGCTTCCTAATGATTAAATTATAGATTTAGAGTCTAATTAGAGAAAAAAACTGAATTGTACCTATTGGGAGATGGATTCCCAATAAAATTTCTAAATTGAGTGAAAAGAGCATCCAACTTGATCCTTGGTCCTCCTTATAGATCCTTACTTTCTCCTTGTAGATCCTTGTTCTAATAGCCTCCAACGAAGAATATGAAAGGAATTGAGAAGAAATTTGAGTAGGAATTGGTGTGGGAATGAAGAATTTCCAAATTGAGTGAAAAAAGCATCCAACTTGTAGATCCTTGCTCCTCCTTATAGATCCTTGCTTTCTCCTTGTAGATCATTGTTCTAATAGCCTCCAATGAAGAATATGAAAGGAATTGAGAAGAAATTTGAGTAGGAACTGGTGTGGGAATGAAGAATTTGGAAGAGGAAAAAATTCTAGATCTAGATTTGGAATGACAAATGAGAAGAGAGAGTCTCTCTCTTCCCTATTGTGGCCGGCCCTTGCCCCTCCTCCAAGCTACTATGGAAAGTACAAAATAACCCTTGGGGCTTGTCATAAAAAAATAATTAAGGAGGGAAGGTTCTAGTCTAATTGGTTTCACTAATTAATTCATCCTCTTAATGAATGGGCTTATTATTGGGCTAAATTCTAACTAGAATTAAATGTTAGTCCATGGATCTAAACTAAACTAGTTAGGTCCACTAACACAAGTCCAAAATAAATCTAACATCTACAATAAATAAATAATACAATAATTAATATTTACAACATGCACAATATTTAATATTATATTCTTAAAAATATAATTACCCATGCCAAATTACCAAACTAGCCTTAGTTGGAAAAGCGAGGGTGACATAGTATACCTTATTTCAGTTCGAATCATCCGTCTATACTCGTTTTCACCATTCTAGGATCATTTGATACCTTATTTCGATTACAGTCACATTTCAGTACTCGTTTCACCAATCTACGCCATTTTTTACCCTATTTTGGTTAGAATCACCTATCTATACTCATTTTCACCAATATACGCACATTATATACCATAATTCGAATAGAATCACTCATATATACTTGTTTTCATGATTATATCCTTGTTTTATACCACATTTTAATTAGAATCAACAATTTAAACTCGTTTTCATAATCCTACGATCATATTATACCATATTTTGGTTTGAATCACCCGCTTGTACTCGTTTTCACCATTCTACGGATATTTGATACCTTATTTCTTTTAGAATCATATTTCTATACTCGTTTCACCAATCTAGGCTAGTTATATACCTTATTTCGGTTAAAATCTTCCGTTTATACTCAATTTTACCATTCTAAGCCCATTTTATACCATAATTCTGTTAGAATCACTCATATATTCTCGTTTTCATGATTCTACCACTGTTTTTTATAATATTTCGATTAGAATCGATGATCTAATTTTTTTTATTATTCTACGATCATATTATACCCATATTTCGATTCGAATCACCCGTTTACATTCGTTTTCACCATTTCACGAGCATTTGATTCCTTATTCCGGTTAGAATCTCATTTTATACTCGTTTCATCAATCTAGGCTGGTTATGTACCTTATTTCGGCTAGAATCTCCCGTCTATACTCGTTTTCACCATTCTACGTCCGTTCTACACCATAATTTTGGTTAAATCACACATCTATGCTCGTTTTTACCGTTCTACACTTGTTTTATACCACATTTTGGTTAAAATCATCCATTTATTCTTATTTTCATCATTCTACGTTCATTATATTCCATATTTCTATTAGAATCAACTATTTATACTTGTTTTTATCAAATCTAAGCTCATTCTATACCATAATTAGAATCACCCATCAAGCTATGCATATTCTAAAACATATTTCGGTTAGAATCACCCATATATACTCGTTTTAACCATTCTACTCTATCATATGTTAGTTAGTATTACCCATCCATACTCGTTTTTATATGCATCGAAAAGTTGTCCTCATTTGCATTCATATACCACATTTCGGTCCATACATCGAAAAGTTGTCCTCATTTGCATTCATATAGATTGTCTTGTACAGCGTACTTATTTATTTTCAAATTATATGCATGTTTACTGTATTCAAGTTGGCTCGCTTTTCTGTATCTTGTTACGTCCCTCTGAGGACCCGGTCCTCTGCCAGGTGTATCTGCTCTTGAGTATTTGCAGGAGTACGGGCCTGGACCTGACGCATTACTTTCTGCCGAGGAGGTCTTACCTTCTGAGCATCGTTGATTATCTAGCGATGGATTCTTTTAGCTGATGCACTTCTGTCTTCACATTATTTTATATTGGAGATTTTATACTCCTCTCTCATTTTAGTTTTGGATATAGTCTTTGGTATTGGATTTGTCTCCACCCGACTATTATTTTGGATATTTCAGACTCCTTATTCCAGTTTAGTATTTTTTTTCTATGACTTGTTGTGTGGATGAGATTAGCATATCTGTGACTTGTGACATTATATATACCACATGTGAGTTTATATTCATATTACAGCGTACGTATGGATTATGGTTTCCATATATTGGAGTTGCCATATCCATGCGGCTGGCATGCTTAAGTGTCCTAGTCCTACGTATTTTTGGGACTGGGGCGTGACAGTACTTATACTTCCACATTTTTTTTATAGATCTTAATACATTTATAAAAGCATATATCATATGGGTAGCAATATTTATGTTTATAAAACAGGTTGTAAATAACAAATTATATTTAAAATACATATATAACAAATATACATAATTTACCTTACTAATAAATAAGTATTTGTGCAAATATCGATAACCTTATTATGTAAAAGCATACGTTCATAAAAATATAAATATATTTGTATACGTTCTTGACCACACATCCATATAACTATATTATTAATTCTTATGATCAAATATACATATAATGATTAACTTTTCAATTAACCTTATTATGTTATATAAAATAATTAAGTTATTCATTAATACAAATAACAATACAATATATATAGAAATTTACTATTAATTAATGCTACTATAATAGATCATATATATGATATAGGGTCTAATGTGCAATTACGAAATTTTGAGGGCCTTTGTAAATTTCCGTTTCTTAACGCAAACAATGTATGCACGTGAACACACATAATATGTTGCTACTATTATTGTTATGGCAAAAAAAGATTCCTTCTTCTTATAGCTTAAACAAAGAAACAAAGGGAATATTTTATACAATTATATAATTACCAAAGTAAAATGTAATAACTCACAGATCTTCTTCCTATATAATATTAATAAAGCCTTCCTACTTATTCTTCTACAGCGCACCTATCTTCTTATCTGAAGGCTTATGGTTCCAAAATGTTCCTACTGTTCAAACATAAAGCGAGGTTTAGAGATGTGAGGGGCTTACAATGGCAGTGACCGGTTGACAACGAGGGTCGTTGGATGAAGGAAGCGCTTGCCATGGGGTCGGTGAAACTGTCGAGGATTTGCAACTACTAGATATGGGGCATCGTCGGGTCGTACGGAAGACTGCCGTTGCCCGAAGGAGCAGTCCGTGACGTCGCAATTGTATTGCATTTCGGATGTGAGGCCTGTGGTTTGAAGTACTATCGTCGGCGCCTGTCGGGATGGGTGGAGGCGACGCCGAGAGGTCCGGCGGTTTACAGTGGTGTCAGTAGAACTTTGTCGAGGACGGAGCATCATCGAACGGTGATGATAGGTTGGTTTTGGACACGACACTTACAGGAAGCATGAAGTGCAAGACGGAATGACGGCTCGTGTGTTATCCCTGGACGGAGGCACGATAGGAGGGGACGGAGTCTCATGTGGAATGGAAAGGAAATGAAAACTTCATGAGAAGGAGAAGAAATATGGGAAGAAGGAGACTAGGGGTTCTCATGGGTGTTCGGCCGGAAGTGGGCATGGCTATAGGTAGGGTTCGGGTGATTCAATAGGTTTAAATGAATTGAATGATAATTCATACATTCTAAATTATGAAGATTTGATTCAATAATTAAGGAATTAGTTTGGAAGAATTAATGGAGAAGGAAAGGAAAGTATTCGGATTTCGAAAAAAAAGTTTGAACGAAGGGAGAATAGGTCGCACGTAGGGCTGCAAATGAGCCAAGCCGATCGCAAGCTACTCGGAGCTCGGCTCGATAAAAGCTCGTTTGAGCTCGGTTCGTTTAGTAAACAAGCCAAGCTCAAGCCTCATTTTCGAGCTCGTTTAATAAACGAGCCAAGCTCAAGCTTAGAAGTACTCGGCTCGTTTGAGCTCGCGAGCTGGTTTGTTTAGAAGCTTGCGAGCTGACTCGTAAGCTGGCTCATTTAGAAGCTCGTTTAGGAGCTCGTTACTAGCAGTCTACAAATTTATTTTATGATTTAAATTTAAATTTGTTCTTTCTTGAATTCTAATTTTATGCATGTTTGTATAACAATATGGTTGTGTGCATTATATATAATTATATGTCCTTAATAATTGATATTAAGGAACTTTTTAAATTAAATTTTTATAAATAAATTGTTAATATTATAGGTACTTGAATTCAAGCCTAACTAGCTTGAAATCAAGTTCGTTAAACTCGAAATCAAGCTTAATGAGCTTGAAATAAAGCTGAACAAGCTCAAAATCAAGCTTAACGAGCCTGAGTTTGAGCTTATCAAGCTTGTTTATCAAGCTTGAATCAAGCTCGCTTATCAAGCCAAGCTCGAGCTCAAACCAAGCCAAGCTCAAGCTTAATATAAACGAGCTCGAGCCAAGCTCAAGCTCTTAAATAAAAAATTTATCAAGCTCGAGCTCGGTTAATTCTAATCAAGCCAAGCTCAAGCTTATGAAAGCTTGGCTCGGCTTGGCTCGTTTGCACCCCTAGTCGCACGGCCTGGGCGTCCGCGGGTGTGTGGTTTCCGAAAATAGGTTTGGGGTTGGGGGTATTTTAGGCAAGTTTTTTTTTACAACTCTATAAATATAACCAATATATATATATGACAAATAAGAATACATGCTAGAAAAAATTTAGAATTTTTTTTCTAAAACAATAAAAAAATATAATAACACAATATAATAGTTTATGTAGTTAATTTGTATATAAAACACTTATAAAATTATTTAATCGACAAAAAATAAAATTTAAATAACTAAATAGACAAAATGCTAATAATTAAATAATATAATTAATAAATAATTAAAATAATATTTTATGAGGGGGTTTACCATATGAGATGTGGGTATAAGTTATGGCTAGTTAGGGGATATGTAGGTCTAATGCTGCAATTATGTGAGTGTGTTAGTGAATTTAGATATTAAGTATTAGCTAAGATATTGTACTTGATAGTAGCATATAACTAAGGTATTATAGTATATAAGCTAGCAAAATTTTAGTATGACCTTGAACACTTAGAGATAACTAGGCATTAACTAGTATTAGCTAGTTTAACCCTACAAATCAACTTTATAGATAAAAATTGACTCTAACCATAGCATTGACCTAGTGTGAAACCAAGTGACCTAGAAATGACCTAAATACCTAACCTAGAGCTAATTATACATGTTTATGATTGCAAATCACTCTTTGACATTGATATTATATATTTAGAACTCTTGGACTCCAGTTTGAGCACTTTTGGATATTCATTGCTCAGGAACTCAGGCGAGTACATTATGTAATGCTGTGCAACCGCACGGTGCATTACGCTGAGTCGGATTAAATGAGACAATGGCTAGTTATATTTCGATTTGTTGGATTTTGGAGCAAGTATTGATTTGAGTTGGTTTCATGTGCAGATTGTGTGCGGAGTTTGATGGAATTGGTGTGTTCGTTCAGAGCAGTGCAGAGTTAGCAAAATTAGAGCGATATTGTCGTCTTCCTTAGTCCGATCGGTCGGATGATTTGGAGAGCATGACCTGCTCGTACGATCATACCAATTGAGTAGATCGTGCTTATCATCGGACCACGGATTCAATGGATCGGCCGTATCGGCAAGGCAGAATGCTTAACGGTTTCAATCTTGGTGAGTGGGCTCTGTCCCTTCTCCTCTACTCCTTCATGCCTAATAATATGGAACACACATAATATCTTGGACACTTGGAACTGAATATTAGAAATCATCGCGATGTGACGTGCATAGAGTGTGCACCATTTGGATGGATAGAATTTGTGGCTTGAGTTGGACTTAGTTTGGGCAGTTGGAGCTTGAGCAGATAATCTTGGTTGGAACATCGAGGCACTTCAGTGAGCGAGCGAGCGTGCATCCGTGCACACGTATCAAGTTGGACACTTTGTCAAGCAAAGCGTGCAGTTGTGGTTCGAAACTAGGCAACTACATCGGAGGGGACATTGTGTCACTATTGGGGCATTGTGCCACGGAGCGGGAGGTATTGCACCTAATCGGAGCATTGTGTCGAGAAGCGGCATGGTGCCTAATGAAGATAGTTGGAGAATTGTGCCTTGGGCTATATTTGGAGAATGGTTATGGTGAATTGGATGGATCGGAGCGAGTATCGTTTGGTGAGGTAAGAAGGCTCGATTATCTCGTCGTACCTACTTGTTGGAGTATTGCATTGGTCACGGACAACCTATTGCGCACATGGTTTGGTTTCCTTAAATGGGATATGTCATGCCCCGATCTCCCGCAGGGTTTGGACGTCCCCACTGGATGCGAACCACCATGCTAGCGCTCTCGCAGGACAATCGTTCCTATCAGGACGTGATGTCGCTCGAGCCTGAAGTTGTGCCCGTGCAAAACAAATACCGAAACAGTCATTGATAACTAGTTCGCAGAGTCTTCATAGCGGAAACATAGAATAAACACAAGTATTGAATCCAAATCAAGCTCTTTATTGATATGAAGTAAAGATTACAAGCGGCGCTAGACCGAGATTTCAAGTCGCTCATGCTCTCTCTCTTTACAATGAATATGCCCTTAGGCTTACAACTGAATCAAATACTCTGGATGATGATGTTCTCATACATTACATCTCATATATGTGAGCTCTGGGTCCGTGCGCCACGTTCCATTCAAAATATGCAAAGTGTCATACATTATATTCCTTCATGTTACTCCTCTCTAAATATGGATCAGCGCTATGCATGCATGATTTATCTATATGAAGGTCACTGGCTCTGTTAGCCATATTTGACATATATTTTGGGATGGAACGACTATCTTTCCAGCTCGATTGTGAGCCTTACTGGGTCTCCTGAACCATCCGACGAGTCGGCTATCTTTCCAGGTTGGTAGCAAGCCTTGTTGGAAGTTATGCACTCGCCCGCTAGTACTTCAGCTAGAGTATTACTAGGACTACACTGGCATTGTCCTCCCGGGCCGACACGATTCGGATGTCTCAGCAATCGTGTCGAGGACTCTTTCTCTACCTGGTGCGCAACCAGTTGTCCATGACCATGCAACTACTCCCCCACTTCCAATCCTAGCCGAGGACTACACTCGGTCCAATCTAGCCGAGGACTACACTCGGATCTTTCTTCTTTGCGCAGCTCCCTGATTAGAGACTGCCTCGGTGATCTAGATATCCCGAATACTTTCTTTTCTTTTCTTCTCCTGACTCAGAACGACTACTTGATAGTCTTCCTCGTCAAGGTATGCAATATGATTATACTTTATCCCATGTCATGTTCCGAGCGATGTAGTGTCTCAAGGTATAAATAAGAACTATTTATGGCATAACATAAGGAACTACTTCATTAGACTCAATAAACTAAATCATGCAGATTACAAGTAAAACTTCCATATTCTAAACAACAATAAGGCGGGGTTATCCCCTTAGCTATGTGTATTCATCTCTCTTTTATTAGCATGCAAAGGTTATCACTTAGAAACTAGCACATATCATTCATTTTCTTAAGTGTGCAGCTCAGTAGAGACAGGTTCACCGGGGCCACCCACCTAGCGATAAATCACATCGGCCGAGCGAGACTCCGAGCGTGCCTTTGAAAGTTTAAGTCTGAACTCATTTAAAGATCCAAGTCTGAATGCCTTTGCATCGAACGAATCTTCTCGCTGAGCAAGGTAGGTCAGTTCACTACACTTGTGCCATTTGAATCGTCCTTCTGGGTAGAGAGGAGCGGGTCGTTACATAATACACTACTCAGAACAGTCTCGCCCTCGAGACTTCCTGAGCAGAACTAGTATTATCGTACAACTTCTAAACCAAACTCTATATTTCTTGTCTAACTTCCAAAGATTGTTCCAACACTACATTCATTCCTCTCCTCACATCGCGCTACGCACGCGCTTAGTCAATCTCATCGAACAACTCTATCGTTTGATGCCAACGAACTATACTCAACTTAATCATTGTATTCCCTGACTAAAACTTTACTGCGCCTAGTGCAGGGCTGTATTACTCAAACACGAGATATTCTATAACTCGATGCACACTAGAAAACTTTGGCTTAGGGTGAACTTGCCCATTTATTATATTCTATCCATGCGAACCCAAAACATATTCGACTGATTACTCGACATCGCCTATCAAAATCCATCGTTACTCTTAAACCCAAAAGTTTGAATCTCAGCTAATCTTTCAATCATGTCTTATATTAATATTTATCTGAGTCACAGTCCATTCTCGCTAAGTAAATTTACTACCACCAAAAGTCATCGCATCAAATTGTCGACGTTTTCTGACTCCGTCTTTATTACTTCAGCGCAGAGCAATTTTTTCCAACATGGGGTACGTTCTAATCCTTTGTGCCTTAGGTCTGATTGAACATATCTTCCTTTTATGAAATTCTAGGCTGAGGCTAATTTACTTCAATTGCCATACTCATCCATGCGAATCTGAACATTTTCACTTGCAGCTGCATTCGAGTTATGCATATCGCTAAGTCTGGATCGTACCCATATTCAAGGCATCCCCCAAATGTGTATTTTAACCAATCTTAGTGATGGCTAAGTCGGACAAGATACTTGTAAAAATCTTTTGAATTTTTAATCGTTTTGCTACTCGACTAACTGAACTCTGGTTCATTTAGTTATCGTCTACCCCAATCCCACTCAAATTCAAGTATTGCATTACTAGCAACGTACATCTTCCAAGCAACGATTCATTTTGTTATGCCAACTTATCTTGAATATCACCAATTTCAATCATAAGCATTCCGTTCGATAATTCTCCAATATTGTCTTGTTCCTCTCCATTGCATAACCTATCCAATCAATCAATTATCATCCAAGTCCTATCGCCCATGGCGCTCTTTTAAATACCAACATCGCTAGCATATACTCCCCATTCTAAGTCCTAACTCTAAGTCTTGTTGCCCCAATTCTATCATTTTTCTCGAACATATTCTGAAATTAGTCACTCCAGTTTAACTCACGACATATGGTCGTCTGCCTAGCCACTAGGTCATAGATACAGGTCATGGTTGTGACTCACCATGCAATTCTATTGCACGACGCTCGCCCCAAGATCCTAAGGTCACACCACTGTTCGTTTGTACGGGATATTCTACCCAAGCTCATTCCACTCAGATTTTTAAACATTGAGCACAGATCATTCTATTACATCAATACGTTCGTTCAACCAAATCCATGATATATCCACATCGCATGTCAAGCCTAGTGATTCACGTAGTCTATCTTCTCAAACACCTGATAGGATTCACATATCCAATATTTTCTATGTCTAGACCACCAAGTCATGATTCAATTTCTAACTCTTCAATCTCCATCACAAATTTGAAGTCGTACAACATAATTCACGTATTCGTTCATTAAACCATTGAGCATCTTACTTGATGTTGTAGACTAACTTATCCCCAAAATACTTTCGGTTAACTTGTATCCTAAGACTCGTCTTATCGTGTCAAACCAAAAGTAAAGATGATCCTACAATTATCATGTTTCGGTCTCCCGCAAGTTCAATCATCCCCGCTGGACGTGAAATTATCACGCCAACGCTCCCGCGGGATGACCGTTCTAATCCGGATGTGACGCATGTACGAGCAAGGAGTTGCACTCGCACAAGACAAGAATGTCAAATATTATGGCTATCATCGAAGTGATCAAGACACCTTATCCTTATGCTTCATCTCATCCAAGTTATATATTAATCCACTAAGCCATATTCATCTAGTAACCGTTCATGCCGTGATCATAATTCGTCTAGCCAATTCGTCCAACTTTAATATTACCGTTTGATTATTACGTAGTCTACTTCTAGCATTCCTCAAACAACTAAGTTCAAATCCCAAGCCAAAGTCTATTCACTTTTTATACGTTCCATTTTATCGAGTTCGTCTGAATAATCATCGAACAAGTTCTCGCGAGTTCGATCATCCCCGCTGGACGTAAAATCACCATGCCCGCGCTCTCGCGGGATAATCGTTCTCATCCGGCCTGATGTCGAGTGTTATCTTTCGAACTAGATTCAAGATCATTAGTCCAAGTCAAGATTAAATCCATTATCGTATCAGGTCTTCCAAATTTGAAATCATAACATCCGTACTCAAACTAAATTCTATTGAACGATATCCTACTCGATCTTGATTTTCCATGTGCGCTATCTTCCATCGCGCTAACTCCTGATCGCATCCTCGATTATTCTATCTTAAACTCAAGTTTCAATCCATTTGATTCAATTCAAAATTGCTCGTACGATTCACTAAGTTTTCTCGACCTATATATTAATTCCAACACTCTGAATTCCTATCCGATATAAGCCTTATAACTTTTTTACGCATTCTAACTCGTTCAAATTAAATCTCGCACGATTCCTTCAAATTTTCTTACTTGCTATGCATTTCTTATACTAAGGCTTTGCACAATTACGTTGCTTGCTGCTAGATTCGTTTGTAATCCCGAAAACCATGATTTGTTCGAACATTTCTAAGATGACCAATACACCACTCAGGGTTCAAGCTATACTCTATGAATCTTTTAAAACTCACTTTATTCTCAAATCACTTGTTCGTTCCTAAGACGATCGCATACACCACTCAGGAATTGAGTGATCCTATTAAATCTGGAATCGCGTTCGCATCGTTTATTCGTATATCCAATTCGTTCCTTAGAACTCCAACACGACCTATATCCGTCGCCTCGATAAATCTAGTCTCGTATATACCTCTATCAATCATCATCCACTCAATCTATGTTTTGAGTCATAACTTATCACTATGAATAATCGTCCGAACTATATCTCAAAATCCAAACAAGATGCCCATTATTCGCCTTAGCGATACTCTGATAACGTCTTTATCGATTTCTATTCTAAGTCCAACTTTGCCCTTATCCGAATAATACCCAAATCTCGCTCGCAACCTGCTAACACCAAAGGGTCTAGGTGCACGATACTCAGCACAACTTAGCCAAAAGGCTGTGTGCATAGCTATCATGTCTGAACGATATTCTAGTCTCGTACACAAACCCACTAGCATTAGGGTAAGGTCATTCTGGTTCGCATGTAACTTATAATTTTTAAGCACGAATCTATTCTCATAAAGTCTGACCCAATTTGGCACAAAGGCCTTCGCCTCATAATCCTATTCAATAAATCATATCATTCACATGTACTTTCAAAAATATTTAGACTCATTGTATGGAACATTCATCGAAGCATCGAGAGAGAGCGTCTATCACATTATCAATAAACAAGTTCAAAACTAAGAGAATTGATACGAATTCCAAGGACATAAAGTCTCTCTCTGATACCAATATGTCATGTCTTGATCTCCCGTAGGGTTCGGTCGTCCCCACTAGATGCGAATCACCTCCCCAGCGCTCCCACAGGACGATCATTTCTATCAGGACGTGATGCCGCGAGAGCCTAAAGTTGCGCCCGCGCAAGACAAATATCGAAACGGTCATTGATAACTAGTTCGCAGAGTCGTCATAGCGGGAACATAGTATAAACACAAGTATTGAATCTAAATCAAGCACTTTATTGATATGAAGTAAAAATTACAAGTGGCGCTAGGCCGAGATTTTAAGTCGCTCATGCTCTCTCTTTATTTCTCTCTCTTTACAATGAATATGCCCTTAGGCTTACAACTGAATCAAGCACTATGGATGATGATGTTCACGTATATTATGTCTCATATATGTGAGCTCTGGGTTCGCACGCCATGCTCCAAGACGCCCAGTACGGTCCGGCACCTCGATTCATCAAGCGATCTACGAATCCGTGCGATTTCTCCCTGCACCCTGTATAAAATCTGGTTGGGTATCAGTATATTAAATGCACTGGTGGGGAGACCTCACGCCAGAAAATAAGCATGTTCAATAGTTATGTGCATCGACTGGTTATGTTGTCTTTCTAGTCTTTGCCTTAGGATCAATTTTATGGCAATACAATGAAAGCAATACCTGTGTTTGAATCAAGAGTGTCGTACTGTAAATAACTGAGTTCGTCTGATCCTTTTTTTATCATTCGGCCTTCCCTGTCATGGCAGCAATATAATCAATAGTCTACTAAGTAATGAAGAACATTAATGCAATTCAAGTATTATGACTGTGTCTCTTCCTCAGACACGTTATACTCAAACTATGTTGTATACCGTGAATCCATTCTAAATGTGCAAAGTACTGTGCATTATATTCCTTCATGTTACTCCTCTTCTGAATGCGGATCAGCGTTATGCATGCATGACTTATCTATATGAAGGCCACTGGCTCTGTTAACTATATTGGACATATCTTTTGGGATGGAACGACTATCTTCCTATCTTGGTTGCGAGCCTTATTAGGTCTCCCGAACCATCCGACGAGTTGGCTATCTTTCCAGGTCGGTAGCAAGCCTTGCTGGAAGTCCCGCACTCGTCGCTAGTACTTCAGCTAGCTTATTACCATGACTACATTGGTATTGTCCTCCCGGTCCGACACGATTCTGATGCCTCAGCAATCGTGTCAGGGACTCTTTCTCTACTTGGTACGCAACCAGTTGTTTGTGACCATGCAACTACTCTCCCACTTCCAATCCTAGCCGAGGACTACACTCGATCCAATCTAGCCGAGGACTATACTCGGATCTTTCTTCTTTGTGCAGCTCCCTGATTAGAGACTGCCTCGGTGATCTAGATATCCCGAGTACTTTTTTTCTTTTCTTCTCCTGACTTGGAATGACTACTTGATAGTATTCCTCGTCAATGTATGCAATATGATTATACTTTATCCCATGTCATGTTCTGAGCGATACAGTGCCTCAAGGTGTAAATAAGAACTAGTTGTGGCATAACATAAGGAACTACTTCATCAGACTCAATATACCAAATCATACAGATTACAAGTAAAACTTCCATGTTCTAAAAAATGATAAGGCAGGGTTATCCCCTTAGCTATATGCGTTCATCTCTCTTTTTATTAGCATGCAAAGGTTATCACTTAGAAACTAGCACGTATCATTCCTTTTCTTAAGTGTGCAGCTCAGTAGAGACAAGTTCATTGTGGCCACCCACCTAGCGATGAATCTTATCGGCCGAGCGAGACTCCGAGCGCGCCTTCGAAAGTCTAAGATTGAACTCTATTTGAAGATCCAAGTCTGAGTGCCTTTACATCGAACGAGTCTTCTTGTTGAGCAAGATAGGTCGGTTCACTAAACTTGTGTCACTACTAGAATAAGCTGGATTAACGATATTTTTAGCAACGTCAAAGAAAAACATCGCTAATTTAGCGACTCCATATAAAAACGTCGCTAGACGTCGCTAATTGGCGACATTTAGCGACTTTTATTCAGTTTTTAAAAGATTAGTTGCTATAAGTTCAATTAAGGTCGCTAAACGTCGCTAATATATTTCATTTAGCGACATTTAGCGACGTATTTAGCGACGTATATCTTTTGGACATTTAGCGACGTCATTAGCGACGTTAAAGACGTCGCTAACTTAGCGACGACATTATTGGCGTCGCTAAAACGTCGCTAAATTTTTTACTTAGGGCTGATTCTCCCTAATTTCCTTCGATCAGATCCCTCTCCCTCTCCCAAATTACAAACCCGCCCGCTCCTACTTCCTCCCTCCGGTGACCCCCCTCCGGCTCCTCCTTCCTCCCTCCGACGACCCCCCTCACCCGCGTCCTCCCCCTATGGCTCCCCTCCTCCCTCCGGCTCCCCTCCTCCCTCCCGGCGACCCCCCTCCGGCCGCGTCCTCCCCCCTCCGCAATCAGAGCCTCCTTCCTCCGGCTCCCCTTCTCCCTCCGGCGTCCTTCCTCTGGCTCCCCTCCTCGGTGAGCTCCTCTCTCTGTCTCCTTTCTCTGTCTCTCTCTTTCTCTCTAACACAGACACGACACAACACGACATGACACGTTAATTTTTGAATTTGGTTTGTGCAGTTGTTAAGTGGACTATACAAGTGGTGTGTGTGGAAACTATTATAGGTTCATTCCAGTGTCAAATTTATGCAGAGGCGTGCATGTGTTAAGCATGCATTTTCTATGCACACTTAGGTGTGTTATTGTTAGTATTTGTATGGGAGTCGAGAGGACGTGCGATACCTGAGTGTGTATCCATTATAAAAGATTAAGTGTGTTAGAGAGGGGAGGTTAGTATTAGGTTTGGTATTAGGTACCAAGGATATGATATCTAGTTATTAAGGGGTATGTTAGAAGTGGATTAAGGTAATGTTAAGATATAGTGAAGTACTTGAGTATTGAGCTAGATACTAAGATATTAGTAATAGGTAGTGGGTTGGGGAGGTTTAGTGTTTCAGTTTATAGTTAGGTATTAGGATATTGGTTGTAGATACCAAGATACCAAATGTCTAGGTATTTGGTAAGACACCAAGACATTGGTACTAAGGTATTAAGATATAAGTATATAAATACTAAAATATTGATTATAGCTTATGTTAAGTGTCATGGACAATAAAGTAGTATCATGCTACAAGGGTATAGTGAGATATTAGGATACGGCTAAGGTATTGGCTAGGATACCAAGATAAATACATATAGGCCAAGGTATTAATATATATTAGGTATTAATATAGATATTAGTCACTACCGCCAGTTAACAGTAGTACACGATCTCTTTCTTTCTCTCTAACACAGACATGACACAACACAACACGACACGACACGTTAATTTTCGAATTTTGTTTGTGCACTTGTTAAGTGGACTATACAAGTGGTGTGTGTGGAAACTATTGTAGGTTCATTCCAGTGTCAAGTTTATGTAGAGGCGCACTACAACAAGTTAACAACAGTACCGGTGTTAGAGGTATAGGTGTATCAGTGTTCATTTATGTATTCAGATATGAGAATGTGTGTGGGTGAGTTTATGTCAGGTGTGTTAGTATATGAGATATGTATGGGAACATGGAATGACTTAGTATGGGGTATTATATGGTTAGTAGGTATCTGGAATACTAAGACATTGGTAAGTATGAGGACCAAGCTTTAGGTAGATTGACAGTTAAGATATTAGTTGAGGGCATATTAGAGTATAGGTAGAGTGATATGAGTCTGGGGTTAATGTACATAGTGTGGTATCATGAGATGTGTACCAATGCAAGGTGGTGAAGTATGATGTCATACTAGTTAGTATTAAGGTAATCGTTAAGTAATAACTTTGGTAAAGTATGTGTACCAAACGGGGAATGACTGCTACTTTCTGAAACTCTCTTCCATATTATTTGCCATCCATGTCCTGCAGTTGGACATACTCATTACCAATTGACAAGTCAGATGATACACACACACACACACACACACACACATAGGGCATTGTGTATCAAGTTAGAGCAGTTCTTACCTTCCTCCAGAGAATCACACTGTATGTAATGATTTATAGGATATATACTGTCATTTTTGCAGAAGAATCTAGAAATGGATATGAACTACTATCTGTGTCATCGTTCGTGGATGTACAACCGTCATCCTGATGACATGTGCAGTATACGGGATGAATTCATTGAAGGTGTACAGCAGTTCCTGTAGTTCGCCAAGGCGTTCCCTCAGTACATGGACGGTACCAAAATTAAGTGTCCGTGTGTGAGATATCGCAACAGGAAATATCATCCAAAAGTGGAAGTCACATATCATTTGTACTCGAAGGGCTTCACGCCGAATTACTATCAGTGGACCGCGCACGGAGAACTTGTGTCTCTAGCATCAGAGTTAGAGCCTTATGTAGAGCCGTATATGGATGTCCATGACCACGATGCTTACGACGACGGGTGGGTGAACATGGTTTTTGATACGGCGGGGCCTAGTTTCAATCCGGACAATTATAATACAACGGGACCTAGTTTTAATCCGGACAATTATGATGCAGCTGAGGAGGCATCGAATGCCGATGCTGCAAAGTTTATGGAGTTGATGGAGAATACAAGAACTCCACTATATCCTGGTTATGAGGATCATTCACCGTTGGAGGTGGTTACAAGATTATTGAGCATCAAGTCCAATTTTAACACGTCGCAAGAATGCTATAATCGACAGTTCGATTTGATTATAAAGATCTTGCCCGAGGGTGCAAAGTTTCCTAAAGACTTCTATCGATCTAAGAGGATGGTGAGATCACTCTGGATGGGATACGAGAAAATTGATGCATGTCGCAACGGGTGCATGTTGTACTACAAAGACGACAAGGATGAAGATGTGTACAGATTCTGTGGTGCTGATCGCTACAAGGCTACTGTTAGAGGAAAGTCTATCGGTGCAAGGAAGCCTACAGATTCGATGCACTACTTGCCTTTGACGTCGCGATTGCAGCAGTTGTTTATGGTTAAGGAGACTGCAGAAAACATGAGTTGGCACAGGCGGAAACAGATCGAAGGAGTATTGGATCATCCATCTGATGGAGAAACATGGAAGCACTTTGATCGAGAGTATCCATATTTTGCTTCGGATCCGCGTAATGTCATATTGGGGCTCTCCTCTGACGGTTTTATCCCATTCGAACTTTCGGGCTCCCAGTATTCATGTTGGCCTGTGATCGTCACTCCGTACAATTTACCGCCTTTGATGTGTATGAAGACTCCGTATATGTTCCTAACCGTTATTATCCTGGGTCCGAACAATCCGAAGAGGAACATAGATGTGTATTTACAGCCTTTGATAGATGAGTTGAATCAGCTGTGGGAAGTAGGTGCCAACACGTACGATATTTCTAGAAAGCAGAATTTTCAGATGAGGGCAGCACTTATGTGGACCATCAACGACTTTTCGGCCAATGGAATATTATCGGGATGGATCACCCATGGTCGTCTCTCATGTCCGTATTGCATGGACCGTACTAAGGCTTTTCGTTTGAAACACGGAGGCAAACCGTGCTTCTTCGATTGTCATCGACAATTTCTGCCGATGGATCATCCGTACCAGAGGAACATGAATGCTTTTCGTGCGGGCATTGTGGAGAAGGCCAATCCACCGCCAAGGTGGCCCAGATACACGATATGGAAAGAGGTAAAAGATTTACCAAGTGCTATCGAAGAGCCTGCTAAGGGGTACAAGTGTGACGGATTTGGTCGCACCCATAACTGGACGAAGAGGAGTATATTCTGGGATCTGCCATATTGGAGCACAAATCTGATCAGACATAACCTTGATGTCATGCATATCGAGAATAATGTGTTTGATAACATAATTAATACTATAATGGAGGTAAAGGGGAAGACGAAAGATAATCCGAAGGCCAGGTTGGACTTAAAAGAAATATGTAGACGTTCTGCTTTGCATTTGATAGAGGATGGGAATGGAAAGTTAAAGCAACCTAAGTCAGTTTTTTCACTGGAGAAGGAGGATAAAGAAAGACTTTGTAGGTGGATTCAGGGTCTAAAGTTTCCAGACGGGTACATGTCGAACTTGAGAAGATGCGTCGACCTCAAGGATAACAAACTGGCGGTATGAAGAGCCACGATTGTCACGTATTCATGGAGAGGTTAATTCCGATTACATTTTGGGAATTCTTACCGCAGGTCGTTTGGGATCTATTGACAGAGCTCAGCATATTCTTCAGAGATCTTTGTTGTACTAAGTTGCTCGTCGATCGTCTAGAAAAGCAAGAGAAGGATATTACGGTAACACTATGTAAGCTCGAGAAGGTGTTTCCTCCTGGATTCTTCGACTCTATGGAGCATTTGCCAATTCATCTTTTATATGAGGCACGTGTTGGTGGTCCTATCGGTTATCGGTGGATGTACCCCTTCGAGCGGCATCTGAATCACCTAAAGAGAAAGGTGAAAAACAAGGCATGGGTTGAGGGCTCTATTTGTGAAGCTTATGTTCTCGAGGAGATTACAAACTTTTGCTCGACGTATTTCAAATCTCATGTTGCTACTAATAGAACGAAAGCTCCGAGAAACGACGACGGATATCAGGAATCTAATGATGCAATACTCAAAGTATTCAATGCGTCCGGAAAGCCTTCGGGGAAAATAAAGAAGAGATATTTGAGTGACGACGAGCTAAGGGCTGCTCAGTTGTATATATTACTCAATTGCGATGAGGATGAAGTGGAGAAGCTAGAGGGGTATGTAATTAATACGTCCACGTTTACATCATCTCAATGTAATAGTATAAGCTACTATTATGCTACTAATCAGCAGTTGCTTCATTGTTTTTCAACACATATAATGATGAGTTGAGGTCGGTTAGACCCTACATAATAGACGAAGAAGTAGAACAAGAAATGAGATGCCATTTTCCTTCTTGGTTTAGCGCATATATAAGGTGCTTGGTAATTACTTTTTATTTCTACACTTGCAAAATAAATAACTTACTATCGCTACTTTGGTATTTAGGTCGATCGTCTAATAACACCCGAGACTGAATCTATTAGAACTCTAGCCAAGGGACCAATTACTGCCGTGAAAATATAGCCAAGTTTCTGTGTGAATGGGTTTAGTTTCAGGTCAATAAATGATCCTATAAGAGACAGCTTTCTGGATCTTGATTCCACGAAAAATAGTGGTTTGTGTATCGAATCTTCGAACTACAAAGACGTCGATCCAGGCAATGATTTCTTTGGCATCTTACGAGAGATTGTGGAGTTGACATATAATTATGGCACAGAACCTGCTAATATCGTGCTATTCAAGTGTGAATGGTTCGATCCGATTCAAGATCAAGGTTGGAAAATTGACAAGCATGGCCTTGTGGATATAAACTACAAGCGTAGATATCAAGGCTACGAACCATTTATCCTATCAAGTCAGGCTTAGCTCGTATACTTCACAACTTATCCTAGACGGGGGACAACGAGGTCGGATTATTGGGCAGTATGCAAGACTAAAGCTAAAAATACCATTGACATTGACGAAATAGCTAATCAGGAGGACGATCTACCTCTTGTAACAAATATTGTAGATGTGGACTCAACGGAAGTTACTCATTACACAAGTAATAATGTAGAAGATGTAGAATTATCCGAAGAGGAAGAGGAAGACGAAGACGAAGACGAAGTAGATGAAAGTGAAGACGAGGAGGAGGAAGAGGAGGACGAGGAAGGCGAACAAGATAAATTTTCTGAAGATGATTGAAAATAAAATATTTTGCCTGTATAATGTAACTATATTTTGACTGTAGAATGTACTATTTTCAGGAATGTATGTATTATATTTTGACTGTAGAATGCTGTGAGATATGCATCACATCTTGACTGTAGAATGTACTATATATTTGTGTTTTTCTTTATTCATCATATGTTGTTATCAGGTATGATAGGACGACGCGGAGGATTCGGCAGGTCCCGAGGTAGACAAAGTGCTCCTCCAGTACTTCCTACTGTTGGTTCCGGATCGTCGTCGTCCAGTACTCCAGTATATCGATTAGTCATATCTCCGACTGCAACGACGTTATGTGGCATCACTCCTGGGATGAGTAGTTCCAGGCATGATAGTACTCCCTCGTCCAGCGTTCCTCCTGCTGACGGAACCATGGAGACAGATGAGCATGTAGAGGAGGTCGTGCCGACGTTGTCCCAACATCAGCATGATCCTCCATGCGCACTCCGGAGGAGACGAGGACAGAGATTTGGGCCGACGGTACAAAGTAAGTCAATTAGATATTTTAACATCATATATATCGTATATTTCTTTATTCATCATATATTGACTTTTTTGATCAAAATAATTATCTCTGTATATATATCGTCCATCGTCGGTTCAGAGACGCCTGGGCCTATTTCTGAGGAACAACTACGGTGGCCCTTGGATCAACTACTCTAAAGATCCAAATGAGAGGAAGGCATTCTGGTTTGCGCACTTCAAGATAAAAGTATATTATATAAATCCTTTAATTTATGCATATTATATAACTTATCCGTGATGCTCACTTATTAAATTATTTATTGTAGCAAACGTATTTCTATCCTCCGTACCAGGCCGAGTTGATCGAGTGGTTGTTTCCTACCGTTGCCGCCAAGCTTATCCGTGATGCTCTGGATGACAAGAAGGCTCGTGATCGTGCTGGAAAACCGATCCAAGGTTGGATCACGCTTGAGCAATGGACTGCGATGAGGGCTAGATTTGACGATCCGAGCTACAAGAAAAGGTTTGAGAAGGCCAAGGCGGCTAGGCGGAATGCTGCCAAGTGGTGTGGTGGCTCGATTCTGATGACGGAATATTTTCGTCATTTGGTATATTTTTTATTTAAGATATATTATTTTAATGTAAGTACGATAAAATGGTAGTAGAAAAAAATATTTAAGTTTAGTACTAAATAATATATTTTTAACAGGTACAGAGGGGTGAGGATGCAAACATGGTGACCGTCTTCTTGGCCACCCATCGCAAGGACGGAAATCTCATTGATGAGAGGGCCTCACAGACCTATGTAAGTATTACTTTACTTTGTGTTAATTTTAATATAACTTAGGCAATTATCGAGTATCCAAACTTTTATAGGCCGAGTATCTTAGGTTGCGTGAGCGGGCGATTGCTAGTGCACCTACAGCTGGAGAGGCTGGTACTTCCTCGCAGCCTGCTCCAGCTCCATCGGCGGACGACCTGTGGGTGACCGCCGTTGGTGGTCTCCAGAGGGGTATGTACTACGGTACGGGATCTTATGGCGCCCTGGTTGCGACGCAGTCATCTAGGGCCTCCCCGACAAGTGCGCATTCCCCACAGCCCTCACAGTCGTCGGCTAGAGTCCATGAGGCCGTTGACCGTCAGATTGCGTCTCTCCGTGACGAGTTGCTGCAAAGGATGGAGGAGCAGCCCCGGTCCCAGCCACAGGCGGACGATCCGACGCTCATCGCACGATTCGATATGCTCGACCGCAGCATCACGGAGCTCCGAGATTTGACAAATGATCTTAGAGCCTCGACAGAGCGCAACGTAACGGAGCTGCAGGCATCATAGCTATCCATGTGCTAGAGGCTGACGATGATGCAGGATTCAATGGTTCATAGCAGTATAAGGCTGTTATCTACCATGGATTCTTACAACCAGCGACTCGCAGACTTGGAGCGGATACGTCCTCCTGGTGCGCCTACATCGACACAGACTCCACCGACGTCACTGCCTTCTCCATCGACATCGGTATCGATTTCACGGGAGCAGTATGATCTGTTCTTATCCTTCATGTGCGCCGGTGGTCATTCTCCTGCAGATCCGCAGTAGTATAGATATTTGCATGGATATTTGCTGGATATTTGTATTCTTTTTATTATTTAGGATGAGACTCATTGTATGGATATTTATCTATTGTATCTTAACGATAATATTTGCTGGATGTTTTATTTTTTTCAAATTTTATTATATTATTCATATTAAATATATGTTAATTTACCGGTGTTGAGTGTTCAACCCAAGGGGGTCGGCAAACCCAGGAAATTCAACGGAGGGTTGCTTCGGGTCTATTTGTACAGATTGTGAATTAATAAACTGCAGAAATAATAGTTTGGAAATAATTCAGTATTCATTTTTTTATTTTTTTCACTGTACAATTAGCGACGTTTTTAGCGACGTTTAGCGACGTTAATACACGTCGCTAAATACGTCGCTAATTTGCGACGTTTCTACATGTCGCTAATGACGTCGCTAAAAATGTCGTCGTACGTCGTAACTTGCTGACATGGCAGTATTGCCAGGTCCTTAAAGACGTTGCTGTAACGTCGCTATATAAGTCTCTAATTAGCGACGTTAAGCGACTGATGAGCACGTCGCTAATTAGCGACGTTGCATCGCTAAACGTTGCTAATTTAGCGACACATTTACGTCGCTAAAAAATATCGGTGTAGCGACGTTTAGCGACGTTTTTTCTTTCAGCGACTAGCTGAGTTCCGACTTCTGTAAAATGTCGCTAATTACGTCGCTAAAAGTGATTAGCGACATTTTTTTGTCATTTAGCGACGTTTCTTTACGTCGCTAATTTGACTTTTTCTGGTAGTGTGTTGTTTGAATCGGCCTTCCGGGTTGAGCGGAGCAGGTCGTTACAGGATTGGCTCCGGGGCACCGGGACCGTTCGACCATAGAGGAAACAAATGGAAACGTGCTTTGAGCACGGTACTGGCAGTTCGAGACCACCATGCGGGCTAGCTACTCAGCGCTAGATCGGATCAAGATGCAGTTGGATAGTCCTTTATGGCTTGGCCAGTGACCTTCATATGATAAGAGTTGGTTCAGTTTGAGTTTGTGCATTCGTGTAGGTTGAGGTGCCACATTGCCTCGGGCAAGAGTGTGCGCATCGATGATTGGATTAGTAAGGCTTGGATTATGGTGTGATGTGATAAATTCAAGGTTTGGAGTGTGATGTGGTTCGATAGGTTTACGCTTTGCTTCGGGTTTAAGTAGAACGGATTGCTTGCTTAGTTTTCTTTGAGTTGGATATAACTGCTAGTATATTTACTTGAGTTGAATGCTTGCATGCTTAACCTGCTTTACGATTTTTCTTAACATGTCATACATGTGCTATAAAATGAATCTAGGATTCAAGTAGAAAGATCACCATATAACTGTTTTTATTCACTATCTATTTAGTGTCGGTTTAGACGAGTGGGTTACCCCGCTCACCAGTACGGCTGTGTACTGACCCACGTTTGTGGGCATTATTTTCAGGTACAAAGGTGTAATGGCTTAGATTATATATACGGGACATGATGTATGGAACGGTAAGTACCTTTGTGAGCAAGAGAAAGAGCAAGAGTGTTGCATCGCCTTTGTGGTATTCTCCTTTATGGAATTTTTATTTAGATCCTTTGAGAGCTTCGTTACGTATACTCTGATGTGTGCTTGGTACACAATACTTGACTTTTGCTGCAACTTGTTCGTTTCAATGATAACTATGACGTTTAATGGCATCGCCTTGTGCGAGCTCAACTCCAGGCTCGTACGGCATCACGTTCCGAGGAAACGATTGTCCTGCGGGAGCGCTGCAACGTGGTGATTCACGTTTAGCAGGGACGATCGAACTTGCGGGAGATTGGGGCATGACAATTTTGTATCAAAGTGCCCGGATCATTTCCTCGAACTTTGTCCTTTGCTCCATCAACTACTCTAAATAGCTTTCACGTATCGTTTAGCTCTTGGCTCTACTCGGCGCCACAATGGATGTTCCATACAATAAGTCTATATATCTATTTGTTGGTTGTGTGTGCATGTTGTTCTTCGTTGTGTTGGTTTCGTAGGATTTTGATAGAATTGTGCATCATCATTTGGCGTTGTTGCATTCATGTAGCAAGTTGCATGGCGTTGTTGCATTCGTGCTGCAAGTTGATAGGTGTCGTTGCGTTGGTTTGGCTTATTATTCGGGGAGATTTTGGTTGCATCAGTGGAGCAGTTGGTTTGTCATACGAGATTGGTTATGTGGCATGTTATGAGTAGAAGCATCAGATGAGAATGGATCGTTGCATGAGTTGCTCGTGTAGCGAATGTGTTAGATAGAATTTGAGATATTGGCTAAGAATATCAGGGAGAACGTTGCACGAGTTGCTCGTATGGTGCTTATATTTAGCATATTTGAGCAGTGGCTTACAATACCCGATAGACAATTGTACGAGTTGCTTGTAATGCCCCACAACTGCACGGTGCGTTACGCTGAGTCGGATTAAATGAGACAATAGCTGGTTACATTTCAATTTATTGGATTTGGGAACGAGTATTGATTTTAGTTGGTTTCTTGTGCAGATCGCTAGCGGAGTTCGATGGAAATCAGGTGTTCGTTCAGAGCAGTACTGAGATAGCTGGATTGGAGCGATAATGTTGTCTTCCTTAGTCCGATCGGTCGGATGATTTGGAGAGCACGGCCTGCTCGTACGGTCATACCAGTTAAGTAGATCGTGCTTTGTATCGGACCGCGGGTTCAAGGGATCGGCCGAATCAGCATGACAAAATGCTTAATAGAATCAAACTTGGTGAGTGGGCTATGTCCCTTCTCCTCTACTCCTTCATGCCTAATAATATGAAAAATACGTAAAGGCTTGAACACTTGGACTGGAACTTGGGATTCACTACACTGTGGCGTGCATAGAGTGTACGTCGTTTGCTTGGATAGGATTGTGGCTTGAATTGGTTTTCGCGCAGGATAGTTGGAGCTAGAGTTGGATTACATTTGGGGCAGTTGGAGAAATAATCAAAATTATGCTTGGAGAGTTGGGATTATATATCTTGGTTGGAACATCGAGAATTCGGGCGAGCGAGCATGCATCCGTGCACGAGTATCACTTGGGCACTTTGTCAAGCAAAGCGTGCAGTTGTGGTTCGAAATCGAACAACTGCTTCGGCTAGGGCATTGTGCCACTATTGGGGCATTGTGCCATGGGATTGTTTGAGCGAGGGGTGTTGCACCCAATTGGAAATATTGTGTCGAGAAGCGGCATTGTGCCTATGGGAATAACTTGAGATTGTGCCTTGGGCAATATGTTGGAAGAATGGTTATGGATATTTGGTTGGATAATCGGTTGGATATTTGGTTGAACGAGTCTAGGATCATTTGGTAGGGCGAGAATGCTCGAACCTGTCGTCATACCTACTTGGTGTCTGCATGTCACGGACAACCTGTGTCGCATAGGATTTCGTCTCCTCGAACGGTCCCGGTGCCCCAGAGCCTATCCCGTTCGAGGAGACAAAACCATATGTGACACAAGTTGTCCGTGACATACAGACACCAAGTAGGTATGACGAGAGGATCGAGCATTCTTGCCCTACCAAATGATCCTAGACTCGTTTAACCAAATATCCAACCGATTATCCAACCAAATATCCATAACCATTCTTCCAACATATTGCCCAAGGCACAATCTCAAGTTATTCCCATAGGCACAATGCCGCTTCTCAACACAATATTTCTATTGGGTGCAACATCCCTCGCTCAAACAATCCCATGACACAATGCCCCAACAGTGGCACAATGCCCTAGCCGAAGCAGTTATTCGGTTTCAAACCACAACTGCACGCTTTGCTTGACAAAGCGCCCAAGTGATACTCGTGCACGGATGCACGCTCGCTCGCCCAAATTCTCAATGTTCCAACCAATATATGTAATCCTAACTCTCCAAGCATAATTTTGATTATTTCTCCAACTGCCCCAAATGTAATCCAACTCTAGCTCCAACTATCATGTGCGAAAAGCAATTCAAGCCACAATCATATCCAAGCAAACGACGTACACTCTATGCACACCACAGTATAGTAAATCCCAAGTTCCAGTCCAAGTGTTCAAGCCTTTACGTGTTTTCTATATTATTAGGCATGAAGGAGTAGAGGAGAAGGGACAGAGCCCACTCACCAAGTTTGATTCCGTTAAGCATCATGTCCTGCCGATACGGTCGATCCCTTAAACCTGCGGTCCGATGCAAAGCACGATCTACTCAACTGGTATGACCGTGCGAGCAGGTCGTGCTCTCCAAATCATCCGACCGATCGGACTAAGGAAGATGGCATTATCGCTCCAATCCAGCTATCTCAGTACTGCTCTGAACGAAAACCTGATTTTCATCGAACTCTGCTAGCGATCTGCACAAGAAACCAACTCAAATCAATACTCGTTCCCAAATCCAACAAATTAAAATGTAACCAGCTATTGCCGCATTCAATCCGACTCAGCGTAACGCACCGTATGGTTGTGGGGCGTTACATAATATACCACTTTGATTCAGGTTCATCCCCGAACCATACTAGTATCCATTCTTTACTAGCATGCCACAATC
Organism: Iris macrosiphon; assembly: GCA_036927795.1. Classification (NCBI taxonomy): domain Eukaryota; kingdom Viridiplantae; phylum Streptophyta; class Magnoliopsida; order Asparagales; family Iridaceae; genus Iris; species Iris macrosiphon. The sequence goes on along the minus strand of JAYESA010000004.1, from coordinate 279,837,177 downwards.
CAACTTCATAACTCTGCTCTATGCAACTCACATTCTCTTTATCCCGATTCAGCATCTTGCTTGCGCTGAAGGCTCGCATAAATTCCATATTCCTACATCCTCCTTGCAGCTCAATACGAATTCCTCATGTCGCTTAGTTTTGGATTATACATATATTTAAGGCATCCCTGAAATACAAGCATTTCAGTCGAGCATAGCGATAGCGAATTTGGACAAGTTACAAGGGTATCTTTATGTCCGAGGCATTCATTCGCTTTACTCCCAAGTGAAACAATCCTGATTTTCATTCCAACATATTCGCACAAGTGTTATCCTCAAGTATGATAATTTTCCACCGACTCAAATTAGTTTGTGTTCCAACTCTATTCATCCAACTATTTCGGAATCCATACAAGTACCATGTTCTGCATGCACTATCCCAAATATTATCTCTCGTACCGAACGATCATTACAACTGATACTACCCCAGCTAGGCGACTTACCCAAATATCAACTTTGCTTTTAGATCATCTCAGCCCAACACCTTTTCCTTTATCTCAATACCTCACTGGGTCAACATCTATATTGAGATTCATGTGATCCACGAAGATTTCGCCGCTACGCCAAAGGGATAGTGTCGCCACGATTTCAACGTGGACACACTCGCCATAATTCCTAGGTTGCGCATGGAATAGTTCTTCGTGCTGCTTCCACTGCCTCGAAGCACAGGATATCACCTTCGTCTTCTTGTACTAGCACGCATCCCAGACTAAGTTTTGATGCATCTTGTAGATCTGAGGCACATCTGTCCCTTCCAGTATTGTAATGATTTGATCTGAACGAGCCGCTACTTTAACTTCATAAGCTAGTTTCACAGTCGTTAATTCATATGAATGTTATTCCCTTCCAGGGCACGAATCAGAGACGATGTTATCGTCAAAAATCTGCGACTCCGAATCTCATCAGTTGACTTAGGCTATTTCTACCATCGCTTCGATCTTCCGGTTGCATCTTCAGCTGAAGGCTATCCGAAGGATCTCTCAAATCCAACACTCAGTCAATAAGCCAAATCTCCAACACACACTACTCATATCTGCCCTCGACGCATTCCCAAATGTGCCGCCACAAGTGTCGTTATATGGGTTTGCTATATTCATCTCTGATCTGGCGGTTAAGTCGCTAGGGTCAGCTGTCCCGAAGCTACGCTCGATAATTGTAAGTCATCACGATGGACAGTTACTACGAACCATGTTATATCTCATCTGCAAATCCGAGCCATAATCCAACCATTCCATCCGAATAAACTTTCGAATCCGAGCACTTATGCACTACCTCTGATGAATCTGGCAACCAAAAGCCGCTTAACCACCTAGAGTCTTACTATTTATCCAAGCCACAATTCAAGAACTGCGCTCGTTAAAACCGTCTTCCATCAATCCGTCGTTCTGTCCTGAATCCATCAAATTTTCCGAACTGCCATGTTCGACTTCTCGTACTACCACCTGCAATGATTCCGAAACCAAAGACTTGCTCCAATTCTTTTCTGTTTGCCAACTTCACAATGCACGTCCAACTTGCTCGGCAATATAGTGATTTGCTTCAACGTTGCTCTTTTGTTTAGCTATCTTTAAAAGTCCATCCGCTACAATCCTGCTCTCGTTCCATTCCTTAGCCAATCTAGATTTTCTATGTTCTGATTAGTCCACACACTTCCAATGACTCGCGCAGCAATTCCAACATAAATCTCAAACCCATATTGCCTTTACTTGTTGCCTCAATCCGTCTCAGTACTGCAAGTGTTGACTTCCAATATGACTGAACATTAATTTGACTTGCCTTATGCTCGTTTATGTTTTCCAAAGAATCCGTCTACCATCGTTGCACTATTTTGCTAAATTTTCACTCCACAAAACCTGAGTCAAACTTCCTGAGCACCAATATCCAAAATCCTTCAAGTCCGTACGAATCTATCGCATTGCGCCTCCAAACCAGCTTGTGTTTCATTACTCAACCAACAGCTCCAACGTGTTTCCGTAATTCATAGTTCGTGCTCACTATTATTCGATTCTCCCATCGCTCGTTCAAGCGTATCCCAACTGTTTGTTCCACATGCTCAACTCTCTCTTTACATTTATGAATGCTCCACCGAACTTCCAAATCGGGCAAGCGAACTCTGATATTCAGCTTCCCATCTGACTATCTCAACTGTTTCAAATACTTTGTCAGCCTCAATCCTTCAAATTTCCAAACACACTTTCCATTGCTTGTTCCGATCTCGTCCATCTCTTAAGTCCAACGATACTTTTATTTTCACAAGTCCGTTCTCACTTGTTCAACTCAATATTCGCTTGCTTCATTTTTTATTCTTCCCAACTCAGCCAATGTGCACCAACCAACTTATATTCCTGCTACCCGAGTTCGTTGAGGCAATTTCCATTGATGTCTATCCAAAATACTTTCAATGCCTTGCTCACTATGTGGTATCCCATATACTACTCTAAATCAAGTCGCTACTCGCATTATGATTCCTTGTACTGATCCAAAATTAGTTCTAACCATCCCCTATGCGTGACCCTGCCATTCCCAACTTAAGTCTGACACGAAACTCAGCCAATGCTTTAACCATCCAACTATTTCCATCAATCTCGCTATGCAACTTGTGCTATGTTCCATTCCCAATGCTTCCAGCTATTCTCAAACCGTCTGATACTTTTGTACTACGAGCAATCCCGTGCATCGAGCTCTCTTCCAAGTAATCCGACCCAATAACCAACTGTTCCACACATTTGCTGTACGAGCAACTCGTGCAAACTTATCCTGATATTCCCAAGCCAAACTCAAACCTGCTCAGCCAATGCTCTATGTGATATACCCAGCCAAAATAAAACTCCATCCAACTATTCGCTACACGAGCAACTCGTGCAATGATCCATTCTCAATCGACTGCTTCTACTCACAACATGCCGCATAATCAATCTCGTCTGCCAACCAACTGATCCACTGATGCAATCAGAAACTTCCGAATGACAAGCCAAGCCGACCCAAGCAACGACACACCTATCAACTTGCTGCACAAATGCAACAAAGCCACCCAACTTGTTGCACGAATGCAACAACGCCTAATGATGCTAAGATATCTAACGAAAACCAACAAAAGTAACGCAACGAAGCACAACATGCAGCCACAATTAGCAATATATAGACTTATTGCATGAAACATCCAATGCGGCATCGAGTAGAGCCAAGAGCTAAATGACACGCGGAAGCTATTTAGAGTTTGTGATGAAGCGAAGGACCAAGGCCGGGAAAATAAACTAGGGCTCTGATACCAATATGTCATGCCCCAATCTCTCGCAAGCTTAATGGTCCCCGCTGAACGTTAATCACCACGTTGCAGCGCTCCCGCAGGACAATCGTTCTCATCGGGATATGATGCCGTACGAGCCTGGAGTTGTGCTCGTACAAGACGATATTGTCAAACACCAAAGTTATCATCGAAACGACCAAGTTGTAGCGAAAGTCAAGTATTATGTACCAAGCACACATCAGAGTATACGCAGAGAAGCTCTCGATTGGGTCCAAATAAAATGCCACAAAGACGATGCCACAAAGGCGATGTAATAATCTTGCACTTTTCTCTAGCCCACAAAGGTACTTACCGTTCATACATTATGTCCCGTATATCCAAGCAGCTCCACTACACCTGCGTACCTGAAATAATGCCCACAAATGTGGGTCAGTACACAGCCGTACTGGTGAGCGGGGTAACCCACTCGTCTAAGCCGACACTAAGTAAAATAGTGAATGCAACAGTTATATGGTGATCTTTCTAGTTGAATCCTAGATTCGTTTCATGGCATAGGGATGACATGTTAAGGAATGCTGTAAATCAATTTAAGCATGCAAGCATTCAACTCAAGTCAATCGACAAGCAATATATAACCAACCCGAAGGATTCTAGCATGCAAATCGTCCTACTCAAAGCCCAAGCAACGCGACTATCAAACCAACAATCTAAGCCTCAATATCCATCATCAAACTAAACCTTACAATCCAATCTCGAAGTGCCTACTCTTGTCGAGGCAAGGTGGCCGCGCCTACACGAAGCACAAACCAACCAAAGTAAAGCAAGCCAATACTTATCTATATGAAGTCACTGGCCAAGCCATAAAGGACATTGATCGGACTAATCAATAGGCAGTTCTACCCGATCCAGGCCTGGTAGCCAACCCGCCTGGTCGTATCAAACTACAGGCACCGCGCCCAAGACGCGTTACCATTGTCTTCTCCATGGTCGAACGATCTCGGTGCCCCGGAGCCTATCCCGTTCGAGGAGACGAAACCATGTGCGACACAGGTTGTCCGTGACATGCAGACACCAAGTAGGTATGACAAGAGGATCGATCATTCTCGCCCCACCAAATGATCTTAGACTCATTCAACCAAATATCCAACCGATTATCCAACCAAATATCCATAACCATTCTTCCAACATATTATCCAAGGCTAAATCTCAAGTTATTCCCATAGGTACAATGTCGCTTCTCGACATAATATTTTCAATTGGGTGCAACACCCCTCGCTCAAACAATCCCATGGCACAATGCCCCAACAGTGGCACAATGCCCTAGCCGAAGCAGTTGTCCGGTTTCGAACCACAACTGTATGCTTTGCTTGACAAAGCGCCCAAGTGATACTCGTGCACGGATGCACGCTCGCTCGCCCGAATTCTCGATGTTCCAACCAAGATATATAATCCCAACTCTCCAAGCACAATTTTGATTATTTCTCCAACTGCCCCAAATGTAATCCAACTCTAGCTCCAACTATCCTGCACGAAAACCAATTCAAGCCACAATCATATCCAAGCAAACGACGTATACTCTATGCACGCCACAGTGTAGTGAATCCCAAGTTCCAGTCCAAGTGTTCAAGCCTTTACGTATTTTCCATATTATTAGGCATGAAGGAGTAGAGGAGAAGGAACAGAGCCCACTCACCAAGTTTGATTCTGTTAAGCATCATGTCCTGCCGATACGGCCGATCCCTTGAACCCACGGTCCGCTGTCCTGATCCCGACTGCTCCCCACCACCCTCCAGCGCCGTCGAACCACCCGCGAGGTTAACCCCGACCAACCCCCATGACTGGACCATCACCCCGACGCCGGTCCAGCCGCTGCCGTCGTGCCCAGTCACTGTATCTGCAACTACAAACCTCGCCACTGCTGTACACAGCAGGCCGGATCCGTCCACGTCGACCGGAGCCACCCTCGTCGGAGGAAACAACCGACCAGTGAGCGGACCCCCTCGCTCGGCCGATCAGGTACTCGTTCATTTAACCCTTCACTCGTGTGTCCTATAGTTCTCCTTCGTGTCATCATGTCGCACATGAACCGTATATCTAGTGTTTAAACTAGTTAGAAATGAATGTATGGAAATTGATATTTATTGATATTAATTAATAAATCATTGGTCTAAATTAGTGACCAGTTACCAAGGACAGGTAATTCGGTAGAAACACCTGGATATAAATCCTAGTATGTTCAAACATGGAAAATAGAGACGTGTCTGCACATAATCGAAATCATGGACAACCCGTAACTAGATGAATATTTGCCTCGAGACACATGTTAACCGAAGACAGAACACGGGTACACCCTAGCTACGTGCACACGTGACGCTGTATTCAAGCAACAGTGAACTCGCGACAGTATTCACGAATAGCATCTTAATCGTATATAGTTAATGCGTAGTGTCTGATGTCTGTATTGTTGTGTTATATTGTATGTCTAGGGTCTTTGGATCAGCCAAGAGATGCTACAGGAGCAGGATTTTGGCATTCACCTCTTGAAGACTCAAGCAAGATACCTTGCCATATTTACTGTCTAATTTAAATTATGCAAATGTTGTATTGTATGCTTGTTGCTTTGCTTTATACAACTGTGCGCGTCCGAGATTGTCTCGGGTGCATTCGACGGATACGTCGATGATTAGTATACATTGACTTAGTCATTAGCAGACTCACCTCATCGGATGATACCCTGTTATCTTCCAAGACCTGACACATTTACACGTATTCATAGTGACAAATCTCATGTTGGGATGTGAGTTCGCGTGCTCGACTAGCTATCGCCATGTGGGACATGCATCACGGTTAGCAAGCAATTCAGGATTATTTCAGTGTAGAGACTTGGCATTTAGGTTTTTCTTCTTTTCCCGGAAGAAGGGCTTCTAAATTAGCTGAGGAAACCGCCCTTCCTCTACATACGGAGTATGCACGTCGAGTATTTGACTTGTATATCTACATTGGGCGGGGAGGACGACTAGTAGGCATATGGGACACCCCACTCCTTTATACAGACACCGCACTCGACGGAGTGATACGGACGTATATATATATTACAGATACCACGTTCTGTAGAGTGTTGGATGTTACTTGGTGATATTGCAGATACCACACTCTATAGAACGTCAGACGTTATTGTATTCCTGCGCCCGTGTTATAGGGGGCATGTGTGGCATATACTAGCCGGTTGCCACGACTGGTGAATTACGTCAGTATATGTCTAGCCTACACCTTCCCATATACTCACAATTGTCCTCACATTGCATTCACTTAGATGGTTAGCACACCCCTTTATTGTATTTATTTTATTCAGTATTTATATATGGCATGTCTCTCTGTATCTTGTTACGTCCCTCTGAGGACCTGGTTCCCTTCCAGATTTGGACGAGATTTTCTACCCCACAGTGTACGGCCCCGGACAGGAGACGAGATTCGCTACAGCTGAGGAGTTAGAGGTGCACCCGTCAGAGTTTTCGTGACCAGTTGGTAGGCCTTCCGCCTAGATTGGGTGTATCATTATCTAGTCAGCCGATGCCCTTGTCATTATCTTTTATATCTCATTTCAGTACCTTATTTCGTCATAGTAGTGGATTTGTTCCCACCAGACATTATTGGTTGTACTATGATATCTTGAGACTGGTATTTATCATCCAGCAGTTTATTTAGTACTTCTTGCTCTTTATATTGTGGATGAGATTAGATTACCTGTTATTGACTGATATTGGACATGTTAGTACTTTAGGACAGCGTAGCACTCTTCGTGGATCCATTAAATTGGGATATCCTCGGAGACGTGTCAGCTGGCTATTGCCACGTGACCTAGTTCCATGTATTTTGGGACTGGGACATGACAAGGGTACATAAGTGTGTGTATATAGGTGTTTATTTGCAAGTGGAATGGTTAAACAGTGTTCCTGTATTGCAAGAACTGTGATAGGTATGAGACTTTATGTGTATTGAAGAGTGAGCTAGAATAAGTATTGGCATACTAGTAAATGTGTTCTTGTGTCTCGCAAGGATGTATAGGAAGTCTGAGTGTTGGTAGAGTATCCTTCCAGTATCAGTAAGAAGAGTATCTTAGATTGTTAGTATAGTATCCTAAGTAGATTGAAGCAGTGGATTAAGTGTGTTCATGTCCTAGCGCTATAGTGTACCATTGGTAATAGAAGTAGTAACCCATTATAATAAGTATTATGGCTAGGTTGATGCTTAGAGAATGCTTGGTGTAAGTATCAAATATAAGTAAGGGTCCAGCTAGGCCACCTATGACACCGCAAATGCCCAACACCAGCAGAGGGAGACACCCCGGCAGGGCAGGGCTTTTACGATGTTGGTCGAGGGGACTAATGCTACAGGTAGTGCGTTATCAGGTTCTGTTCTGTTCTTAACCTTCTTTTCCTTTTTATCTATTGATCTGCTTGATTCCCTAATATCTTATAGTATGCATTAGATATTTTGGTGCTATAGTATAGTTAGTAATAGACCTTTGTAGAGACTGCAATATCATGACTAATAGGATTATAACCATGCATATTTGATAATTGTGAATGACTTTTCAATAGGATTATATGTTTGTATGATTTTGGATAGGACTTTCTTAGACCATGACTAAATGGGGGTTTGGATTATAGTGTGGATAATGATGAATAGATTATGATCAGTTAGAAGAGAGGAAACGAGATGTGTGAGGGCTACCTTATCTTTTGAACCATAAGATATTCTTTCAATTCGTACCTACTTCCATCCTTAAATTTCGAGAACGAAACTTTTCTAAGGGGGGTAGGATTATAACCATCTAATTCTGGGAGAGGGAGTATTTTTGTTATTTAATAATTGTTTGGTAATTATATTAGTATTATTATTTATTTATTATTTATTTATATATTGTTGGGCTCATGTGTGTCTATTAGTTTGGACTAGTGTAGTAGACCTAGTTAGCACCATGCATGTAGGCCCATGACTTAATGACATGGTTAGTTATATTAATCAAATTGGTTTAGTTAGAGGATAGAATATTCCTTCCATTATTAGAATGATTTCCTCCCTAATTAATTAGGATGCCATAGGATAACTCATGAACTAACTAGAACCCTATAGAAACTTATGGAAGGGGCAAATTAGACCAACCTTCATTGACCCAACCCCAACCATGTGGCCGACCCATGCTTGGAGAGGGGGAAAGGCTCACTTGGTGTCATTTTATTCCATTACATTCATTTGAGGTTCTTCTTCCTCAAGCAACTCAATTTTCTACCAAATTCCTCTCAATTCACACCAAATTCCATCCATTTTCACCATCATAGAGGCCCAGGAGCTTGGAGAACACAAGAAGATCCATTGAAGAGGTAATTGCAAGGAGGTCGTGTCCAAATCTTATTTTGTGTTCACTTGGAGGAGTTACATTGGGATCCAACTCCCAATAGGTACAAATCTCAACTTCACCATCAATTTCCATGGAGAATTAGCAATTGAGACTCTAGGAACCTACCCAAGGCCATGACCAACCCATTAGGCTAAGATCTTGTGGAATTGTTCTCAAATCTAGGAGATCCATGTGTGTTTGTGTCCAAATTAGGAGAATTCTGAATTTGGAACACCAAGTATTTGTCATTTGGTCACTTGTGTTTATGTGTACTTCAATTGGTGGTGTGTGGGTAGATTCATGTTCACAATTGGATACGCGTGAGGCCATATCATGATACGCCATGGTACGTGTCGGAGATTGTTGTATTTTTGAGGGTTTTGCTATTTGGTGCTCATTCTTCATTAATTTACCTTATAGTAGTTAGTATAACTATTCATATAACATAATGTATATATATATGTGGTGATTCATGGTTATTAGAGAGGTGTATCATAGTGTATCATAATATTTGTTGTGGGATACTAGATTGTGCATGCCAAGTATTTGATTAGGAGCTTGTGTTAGTTGGGTATTGTGGGTATGCCTATGATTAGAGTTGCATTAGTATGGGACTATGACCAAGGTGAGTGGAGTGTATCCTATACTTAATAAGTGCCATGGTATACTAGGAGATACACATGAGGAGAGCTTGTATTCTTATGTGCTTGCACTTGAGAGCACCACATGGTGCAATAGGTTTAGTCCCATGTGCAGGGCAGGGTAGGCAATGCATTATTGTTTTGTAGTGCATGGGGTCAAGCACAACATGTCAGGGAAAAGTGTACTGTAGTGTTCATGCAATTGGGAAGAGCAGTTGTAGTGGGATTTCAGGCAGGCAGTAGCCTTAGGAGTGTACATGTTATGTTAGAGGGTGCAATTCAAATCACATGAGATATGGGTATCAATTGTGACCTGTTAGAGAGTTGGGGGGGATCGGTGGTATGGTAAAATAGGATATACAGGTCTAATGCTGCAGTTATGTGAGTATTCTAGGTTGTATACTTGTGTGTGTGTGTGTGTGTGTGTGTGTGTGTGTGTGTTACAGCAAGTACATCGAGCCGCAATCAGTGTAAATCCTACACTGTCAGGTTGATGAGCAGTTGGTTTGGAGAGTAACTGTATGGCATTGTGACCTGGGGCAGTGGGGTATGGATGAGCTCAGGATATGAGGACTGTCATGTGCAGTCCAAAGAAAGGGTTGAGAGCAGTTTAGGAGAGCTTGATGCTTCCAGTTATGGCATGCATTAAGTGCAGTATTTGTGCAAAGATGCACACTTATGCATGATGTGCACAGACATGGTGCAGTAATAGTGCACAAATGTGTGATTAACTGCAGAGCTTGAAGTATCAGATTCAGAGAGATTAGGGGGTAAGTGTGTAGTTGATGAATGGTGTATCAGTGAGTTTGGGTACACGAGTGTAGGTTGGGTATCAAGCCTGACACTAGGTTGAGCAATGTAATTCCTTTTGAGTAGTAACTGATGCATGATGGTATCATTGGGTATCAAGTCTATGGGATTAGAGTAGTAGTTAAGAATAACTATTAGTTATTAGATATTAAGATACACTAAGTATGGGGGTACTAAGGTATTGATACCAAGTTAATACCAAAGAGAGGTGATAGATAAGGTATTGATGTTTTGTGATACCAAGTCGATGAGGGGTAAGGTATTAGTTAGTTTATATATTAATTATTAGCTAAGATACTGTAATTTATAGTAGCATATAGCTAAGGTATTATAGTATATAAACTAGAAAACCTTAGTATGACCTTAAATACTTAGAGATAACTAGGCATTAACTAGTATTAGCTAGTTTAATCCTACAAGTCAACTTTATAGACAAAGATTGACTCTAACCATATCATTGACCTAGTGTGAAACAAAGTGACCTAGAAATGACCCAAATACCTAACCTAGAGCTAATTATACATGTTTATGATTCCAAATCACTCTTTGACATTGATATTCCATATTTAGGACTTTTAGACTCCAGTTTGAGCACTATTGGATATTCATTGCTCAGGACCTCAGGCGAGTACATTCTCTGACAGTTTTTCTTATTTTGATGATTACTATGATATAAGTATTGTAGTATTATACTTGATTTCTAACACGATGGTACACAAACTAGTATATATGGATTCCAGTCATGAGGAGTCGTGATTGGATCCATTGTATTAGTCGGGAGATGGAGAAGTATTAGTTAATTATGTGATCATACCCTATATACTTGTGCATAGCTCACCCACATTACATATAGGGTGTAGCCTGACCTTATTACTTGCTTGTGCATAGCTCCCCATATATGGTTGTGCCTGATCCTTCTTACTTGTACTTGTGTATAGCCAATCATATATGGTAGAGCCTGATCTTGTCCCATCCAATCACATAATAAACTAATATTTCATGGCACTTAGCTAGTTGTTCATTTCTCTATTCCAGTTTATACCTGATGATACTATCATTCACCTGTTTCCTTACAGTTCATTATTACATGTGATATGATTACCTGCTTTACCTGTTTCCTTACTATTCTAGTATTACTTTCCATCTTGTATTCTCATTACTTAATTATCTTTGTCAACTTAATGGACCTGCTGGTAATTTATGTGCTTCGCTCTAATCCTGACTGGATAATATTTTTCAGAGGATTTAGAGGACTTCTGTCCCACCTACTATGGACCCAGAGTAGCTGATGAGTACATTCAGGAGCATCAGGAGGAGCAGGTTCCCGTATACATATAGTAGTTGCCTAGTTAGCATTAGTATTTTCTATTGTATTGGATTTGTTTTCAGCGACTTAGACTTGGAGTTGTTATTATTTGCTATCTAGACTTATGTTGGAGATTGCTACTCTTAGACTATGTTGTTGTGTTGAGATGACTATTTCTAGACTTGTGTTGGATTCTCATATCATACCATTATCGTGACATTTATCTTCCTTATAGTTCTATTGTGATTGAGTATTGATATTATCATTATATTATCCTTCTTTTGGGGTTGAGATATCATTGACATGTTATGATATATTATTGTGTGAGATTGATAGTCAGTATTGTTGACCTAGACAACGTTCTACGTCGTTGTTACGACGTAGGCTGAGAGTTGCCACGTACTCATGTCCGATCATCCAGATGCGGGTCGTGACAGTAAACTTGTTAATAAAAGCAACTATTTTGGGTAGTTTCGAAGAAGAAGGCCTTTGATCAAGGCACTACAAAAAAGACTCAGGAGAGCCCAAAATTTTACCCTTGATAATTACAAGTTTGCCACTCCCAAAAATTACTCATCGGGCTGCCAACTTCCAATTGATTTTTTTTATAATCAGGACTGTCAAAATTTTGACAGTCCTATCAATTGGAAGAACTGTCAAAATTTTGACAGTCCTAAAAAATATGTTAATTTTTTAGGACGGTCAAAATTTTAACAGTCCTTCCAATTGGTAGGATTGTCAAAATTTTGACAGTCCGAAGGGGAGGGCTACACGAGGTGAAAAGAGGGTAGGGCTGCGTGGAGGCCGGAAGGGGGGTGCGAAGTTGCACGAGGCGGAGGAGCGGGAGGAGGAGGAGGAGGAGAGGGGGGGAGGAGGCGGCGACGGGAGGCGGGGGAGGAGGCGGAGGCGAGCATGCGGGGGCGACGGTGAGGGGTAGGCGCACGCGCTTCTGTTGTTGTTGTTGTTGTTGCTGCCGCTTCTGCTGCTGTTGTTGCTGCTGCCGCCGCCACCGTCGCCGGCGCGAGGCATAGCCGCAGACCCCACGAGCGCACGGCGCAGGCCACGCGCAGCCCCCGACACGCGTGCGCCTCTGCCGTGCGCCGCCCTCGCCCGCACATGCGGCTATGCCTCCCACCGTCCCCGCGTGCGCGTGCTTCTCCGCCCCTCGCCGCCCCCGCTCGCTGGCGCTCCCGCTCGACGCCGCCCCCGCTGTTGTTGTTGTTGTTGTTGTTGCTGCTGCTTCTTCGTCGCCTTCTTCATCACCTTCGTGACGGAGCCGACGGGAAGGTGCTCGAGGTGCGGCTCGACGGCGACGACTCGGTCGATGGCGAGATCGGTGACGCAGTCGATGGCGAGGTTGACGATGCAGAGAGGCAAAAAATCGCGGGAGGAGGGAGGAGGAGAGGCCGAAGGGTGTGGGAGTGGGGGAGGAGCAGGAGGAGGGAGGTGAAGAGGGTGGACAGCCCTAGTAAATTTTGGACTAGCCTGAGTAAAAAAAAATTTTAACTGGACTAGCATCAATACTGGATTAGTCCCAAGTTTTTTTTTAGTGCCTTTATCAAAGGCCAATAAGAAATTATGTGTCCTGATAAAAATTCAAAATTTATTAGTTCAACTAAACAGACCAAACAAGTTTTAGGATTTGTTTTATAAATTAAAAATCTGAACTTTTCTTGAAGAACAAGAAGTTGCTTCGTCCCTAGAATAAAAACTCGGGTTTTGAGAACCAAAAAACAAAGCTAAGATCGACAATGGAAGTAAGTCCTCTCTCTCTCTCTCTCTCTCTCTCTCTCTCTCTCTCTCGATTTCGATTCCTTTCCTTGTTCAAAATCATAAATCGTTTCCTCAGTTTGGTAGGAACCCGTCCGAGTTTGGTGCTTCCAATGACGTCGATGGATCGGCAAGCTCCGAAAGAACACTGTAATTTTCTTTCTTTCTCTTTTAGTCTCTGATAGTGTAGATTTTTGATCGTTGCGATTTTTTCGAACTCAGATTTGGTGTTAATTTGTGGAGAATAGATAGATCTGATAATAGTTTAGGGTTTTGGAAGCCGTGTTGATTACTTGCGGAACATTGATTTTACCATATTGAAACCCTAATTCCAACTAAACCCTAGATTTAAGATATGCAATGGACAGATTATGATGAGAGAGAGGGTCTATTTTCGATGTTGTGCTGGGTGCGTGGTGATGGAAGCAAAGGGTTTGTCATGTTTTCTTTTTCGCAAATAGTTATTGGTTTGTACGGCAACTATGTTCATCCATGATGAAAAGTTTCAGCTTTGACATTTGATTGAAGCTGAGAAATAGTTAATGGTTATAACTGAGAAATGGTGCAACAGGAATAACAGAAAATTTGCTGTAAAGATAATATTTTTATATTAATTACCTAAAAGGAAACTATTTTGTAAAAATTTGAAATCACGAAAACTTTCGCCATGTGAGATAGCGAAAATTCAGCATATCATATTTTAATATCCTCATAACTCAGCAAATCATATTTTCGCCAGCTGGGTTGGCGAAAGTTTAGCAAATCCGGTTTAACCACTTAAAGCCATCGGTGCGGGTGGTTTTTTGTTTTTTTTTTTTTTTGTTTTGGGTTTGTTTTGGTTTATTTGTTTTTGGTTTTTTTTTGTGTTGGATTTTGGAATAGTTGGATTTGGTTTATTTTTTGGTTTTTTTGTTGTACAGAATTTTTTTTTCCTGAGAAATTTGTTGTACAGAAAATAAATTTTTTATTTGAATTTTTTTTGTTTGTTCCGAGTTTTTTTGGTTTTTTTGTTTGGGTTTTCTTTTGTAGATTTGGTTTTAGTTTTATTTGTTTTTTATTTTTTTAATTTGATTTATTTTTGCCAAAAATTTGCTATACCTAAAGTTTTTAAAATAAATTAGGAAAAATGAAAAAAGTTTGAAACAGTAACGATATAGTTCGCCAACTGGGTTGACGAAATTCTCAAATTCATTTTTTGTTGGTAACGGTGTTTTCACCAGTTTTGGGATATTTTTGAACCGATTGTTTATTTTTGAAAAATTAACGGACCCTCATAATCGGTACTCTAAAAATATCTCATAACCGCTACTCCCACAATTGCCAAGCAGACCCTTAAAGTTTCTACCATAATCGAAAGTTAAATCGATCTTATTACGATTAGTAAATTATTTATAAACAAATAATTTTACCGTTAAAAAAATAAAAAATATACACAAGAATATATTTTGCGATTCTAAAATGACCGAAAGTAAAATTTGGAGTCTAAACATCGTTTTTTTGCGATTCTAAAATATTTCGAAGTCTGTCAAACGGTGAAACGGTTTATCCTATAGTACTTTTCGTTACGGTCATTTTGGCACAAGCTGTACCTTGTTTCGATTTCTCAGTCAAAAGTTATGATACTTTAAAGTTTTAAATTTTATACTTTTGCCTGCAACATGTGCGTCTTGTTTCGGATGAAAATTCTTTCTACACGAATTGTGTTACTCTCGTCGAAAACATACAAATCGACCTATTGTTTGACGAAAAATAATTTCTAAACAAATAGGTATGGCCACTCGAAGTCTGCTCGACGACATGTGTAATTTTCTTACGGCATATTTTTTTTATATTTTTAGATGTTCAATGATAGCATATTTTATTTTGGATGTTAAATTTCATTTTCTAATTTATTTTTTGCTACAACAATTTTTTTAAAAAAGAACTAAACCTAAATAAAACTAAACAAAAGTACCCTTTTTTCCAAAAAAAAAAAACCAAACCAGAAAAAATGAAATATAGGTTTAGTTTTTTCCAAAAAAATAAAACAAAAGCACTCTTTTTTCCAAACAAAAGCACTCTTTAAAAAAAAAAAAATCCAACTATCCAAAAAAACAAACACAAAAAAAACCAAAAAAAATCCATCGTCAGATTTTCACCAACACGGTAGGCGAAAATTTGGCAAATGTAAGGAAAAAAAAAAAATCATATTTTCACCATCCCAGATGGCGAAAGCTTTCGTGACTTCAAAATTTTCCAAAATAGTTTCGTTTTTGTTAATTTATTTAAAAATATTTTCTGTACAACAAATTTTCTGCAGGAATAATGATGGTGTGTACATTTTGAATCACATGATTTAATCGCGTTTGTAGCAGAATAATAAGTATAAACGTTTGTGTTAAAGTTATTATTTCACTGCATTATTGATCATATGATTGTGCATACTATTACGGCATTACCATAAATAGGTGGAGGAATACATTATGAAGAAAACAGAAAAGGGAGAATGACTGAGCGAACTGGATGGATCTCAATCAATTATCAGTTGTATGATGACCCCCACAAGTTCTTCTTGGGGCTCTTCTAAAGGCGAACTGACCTTTTTTTTTTCTACTCTTTTTATCTAGACATGTAGTTGTGCTATCGGATTTGGATACTAATATCTCCCTGGTGGTTTTGAAGATGAGGAACTCTTTTCCCATCTCACCTGTCTGTATTGAGTTTAACGTATCTGAGAAATGGCAAATGACAATATGACCCTTCTCACCCGTACGAGCATATTATCCCATAGACATGAATGTGAGAATTAACAATGGGACTCGGTTTATGCAAATTGGCGACCTTACCTTCTGTGTGTGTGTCACATTCATGCATGTTCACTGAAGCCATTATCTTCCACGAGATTAACAACATATATACATATACATATGTTGTTAATCTCATATTATACACGATCTGTACAAAGGATTTTGATATGAATCGAATAGGTGTATCAGATATGATACGATACATCGATACAATAATTTTTTGTTTTTTGTTTTAATTTTGTTACCTTTTCTGTTTTCTTTGTCTATTTACTGAGCTTTCTTCTCCTACGTTTTTGTTATTTGTTTTTTCGTGGTTCATTGACTACTATTTCTATTATGGACCTTATGGTGTCGAAAGGATAAATTTATCTAATAGGAACTTATGTTAGGGATTTATGATGGTTTATCTATGTCTAACATGTGTTTTGGTTTCACTTTTACTTGTCAACTTTTATAATGATAGCTATTTATATGCTTGGTTATACTGTATGTTGCACGAACATGGATTCAACATGACATTTTCCAGCACGGTGACACGGATTCAACACCTATTTTAGTTTGTCCTAGTGTATTTTGGGGTGTCCATGGCGTGTCTGATACTGTCCGACACGAACACGGCATGCAATTTTGTGTTTGCGCTTCTTAGGTGATACTCTTTATTATTGCTTAATGTGTTCGACTTATCGAGAATCAAGATATGTTACATTAATTTTCTAATGTATTTAATGTACCATCAACTGGCTTTTAAAGTCCAGAGTCTTAAGAATGAGTTTCATCCTCGCCTAAAACATATCTTGATGCCTCAATTGATTAGTTGGTCCCTGCACCCTGCACTCTATTTGTGCAAATTTTGATCACACCTTAGGATGTCACATTCTTGTTCTTTTTTTTGTTAGTTCTACAGTTGTTTCAGGAGTTGACGGTGTTCTTAAACTAAATTTAGTGTACAGTTGACATACAACCAGATTTTTTTTTCCTTCTAATAAGAGTGCATCATATTATATGTCCAAGAAAATATTCACAATTCCTACTTATGTATACCTGCTTATATGCATCTTATTCTATTTTGGTTGTTCACATACTGCTTTAAGCTTATATACATCTATCTTTAAGCTTATATACATCTATTTTTTTCTTCTTCGCATATTTAATGTATACTCCTGTATGTTAAATATTTAGTTCATCTTACCCATGCCTTCTAGTACACCATCTAAGATTGTTACATGCAGCTAGCAATAACTGAAACTTGTCCACAGCTATCCATATGTGACGGGAACATCAGTCTTGGGAATGAAATATAAAGATGGAGTTATCATGGCCGCAGATACAGGAGGTTAGTTTCCATCTAGTTACTGAACTTGACTACCTTATTTGACAAAGATTGCCAGTTACCGTATGTTTGTTGATTTTTTTTTCTTTCTTTTTAAGTAATGTGCTATCATTGTTTTTGTAATGGTGTTATATTGCAATGAAAAGTAGTGAAATGAAAAGTAGTGAAACTTTATTCTATTATGTCATGATGTTTGGCCTGGTCTGCCTGGATATTGCTATAAGTGAGTAATGCTTCTTGATCCACAAGTTTGGCTAACACCTTTTTAATTTTTTCCAATGGATCTTCCACAAAATCTAGTCCTTTGCGTTGCTAGTTTTGGTAATTTTCTGTTGCTGTGGCGTTATCGTGATTTTTTGTTGCCGATGACTGTTAGTGGTATAGCCACCCCTACCAAATAAAAGGAAAACTTATACTGATGTAGACAGATTAAAATGAATAAAATGTACCATAAAAAATGAATAAAATGTATACAAATTAAAATGAACAACTCTTCAACAAGAGTTTACAAAGAATCTCTACAACATAAATTTCTGGGGAAGCGTGCCCGTGGAAGTCTGATCAGTGTTCCATCACTTTGTTCCATTGACGATCCGAACACAAGACTAAATCTTTTTCTTTGCTGTGACAACCTGTGGATTCCACTCAGGTGCTTTGGAACCGTTGAGGTTGAGAGAACTTATAGAGTAACTCTCCGAAGAAACTATTAGGGTGTTTAAACCCTCTTTTAGTCTATGGTCTATGGAGTATGGACTTTGTTCTCATAAGAGAAACTGATAGCTTGCTAACAAGGTGATGAGTTTTAGAGCAAAGAAAATGCTAAAGTGCTGAAGAAGCAGAGAAAACTCTCTCTCAAAAGCCACTAATATCCAACCTCCTCTATTCATCCCTCTAGGGGATATTTATAAAGATTGTAGGGACATGTAACCGTCGTGTCAAGATTAAAAGCCTACAACGAGGTTGTAGCGAGGCTAAAAAGCCTTCAAAGCCTACAACAAAGCCGATAACAAGGCTAACTCGCTAGCAATATAGTCAAAGGCGTGCCCAAGGTATACATGGCAGCAAGGTGCACCAGCTGCACCTCGCACCACATTAGGCGAGGCTCCTTTCTCTAGGTACCTCGCAACAAGGTGCACAACAAGGCACACCTTCCATATTTGCTCTTTATTTGGGCTTTATAGACTCACCTGGCAGAAAATGATAGTGATGACAATATTGGTGGTGATGATGATTTAATAGAGTTTGATGAAGATGTATGATTGTTCTATTGGTTTTGCTTTTATTTTACAATTTGTGTTCATTTTATTTTGTTATTTTATAATTTGTGTTTTTTTCATTTTGTTATTTCTTGTTAGAGCACATTTTGTTTAGATTTGTCGATTGTTAGCACTACTCTGTTAGTTCACTTGGTTATATTTTTAACATGTTTTTGTTGATTTTAGTATGTTATTTGGTTTTACTTCTTATATTACTAATTTATTTATTTATTTATGTTTTTTTTTTTTTTTTTTTTTGCGTCTCTCGTCAATCGGGCGTACGTCTTAAGTGTGCCTTGCGTCTCGGACGATATAGACCCTCTGTGTCTTAGGTATGCCTTGCACTTTTAACTACCTTGCTCGCTAGTACGCGAGGCTCAACAACTCTCTCTCCCTTCCATTATTTGCGGGAATTATAGCCATAATGGCTCATTATTAGGACAATAGTGGGTAGTTACTCCCTAGATTTCTGCTTGTGGAGAGGAAACAAGTCAAAGTCAAACGATATGTAACTGCTATTTGTGCAGCAGATTTAGCATCTCGCGGCGCTATATAGCGAGGCTAAGCCTATATCGAGGCTAGGTTCGTTGGCTAAGAGCTCGCCAATATAAGTGGGACTGGTCATACTAGCTGGAAAGCTCTCGCTTTCATAGCGGAGCTAAACAATTTGGTTCATAAGCTCGCTTGGACAGTGGAGCTAGCCATCTATGCTTGTCTAACTTTGCATAAATGACAAAATTAGCCTATTTTGAACGTGTTTTGACTCTTGTTGGATTTGGATGGGTTTATTGGTGTCCAAATAACCGTTTTACCCTTTGTGAGATTGTATGAGCATGTTGGTTTGCAAATTGGCTAATGGGTTGTCCGGGGATTGATTTTTTGCGGTGTCAACAACAAACAGGATCTAAATACCTTGGTCCTACATCTCTCACAAGAAGTTGATGCAGGTCAGGGGGAATCTTCAGTGAAGCATACATAGTATTTTCTTACTCTACCGCAGTCAGCACACACGCAGAGGTCCCCAATATTGTGGTTTAAGTGACCTATTCACGTCACAAAGTGGACCTTTGTTTTGGTTCCGGTGCTTCTGCTCCATTTTAGCATTGTTCAGCTTAGAAAATATGTTGCAGGTCGGAGAACCAGCAGTATGTTGTAGCCAAGTCAATTCACAATCCTTTTCACATCATTTTTCTGAAGCCAAAATATCTAGTACCAAAACAGCTTTGGTCTGGAGCAGCAGTGCATGTAAGTTTGAGTAGGAGCGGCCGATGATCCCAGGAAACCCGTAGGGAATGGTACATATCCGCATAGGAAAATAGTCAAACATTGCATGTTAGAGAATTCCTGATTAAAATCTTCTAATACGCTCTTTCCTCTCATCGATGTTTATTGCCCCACGTAAAATTGCTTCCACTAAATCCCAAATCGTGAAGCACACTCCTTTTAATAAGTTCAATGAATTCAAGTGCTGCGTCTTCATTGAAGACATGACAGTGATGCCACCTCTTTTCGGATAGATTGGCGATGGTGTTGAAGTCCCCAATGAAAAGGAGTAGATATCCACAATGAGCGATATTAGTGAGCTTCCTCCAAAGTTGCCTCTTCTCCGTCAGGCTAGGAAGCACAAACACTCCAAGAAAGTCGGCCATGATGTGTTGGGCACATATCAGACACAACCTGGACACTCCAAAACAACTAGGACACTAAAATAAGCAAACTTCACAATGTTACAAAGAACTTCATGACATTATACCTGTCCTTGGGTTGGACAAATTATCTGAAGTTTAACTGTAGCGAGAGTACGGAAAACCATTTCTCATCACAACCCTTCTTTATGGCAGAAGTTTAAACTGGCCGTTTTCTATCTTGTCTGTACAACATAACCGGCATGTGAGTACTATAATATTCTCCAACCAAAAATCGAAGGTTCTTTACTACGTTGTGAGGACCATGGCTACCCCTTGGTGCTCAATTCTAACGCAGTCACGCTATTGCCAGTTACCTAGAGCCAATTAGCTGCCTGACCGACCCTCCTGGCCCCGGCTTACGATATGCAAACATGTAGTTACGAATTCTACGGTGTGTTTGATGTACAGACCTCCCGACACTTTCCCTTCCTAAGAGGAAGACTATCATAGGGTTATAGTCGTATCTTTTAATTATAATGATTACACCTTGATTGCTGCTGTTCATATTTCTTAGAATTTCTTAGGCGGCTGTTCTCATCAAGTTGAACCTAGAATGATTAAACGTTGATTGCTGCTAAGCAAATGGAAAAAGTTGTTTTTCAATCTTCTAAAGTTCTTAAATGTAGTGTTGGGATGGTCTTGCCTGTTAGAAAAGTAAAGGGGCCTCCACTGGTTAGGAGGGCACTTAAGAAGGCGTCTTTTGATGCTAACTGCAGTATAACCCAACAGGAAGAAAATGGAATCCTATAAATTCACATTCCCTGTTAAGAGGATATACAATGGAAGGAAAAGGGAAAACAAAAAGGGCAGTGCTAGGGGGAGACCAGAATCTGACGACATTTTGATGACCACATGATGTGGGGTGTTGATCATTTGTGGGACCACCGTATTGATGTTATTAACACATATGCTACCACATCATGTGGTCAAATTTTGGTGTCCCCTTAGCGTTATTAAAAAAACATGAAGATAGATCCAACTACAATTAGCTAGCTAAAGTTACAATATGGTAGACATTGTTCAGAAAATGAAGAATCTAGGTTCAGCAACATTGTTATAAAGGACAAAGATCGAAAAGAAGTGAACAATGATGAAATTGAGGTACGGTCGCTATTTGTGATGTGGTTTTGGGCTGTTCTTCTGTACTTCCCCAAAGGGTGGATGATATAACTGTTTTCTTCTTTAGAGATCGGAGAAGACAAAATTGTTAGAACTACTCCAGAGAATGTCAGGAAGGCCTTATCAAGAGTTTTTGCTATCCACGCTAAACTTTTGTTGCAAAAGATAAAGAACAAACCTTGGAAGGTAGAATACCTGGTGGGCGTACAGTACAAAGATCACATTCGGTGTAAGATTTGTCCACAAAGATGCATGTTTTTGTTCACCATGAAAAGGTCCCATTACCTGTTATTTCTCATTTCTGCCTATACTTATTACGGTTGTTGAATATCAGAAGAGGATGAGGATACCAGGACCTGTAACAACTAATGTTTTCCAGCGTTTGAGTGGGTTTACCAATTGGTCTGGTTCAAAGCATCATAGTTCAATCATAGGCCATTTAGCTATTGGCTTTTCAAGCACAGTCGAGAGTGGATCCTAGTTTGGTTAAGGTTGGACATAAAGTTTGTCCTATATAGTTCGACTACATCCAAATTATGATAAGTTCTTTGTAACTAGAAGTTAGAACAAAGAAATAACAAATGCTTTATTGAAATTATTTCTTTAACTACTTGGTGAATAACTTTGGTAGTGTGTGTCATCTAGGTGTCCATTATGGCCTATGAAGAAAAAGAGAGAGGGAATCAATACAAGATTATATAGGAAGAGAAGTGTAGAAAGAATGGAAGGCACCTTACTGTTTGATCCTTAAATGGAATAATTCAAATAACACAACCTAAAAAAAAAATTCCAAAGTAAACCAGTGAGCAGTATCAGTACTACTTTCTTTGTTTTCAGAAAACATCTGGACTCTCTCTCTCTCTCTCTCTCTCTCTATATATATATATATATATATGAGGAGGGATCGGGATCTTCACTCTTTATGTATTCCTAAATATTCTCATGATCACAGCCATTGGATCTTATTTAAATCATCTATTCTTAACCGTTGATTTGAACCATTCAAATCAATGATTAAGATTAGATGACTTAAACAAGATCCAACAGTTGTGATCATGTGGATACTTTGGGGATCTAAAAATGCGGGAATCCCGATCGAGAGCCTCCAAACAGGGGCGGAGATGCTACCGACCTGCAGCTGACCACTTGGGATATATATATATATTGTTAGAGTTATTTTATTTTGTTATTTATCATATGAGGGTATAATAGTAATTGTGGGCGTATTGTATATCAATATAAATAGACATGAGATGCAACCTAGGGTTTAAGGCCCTTGCAATCTCCTTTCTCATATTCTCTCTTCTCCTACTTTCCCTTCTCCTCTCCATCTCCAGACTTCACTTGGTATCAGAGCATATATTTGTAAGTACTGTACATCCCATCCACGACAGGGCCGATCGAACTCGGTCGTGAGTTCGACAGGGGTTCGGGAGCGGTAGCCCCTAATTGCAGGGTTCGGGGCGGCAATCCCGAAAAAAAAATCGGTTTTTCTACTTTTCATGATTCGCCGTTCGTCGTTCGTTGTTCGTGGTTATTCGTGGTTCGTTTATGAGATCTAGGGTTTCTACAGATCTCCGTTGGTTATTCGTCGTCGGTTGAGGTTCGTTGTGAGATCTAGGGTTTCAAAGACCTCGTCTTTCTGTTGCATCTGCAAGTATGGTGGGGACCGAATCTTCTAGCGAGGTTAATAGTGGTGGTGGTGGTAGCGGAGGTGGTTCTCCTTTTACTGTTATTCATAATGATGAATTGGGAAAGTCGATTACAACGGTGAAACTCAATGGTGCGAACTACCTTGCCTGGCCCAAGTCTATCAAAGTGGTGTTAAGGGCGAAGAAGTTGAAGTTTTTGACGGAAGAACCCCTGCCTGAAACTTTTGTTGAGTATGGAGATTGGATGAGTGCATATGCATACGTTATGTCGTGGTTGTGGCATAGTATGGAACTACATATCGCTGCTAAAGTTCAGTGGTGTGAATCAAGCAAACAGATTTGGGCATCTCTGGAAGAATCATATTCGCAGAAGCGAAACGTTGCCCGTATCTATGAGTTGTACGAGTTATTGTTCAATACAAAGCAAAATGGGAAGCCTGTGAATGAATATCTGGTTTCAAAGAAGGCTTTGTGGGAGGAACTGCTTCAATATCATCCTGTTACTACTGATTTGAAGGAATCTCAGAGACAGAAGGAAGAGTTTCATGTTTCACTTATCCTAGCCGGCTTGGATCCTGCGCTCGAACCTTATAAAGCTCAAATCCTTGCAGGAGAGCAGTTACCTACGGTGGCAGATACTTTTTCCCGTCTCAACCGTTCCTTTCTGGGACAGAGTTCTCTGGTGCCGAGTACTGACTCTTCTGCCCTAGTTTCTAGTGTTGTTGGTCGTGGTGGTGGACGTGGTAGTGGACGTGGCTGTAGAGATGGTGGTCGTAGTTTTGGTCGAGGAGGAGGCCGTTGTGGTAGAGACAATGGTGGTGGTGGTGGCCGCGGTGGTCAACCACGGAAGTGTAACTATTGTGGAATGTTCGGTCATGTAGAAGACTATTGTTGGGACAAGTGGGACAAACCATAATATGCACATCAAGTGCATGATGAAAATATGCAGTCCCAGGTCACCACTTCTGCTCCCAGAGATGATACATCGGGTTTCAATCAGACTTCAACGTCCGATACCTCATCTCCATTTCAACAGATCCTCCAGAAGTTGAACGTGCTTGCTAGTACCATCTCCCAACCTACTGCAACCATGACACATATAGGTAATCCTGCTTTTGTGGCAACCCAGTCACCATCCACCTCTTGGGTCATCGACTCAGGAGCAAGCTCTCACATGTCTGGTATAACATCTATCTTTCATAATCGTAGTTCCATGAAACATAATATTATCTTGGCTGATAGGTCTACTCGTCCTGTGCTTGGGAAATGTGTCATTCACCCTACTCAATCACTATCATTATTTGATTCATTATATGTGCCTAATTTTCCATTTAATTTGTTATCTGTGAGCCAGTTAACCAAATCTCTTCAATGCTCTGTGACATTTTCTCCCAATTCGTGTGTTTTTCAGGACCTCGGGACGAAGAAGATGATTGGTTTTGGGCATGGAAAAGATGGACTATACTACTTGGATCTACCTGGAAAGGCCTTCACTTCTGTTTCTACTTCTCCGTTGTAGTGACATTATCGTTTGGGACATCCGTCTTTGGCTAAGTTGCGTCAAGTTGTTCCTAGTTTGAGTCATGTTTCTAGTCTTGAATGTGAGGCTTGTCAGTTAGGCAAGCATCACCGTAGTTCCTTTCCTCGTCGTAGTGAGAGTCGTCAATTATAGTCTTTTGATCTTGTTCATTCTGATATTTGGGGTCCGTCTAGAGTCAAAAGTCCGAAAGGATTTCAGTATTTTGTTATTTTTATTGATGATTATTCCAGAATGACTTGGTGTTATTTAATGAAAGAAAGATCTGAGTTTCCAAATGTATTATCTGTCTTTTATAATGAAGTCTATGTTCAGTTTGATAAACGTATCAAAATTCTGCGTTCTGATAATGCTTTGGAGTATACTCAATCTTCTGTGAACAGTTTCTGTGTTGATCGTGGTATGATTCATCAAACCAGTTGTGTCCACACCTCTCAACAAAATGGTATAGCCGAACGCAAACATCCACACATTTTAGATGTGGCTCGAACTCTCATGTTCAATATGCATGTCCCTAAACAGTATTGGACAAATGCTGTTCTTACTGCATGTTATCTTATTAATCGCATGCCATCATCTGTATTAAATAACAAAGTTCCATTTACCATATTACATACAGATGTCGCACATTTTTTCTTATCTCCTCGAGTGTTTGAGTGTGTCGCTTTGATTCATAACTTGGAACCTAATCGAGATAAGTTGGCTCCTACATCTCTGAAATGTGTCTTTCTTGGTTATCCCCGTACTAAAAAAGGTTATCGTTGTTACAGTCCACAGTCACGCAAATATTATGTCAGTGCGGATGTTACATTCTTTGAGTCTACCCCTTTCTTTCCTTCAGGAGACCGTTGTATTCCTTTTACAACAGATTTGATATTTTTCATACCACTTCCGGTCATTCCTGAATCAATTTCTGTCTCTATTCTCCATTTACAGGTTTATCAGAGATCCAAGGACAGGCCAGTGGTTCTGAAGAATTCAGCCTTCAACCAATCATCTTCCGTGCCTGAGATTTCTGCTCCCATCACCACAGATCTAGATGATCTTCCTATTGCTCCCAAAAAAAGACAACGCCTTTGTACCACAAAGAATAAGCATCCCATTTCTAACTATGTTTCATTACACTGTGCTTCATCATCTTTTCATGCATTTGCTGTTTCATTGTCTTCTATTTTTATTCCCTAAACTTACAAGCAGGCTATGTCATCTTCTGGTTGGAAAAGTGCAATGGATGAGGAGATGTATGCTTTACATCAAAATCAGACTTGGGAGCTTACATCACTTCCTGTTGGAAAGCAAACAGTGGGTTGTAGATGGGTGTACACTATTAAGTATCACCCTGATGGTTCTGTTGGCGCCTCAAGGCACGGTTGGTTGCCAAAGGGTATACTCAGACATATGGCGTTGATTATATGGAGACTTTCTCTCCAGTGGCTCGGCTGAATTCAGTTCGGATTCTTATTTCTGTGGCGGTTAATCACCAATGGCCTATATATCAGCTGGACATAAAGAATGCTTTCTTGCATGGTGACTTATAGGAGGAGGTTTATATGGATCAACCACCGGGATATGTTGTAGCAGGAAATAAAAAACTCGTATGTCGATTGAAGAAAACATTATATGGACTGAAACAGTCACCTCGTGCTTGGTTTGACAAGTTCAGTTCAGTTCTCATTCAGTATGGCTTTCGGCGTACCATATCAGATCATTCAGTATTTTGCCATTCTTCCTCAGCAGGTATTATCGTGTTGATTGTTTATGTTGATGATATCATTATATCTGGGAGTGATCATGCTGGAATTGTGGACTTGAAGGCCTACCTTAGTCGTCAGTTTCATACTAAGGATTTGGGTCTTCTTCGATATTTTCTTGGAATCGAGGTTGCTCGATCTAAAAATGGTGTGTATCTGTCACAACGCAAGTATGTTCTAGACTTGCTCTCCGAGACTGGGATGTTGGAGTGTCGGCCAGTTGAGACTCCTATGGATTATCATGACAAGCTTGATGCTGACAGGGGAGAGTTATTTGAGGATGTTGGATATTATAGACGTTTGTTTGGCAAACTTATATATCTTACTGTTACTCGACCAGACATCACATATGCAGTTGGAGTAGTTAGTCAGTTTATGCATGCCCCTCGGCAACCACATTGGGAGGCTATCTCTCGCATTCTTCGATACTTGAAGGGTGCACCTGGAAAGGGTTTGTTGTACAAACCTTTCCAGTTGCTTACGGTGACTGGGTTCAGTGATGCTGATTGGGCAGACAGTCGTAGTGATAGGAGGTCTACTTCTCGCTATTGTACGTTTGTGGGTGGCAATCTTGTCACGTGGCGTAGTAAGAAGCAGAATATTGTTGCTCGTTTTAGTGCAGAGGCCGAGTACCGTGCGATAGCTTATACAGCTTCTGAGATGATGTAGGTGCAGTCTCTTCTTCATGAAATGGAAATTATTATTCCTATTCCGATGGAGATGTATTGTGATAATCAGTCGGCAATGTTTATCGCAAGTAATCCGGTGTTTCATGAGCGCACGAAGCATATCGAGGTGGATTGTCATTTTGTTCGTGATTTGTTGCTAAAGAAACAGATTGTCACTCCTTATGTTCGGTCAGATGATCAATTAGGTGATATCCTCACCAAACCACTTGCTTGTGATCCATTTTCTGATTTATGTAGCAAGCTGGGTTTGTCTGATCTATATGCTCCTGCTTGAGGGAGGGTGTTAGAGTTATTTTATTTTGTTATTTATCATATGAGGGTATAATAGTAATTATGGGTGTATTGCATATCAATATAAATAGACATGAGATGCAACCTAGGGTTTAAGGTCCTTGCAATCTCCTTTCTCATATTCTCTCTTCTCCTACTTTCCCTCTCCTCTCCATCACCAGACTTCACTTATATATATATATATATATATATATATATATATATATATATATATTTTGCTCTAACAGGCGTGCACGTCTACAATATGGAACATTACAGTTTAATTTAACGGACTCTTCCGTAGGTGCTAGGTCCCATCCCAAATCGAATTGGGGGAGGAGGAGACCTAGCTCTTCTAGCCATGGCAATGACCAATTGAAGAAAGTCACACAATTTAGGGAAGATGAAGACAATTAGGGTTTCTTTATTACCGAAGAGGAATAGAATTACAACTCAAGAAGAAGAAGAGGGAAGAACATAAAGCTAAGTACAATCTCACATATCCTCCTTATTCTACTGCTAGCTCTATTTATAGTTTTCTAATACATGACTCTGATACTATGACTGTTATTTCAGTTGGTGAACTTGGCAAGTCGTCCAAGCTGGCGGTTACTGAGCTGGCCCCTTCATCATGTGAAATGAGCTGGTCCCTTGCCATCTGGACTGAGCTGGAACGATCTCTCTCCTTTATGGCTTGCTTGTACCTACTTCTTCACAGAATCCTTGGAACTATTGCCTGGGGATACTGAGTATCTAACAATACCCCTCCCTTCAAACTGACCTTGTCTCAAGGTCGAAATGGGGAAATTTCTTGAGAAAATCCTCATAAGGGATCCATGTAGCATTGTCTGCATTTCCATCCTTCCATTGAACCAACAAGTCCACAGATGCCTTGTTTTTCCTTTGGACCAATTTCCTATCCAATATGAGGTCAGGTTCTAGTATAGTATCCTCATATAAGGAAGGAGTGCCTTGCTGTATAGTGAGTTGTCGACTCACTTTTGCCTTGAGTTGAGAGACATGGAAGACAGGATGGATCATAGAATCTGTGGGCAAAAGTAGTTTATAAGCTACATGTCCTATCCTTTCAATCACTTGGTAAGGACCAAAGTATTTGGGAGACAACTTTTGAGGTCTCCTTTGTCCCACAGATGTTTGCCTGTAGGGTTGGAGTCTTAAGTAAACCCAATCACCAATGGCAAACTCCCTATCAGTCATGTGTACATCTTCTAATCTCTTCATTCTGTCTTGAACTAACTGCAAATTGTCTTTAAGTAATTGCAATGCATTGTCCCTCAAGGCCATGGCAGCTGCAACATCCCTGTCTTGGATACTATCTGGCATGAAGGTCAACAAGTCTGGGGGAGCTCTGCCATAGACTGCCTGGAATGGAGAGACCTTGGTGACAGAGTGCTAAGTGGCGTTAAACCAGTACTCAGCCCATAATAAATGCTTAGACCATTCTTTAGGTTTGTGACTGCAAAAGCATCTGAGATTGCCCTCTATACATCTGTTGGTCACTTCGGTTTGCCCATCCGTTTGAGGGTGGTATGAGGTACTGAGTTTAAGCTGGGTTCCCTGTAGTTTAAAGAGCTCTTTCCAAAAGAGGCTAGTGAAAATTGCATCTCTGTTTGATACCACAGACTTGGGCAAGCCATGTAATTTGAAGACTCCCTCTAAAAAAACTTGGGCTACTGTCTGGACAACGTATGGTATGACTCAAGGCAAACAAATGTGTGTATTTGGTAAGTCTGTCAACAACTACCAAGATAGTGGACTTCCCATTACTGGTAGGTAACCCATCAATAAAGTCCATGGCTATATCCTCCCAAATCCTATTGGGTATAGGTAAGGGTTGCAACAACCCTGCAGGAGAAATATGTTCTGCCTTATTTCTCTGGCACACTTCACAGAGTCTTTATGTAATTTTGTACCATCTTCTTCATTCCTTTCCAATAGCACACTTTCATGAGCCTATGTAATGTCTTGGTGAATCCAGAGTGGCATGCACTTAATAGATCATGGTGTTCCTTGAGCATTATGGGAACAAACTCAGATTGGGGGTCAATGAAGAGTTTGTTTTTATAGTATAATAATCCATCCTTCATACTGAACTTAGCAGTGCCCAACTGCTGCTGAGCCCATTTGTTCATATAACCCTGATAATAGGTTGACTGTTGTATTTGAGCCTTAAAGTTGGTAATCCAATCTGCTTGGATAGTAGATATAGCATGCAAGGAAGGCTCATTTGGAGAAGTTGCCTGACAAGTTGTTGTTTTGTTTTTTTTTTTGGGGGGGGGGGGGGGGGGGGGGGGGAGGTGGGGGTGTATTTTCC